>CAWUFW010008595.1:600000-869673 GCA_963921515.1 Calotriton arnoldi | reverse complement strand
TCAACGGCGATCCGCGCCTGTGTATCTACACTGCACGCGTCCCCGTGGGTCCTTTACTTACCTGCCTTGGGTGGTTTTGTGAGGCCCCAGCACTTCTGAAGGCCCTAGGCCTTGTCTCCCTGCAAGTCGTTGTCCCTAAGTCTCTTACTTAGTATATGGTCTGGTACGCCCCTAGGGCCCCAGCCATATTTTGTGCTTAACTTATTGTGAAACGTTGATTTGTGCATATGTTTGTCTTCTAATCTCATAAAGAGATTAGTAGAGAGTTATTTAGAAATAAATACATATATATTTGATATATATACCTGTGTGGTGTCTTTTCATTTGGTGATTCAAGAGATTATATGGTAAAACAAGCTGCTTTACATTCCTCCGAGACTTAGCCTGAAGGCTGCTCTCCACAGCTACCACTAGGATAGCTTTCTTTAAAAGGTTGTCTTAAACCTATCTACCATAAGAGTCGATTTGCCCTGGTGCAAGGTGTCCACTTTAATTAGTGAACAGCATATACCAGGCCAACTTCTCACACACAGGATCCATCGCTTTCATCATCAACTACCCACCCAACCTATCGAAAAACGCAGCCAAAAAGCACAAGCATCACATACTCAGGGCTAGGCCTGAAATCTTAATCTCAGACGTCTACTTTTGTACAAACACGGGTATTAGAGTTAATGACCTTATTTTCTACACCAGGAAAAGAGCATGTTGGTGAAAAGTCTTCCACTCTATGCTCCGAATAACAGGTACCAGGAAAACACCCCATGGTCTCAAACTAACAACAGTCCCTTCGTCCACGCTCAACGCCAATGCCACCATCACCCTCTATAACAATGGTATCATCCTAATCCAAGCTTCCAATGTCAATCTAGTTAAGATAGCCAATATCTTCCCGTTACTCAAAAACGCGGTCTCGGCGAAACCCAATGACACCCACAATCACCCTATCATCATTCAGGACATTATCAGTCCTCCCCCCACCACTTCTGATAGGTCCTCACTCTACCCAAATCACTCTTCGCCTCTTGAGGATCACATAGTGGCTCTGTCCCCTGTTGACGTCCCGCATCCCTCTAGACCCCCGACTCAGAAGTTAAGCGACTTTTCGGGCTCACTCGACGCACTGATAGCCAGTCCGATTCTATCTGTTCCTCGAGCAGAGAGACCCCGTGTGACCTATTGCCAGTGCCCTCAATGAATGATCCCTCTTCCCTCATCCCTCCCCCCACGCCTCATACTAGGCTGGAGTCCGGGCAAATGCCCTCCTCCGACCATGATCGGTCAAACCCACTCATTCCTGTCTGGACCGTATCGGACCCTCATCTCAATGGCCATACCACCCTCGCTAATGCTCCAACCCCGAGATCCAAAGTCTATGGAACTCCGCCTGTACCAAATGACCAACTCCCCCTCCAAGATCTACTCACCATCACCTCAGACCCTACGGGCTTACACCGATGCCCCCCCTCTCCGCTAGCTTGCCCAACACACCCTTCACCCCTTTCAGACGTGGTTCCGCGCCTGGATGTTATATCTCTCCAGTTGCACAGTCTCACAACTGAACTACATGACCTGAAAGCCCTCTCAAATGATCTTTTCCCCGCGATCAGTTCCTTCCTCTCCTCTGCAAACCTGCCCAGAGCCTCACCTAGGGTTAGGGATTGCTTGGGCCAGCCTGTTGCCCCCTCCGTCCCGAAAACCATACCCCTACCTAACACCCCCTCCCGCCCCAGAAGGTTTGAGACCTACCTGGCGTCCAATGAACTCAATGACCTTCACAACTCGTACTCTACTAGGTCCAACTCCAACATGATCCCACCAAGACAAATAAAAACCATTCATTCAAATCCGAACAGAGAACCTCCTCACAATCTTAGAGTAATCAATAAAGACAACCTCACGAGAGTGAATGTCATCCAGACCCCCTCACCCATAAATCTGTTACAACTTAAATGTGTTCTACTCAATTGCAGGTCTGCAAGTAAACACACCTCCGATATCTTCGACCTCATCCAACACAATGACATAGACATTATCATCCCCACTGAAACGTGGCCAAATCCCGCCTCCACTCCTATCTTAGACCTCCTAGTACCTCCCACTCATGACATAATCAGGTTAGACAGAGCTCGGAAGCTGGGTGGTGGCCTAGCCTGTATTCATAGGAACACACTTCCAATTTCTCACATGGAGTCCTCCTCGCCTTTCTCTTGTGAATACCTCTGTCTCAGCATCTCAAGTAATAACCGGCAGGTCTGTAAACTCCACACTTTTTATCACCCCCCGGGAAACAATCTCCCCTTCGTCGAGCAACTAATGGAAATCATCTCTGGCAATGTCGACTCAGCCGTGTCCCAAATCTTCCTGGGTGATTTCAACCTTCACTGGTCAAACCCCAATGACCAGGCAGTAACCTGCCTCAAATCATTCTTAAATGATCAAGAACTGACACAGCACTGTGACCAACCTACTCATAATAAGGGAGAAACTCTAGACCTCATTATCTCGAAAAGGCATACCATCACTTTGGATACTATTACCCCTTGCGATTGGTCCGACCACCACTGCATCCTCTTTTATATTAACAGAGAGGTGTCGATGAGGAAGGGTCAACCAACGAAATCAAAGATCTGGAAAAGGAACCTCAGATCAATAAACTCAGATGAACTAGCAGCCCACTGTAAATCTGCCCTCTCCTCCCAAGCTGACTTGGTCGAGGTTCAGTTACTCACCGACGCCTACAACTTGACCATCTCCAACATCATGGATGACATTGCACCACTCCAACAAAAAAATGCCTCAACAAAAATATCCAAACCGTGGTACAACGACAATCTAAACACGGAACGCCGCAACCTCAGGGCAGCTGAACGTACCTGGAAATCCAATCCCTTCTTGGACCAACTAAAACTCCTTAGAGAGACTAGGAGCTTCTACACCAAACAAATCAAGAGCGCTAAAGCTGACTATTTCAGACACCAACTCGATCAAGCTGCTAACCGCCCAAAGAAACCTTTCGAACTGGTCAAACAGCAATCAGTGGTAGGTCCAAAACACTCTGACTCTGGAGGCAGCCCACCCTCATGCGACAAACTTGCTGCTTTCTTCACAGAGAAATCAAGACTCATCACCATTGAGCTCACCTCTAAGAAGGCTCTCCTGCCACCCTCTGGGTCTGCACCACCCTTTGACCCCTTAGAAAAGTGCAAATCTATCAGCCTGAACACTAAGAACAATGCATCATGGGGCACCTTTACCCCATTCAGTGAAAAATACATCAACAAGATTCTTCAGAATATCAACCCATCTAACCACTTCACTGACCCGTTGCCCCCGGCCATCATCAAAGAAATCAAATATGTTCTCATCCCCACCTGCACAAGGATTGTAAACCCTTCTCTATCACAAGGCATGATCCCTGACTGTCTAAAAGTAGCTCGGGTGTCACCTATTCTAAAAAAAAACCAATGCAGATAAAGCTGACCTCAATAATTTCCGCCCTATCTCCAACATCCCCACCCTAGCCAAACTCCTAGAAAAATGCGTACAATCCCAACTTTGTGCTCACATAGAGAACTTCCAACTCCTAGACCAGCATCAATCTGGTTTTAGGAAGGGTCACAGTACTGAATCGGCTCTCACGCACATTATGGATGACATTTTAAAAATGCTTGACCAAAATGATTCCTGCCTCTTAATCCTCCTTGACCTTTCCTCCGCATTTGACACGGTTAATCATGACAACCTCCTTTCCATTCTGAAGAACAGGATGGGCTTCTCGGGTCGGGTGTTACAATAGTTCTTGTTCTTCCTCCACCACAGATCACAAAGAGTCAAGACAAACCACTCCCTCTCCAAGCCCTCTCCAGTACTCATGGGTGTCCCCCAAGGGTCAGCCCTTTCTCCTATCCTCTTCAACCTCTTCTTGGAACCATTAGCAAATTCACTAAATTCCACGAACATTCTCTTTCATATGTATGCAGACGATATGCAACTTTACTTGAAAATCTCATCCCCGGAAAACATCATCTCACTCAACACTACCCTATCGTTTACTCAAAATTGGTTAACTGAGAACCACCTCCTGCTCAACACCTCCAAAACTGAATTCCTTCTCATCTCTCCTCTGAACCACATCCCCAAGCCAGACCTGTGGCTGAACCACCTAACTGCTTTCAGCTGCACCCCTCTCATCATAGACTCAGCCAAATCTCTAGGAATCACCCTGGACAAGCACCTGAATATGAAAAATCACATCAGCAATGTGTGTAAGGGAGCTAATCTTTTGATGAGGACACTTAGAAATATCAAACCATTCCTTCCACAATCTGACTTCAAGCAGGTGGTCCAAGCGCTTGTCTTGCCGAGACTAGACTATGGCAGCGCTACGCTCTGTGGCCTTCCCAAATACACCCTGGCCCTACTAAGGGCATCACTGAACGCTGCAGCTAGACTGGTTACAGGCACCAAAAGAAATGGGCACATTTCCCCAGTCCTAAAATCTCTTAAATGGTTGCCCTACGAAGCTCGAATTCAGTTAAAGATTGCCGTTGTGACACACAAAGCCCTGCATTTAAAAACTCCCAGGTACCTAGCGCAAAAGCTTGAACTATCCTGTGGTGGTAGAGCTTCAAGAAGTGCTAACACTTTCCTCTTGAAACCACTCATCCTTATCAAAAAGAGAACTTGTCACCGAGCCTTATCCGGCGCTGCCCCAAAGATATGGAACTCTCTTCCACCGGAAGTACGCAGAATCTCCTCAACGACTGCATTCAAACTGGAAACTAAAAGATTCCTAATGACTAAATTCTTACCTTAATTGGACTAGGCCCTCCTGCTAGAAGACATTGATCCTACAACCATTATACCATCATTTTGATGCTGCTCTTCTTAACCGCATAGTGTGCCCCTCTCTGTAACCCGCGACATACCTGTTATTGTATTACTCTCCCTGACTCATATGTCCTCGAATTATGAGTTTCTTCCTGTTTTGTATTCTTACTTGGTGTCGATATTGCATTTATGTCCTTCCTTTCATCCTTTTGTAAAGCGCTCTGATATCCTTCGGGATCTTGTTCGCGCTGTATAAAACTTTATAAATAAATAAACAGTTTGTGTTTGAATATTCTAGTAAGTGCATTGACAACATATACAACCGTACTCTGGTTTTTGAGACCACACTGTGTTAAATTTTATAATGTTTTTTTCAAAACTGCCAACTGGAATATCTGTGTCCTTTTCTGCAACTCCTCCTCTTATCAACTCTTCATTTTCCCTAGAATCCTGCTCAGGACCAAAGAAACGAAACTGAACATCATCACAAACCTTTTCTACGTCTGCCACAGTACCATGCAAAAGTGCTCTATTCATTTCTGCTAAACATAAAGCAGGAGTTTTTACATAGTACAGGCTTCTAAATAAAGTTTGCATCGTTGAGTGATGTACAGCTAACATCCTGAAATGATGAAAGATGCTTTGGCACTCTTTCTTTGATAAAAAAAGCTAGTGAGGGTCCCTGCAAATTTGTATGCTTTCTAATCTTGCAAGGATCCAATCCTTGTAAAGTACTTATTTTGTGTTTTAAACTTTGCCTTGGAATGATACTTAGAAATTTCCTTAATATATATGCTGTCAAATGCTACAAACACTACTACACTTCCATTTGTATACAGGCGCCTGCCTCCCCCTTCCTTGTACTTGTTCTCCAATAACTTGTTCTACATTTGTAGGTACCATCACCTCTTTCGCTATTGGAGTGCCATTCTTCATTTAATAATATTGTCCTCTGTAATCAACAGCATGAACTAATCTATTATCCTGGCGATAGCTTTCTTCATTAAAGAAAGACTCTGTACTAGAAGTATGTATGCATTCTCCACTAAAAACTGTACAAAAGTTACTTCTATTCACTAATCTTTTTTTCTGGTGTTGTCTCCTTATGCACAACACCATATTGTCAAGAGTCTTCATTCTATTTACAGTGAACATAAAAAGCTTCCTCTTCAAAGCAAACACCTTATCAACTACTCTTTCAACTCATTCTATCTGTTTCAGGACCTCTCTCCTTCTTCTATACTTTTTCATAGTTGTCAGTAGATTTATAACTACTCTACTACAAAATATCCTGGCTCTGATTTCCTTAAACTGCTTCTGTCATCTGGTTAAGGTGTGTCCATATTTGTTACATTCTTTCCTGTTCTTGTTATATACATTTTGTCCCTTCTTAATCTTTCTTATAGTTTGAATTTTATTTTCATTACTTAATAATCTTTGGAAATATCCACATATATTTAAAGAAATGTCTTTGTCCTCTTACCAATTTCTTTTTTTCCGTTCACCGCTTTTTCTTCATTTTGCCCCTTTCGAGTCACAGTTCTGCATAGATATTGTACTTGCTTCTGTTAATTTTTCCTCTGAGTTTTTGTAGGCATTCTGTCTGTAATTATGCAGATATTTTTCTGTAAAAAAAACAACTATATATTTTTTTTCTTCCACATAGTGTACCAACTACTTTACAACTGGCTTGCACATAATACAAAATGTTAATGTTAATGTTAAATTGGACTTGTAGAGCGCTTATTACCAGCAGGTCTCTAAGCGCTTCAAGAAGAACAACGTCAGTTCCAAGGAGAATACTGTCAGATCCAGAAGTGTCAAGCCCATGCTTCCGTAAATAAAAGGGTTTTGAGTTCTTTTCTGAATGGAAGGAGACATCTTTCTGCCCGAAGCTGGACCGGCAACCGTTTTTATGTTACGTTGCAGTTTTAAATCTACTAATGAACTTACCTACATACCTACAAGCACTTACTTCAATGTACCAAAGCCAAACCAAAACACAAACTTAATTTACTAGTTACCTTTTAATGTTATAGCACCCTCTCCTACAACACACTGCACCATATCTAAGTTCTCACTTATACAAGCTAAAAGACCACTTTATCCCTTATGTACTCAGTTTTAAAATAAACCAATCAAAGTGTAAAAGTGCATACAGTGTCTCAAACTGTAAATCCAAAAACACAACATAAGAGCTATTTCTGTGCCACGCTACCACTGTGCCACTGGTACATTTAGTGTTTCAATACTTTTCTACTAAGATGTGTCAGATTCAAATTTTGAGAAACACTGCAAATAAAAATCTGCACATTCTTCTGTATCACAGCCTATAGCGCACTAATTCTTCAGAGTACATGCAAACAGTGTGTGACAGTTTACATATATAATTCACCATATGGTTCTAAAAGAGTACATATTCCTCACTAAAACTTTTAAATACAAGTGTTTCCGGTTGATTACATCAAAACACCCTGGATGATAGGATGAGTGCATATATAGTGCCTAGGTAATTCTCTCAGCATATAGGTAGTGCTTGCATGATTACCTGAGTATTACGGAACTACATCAGTGGTTCCAAATCTGCATAGTTAGTGCCTGTGTATTCACATGATTATATTGCTATTATCTGGGTGATTAGATGAACGCATGGGTGTTTCATGCGTAGCTCAATGAGTACATAATTAGTGCCTGCGTGAATATAGGAGTACATGTGTAGTGCCTGGGTGATTGAATAAGTCTAGATATCACACTTGGTATATAATTGCATACATGGCTCTCTAAGAACATACATTGCTCTGTTAGTCAGCGTGCATACGCATCAGTAAGTTTCTAAAACTGAAAACAGCAATTCTCACTTTTTCTAAGCACAAAACCGTTTCTTAATGGCATACCTACATCACTTCGCAAATATTTTTTGTGTCTTTAAAACATATATTCACCATTTTTCAAAGAAAAGTTACACACCAAGTGAAGCTAACACAAGAACTCTCAAGAGACATTCTGCACTATTAACCCTCCTTAATTTTAAAATTAGCATGTTTAAAGAAATACACCATCTTCATCATATGCATAAAATTTACAAAGCCTTAAAGAACATAGATCACCATTTAAACATATATATGATTTCATAGTAGATATACACATTCAGGCCATCTTTCCAAAAATATATAGTTCTGTGCATCTTTAAGTAAACCCAAGAGTCTCATCGTACATATAACTATCTACCACTACAAAAACCATATCTCACCATCTAAGTATATGCAAACCGGTCATATAGGTTAAAAACCACATTGACAAACACTTCCTAATACATACCTAACAAGTATTACTACTTTATAATTTGTATACAGACGCTGCACATTTTCTTATCTTTTATTTTTGACTACACTACTCCTATATAATAATGTGACTAAAACTATCACAACTCCCAGAATGCAAATAATATCAATGTATCTATTCTGCACATAATGCTTAGACATTTAAAACATTGCCATTTTTAAAGGCATTGCTCATGGTAATTTTCAGCAGTACTAACATCTTAAACACATACCCGCTGCGAGATACAGTTCATCTGATATTGTTTTTTACATCACTGTGATACTCTTTTTAATCCAACTCTCATATACATCTTCATTTCTAATCTACATTTTTTAAATAATTAAAAAGTTATATACATACCAGTGAATTGAGTTTGTAGATTATATTGTTGATTTAGCTCTTTCTGGCTAGTTTTGACACAGTTACGATTTGTAAAAAGTAAGCACAAGAATGGCACACCACTCTCATGGAAAGCAGCTATAAAATGGCAACCTCTTCAACTTTCCACTCTATGATCATGAGAAAGGCAGCTAATGAAATGATGTCTTTAATTTTAGACTACTACATCTCCACTTGTGAATGGCTAGCATCTGTTAAGCCTTCCCCTCTGTTTCAAAACGAGGTACCTCTCGCCGCATGTTCACAATGTTTTTCGCGATCATCGCGGGAGTCCAAACTGATATTTAGCTTCATTTTTTAAAAATTTAAATACTGAACAACAGTTTATTACATAGCCCTGAGTTGAAAATTAAAGATTGCCATTACTTAAATTGTGTCATAATGCCTCAACTTTAAAAAAATGTTCTGTCTCCTTATTACGCTTCCCCCCAATACACTCTTAGCTCAGTGTACCTAGCAACCCAGTGGTACCAGTAGGTCACAAGTTCACAGCACATTCTAGATTGAACATGAAACTTCCAAATATGATACAGCAGGTGTGGTTTACTCCACAGATTCAAAAGCATATCCATGTCTGGATGACATTTCTTTTTTTAAACAATAGGCAATAATAGGACTTGTTGCTAAGGCATCCTCACACTACCCAATCTTATCCACTTTCATATATATATCTATATATATATATATATATATTCACTGAAAAAACCATAGGTTTTAGGGACAGTTATAGTTAGTTGGACATTGCACTCGTACAAAACCCGTGAAATTCCCCTGTTATAGTTAGTTCAGCTAACTATAACTCGCGCCCCCGCAATGCACTGCTGATGATGTCACATATTACATCACTCATGACATGGTCAGTGACATCACTGATGACATCACTGATGACATCTCAAATGACATCACTGATGACATCATGCAGTGACTGTGTGTTTCTATAAAGTTTAAATATGTTTAATATATATGCCAAGGTGTATTGAATAATGAGTGGGTGTATAAGTGTCTGGATGGATGATTTAGTAGGTGCGTGACTGACTCTATAAGTGAGTGATTAAACGTATCTTACTAAATGCATGGATTAGTGACTAAACTGGTTGAATGTCTGTATCCGTCTGTCTGTTGCTGTGTAAGTGGCTGCATGGGTTTGTAAATAGCTACATGAGTGTCTATGTGTTATTGATTGGTTGTCTGAGTATCTGTATGGGTGCCTGAGTGTTTGTGTGGATGGGGTGTGTGTGGCTGCACATAGATGTATCAGTGGGTGATTCACTGGGTGCATGGTTTCAAGAGTGCATCTGTGATGGACTGTATGGGTGGGTGAGTGTGTGTATGGGTGTGTTAGTGAGTGAATGTATATCTCAGTGGTACATGTGTGAGTAACTACATATGTGAAAGGCAGTATATATGTGTGTTGGAGTATATAAATAGCTATAAGCGAGAGTGTGTGATTGTGATTATGAGAGTGACTGTATGGATGAGTGTGTGCTTGTATCAGTGATTGTATAAGAGCGTAAGAATGTGCTAGTATTTGTATGAGTAAGTGAGCTGGTGTGTGTATAACTGTATAGGTGAGTAAATGGCAGTGTGATTAATTATTTGCATGACTGACTAGGTGTGTGAGTACCTCTATGGATGAGTGGCGGTGTGTGAGTGTCTATGTAGGTGTATGAGTGCATATGATAGTCCTGTACTGAGTGACCGTAAGTATGAGTGACTGTACGGGTGAGTGAGTGGATGTGTGTGTAGACCTAAGAATCAGTGAGTGGGTATGTAGTTATTGGTGTTGGAGTGTCTATGGTTTTGAGAATGGCAGTCTGTAATTTACAGTGGGTGTATCAAAAGTTATATTAGGGTGTGAGAAGATGAATGAAATTATCACATGGATGATGTCATCAGTGATGTCATTTGAGATGTCATCAGTGATGTCATCAGTGATGTCACTGACCATGTCATGAGTGATGTAATATGTGATGTCATCAGCAGTGCATTGCGGGCGCGAGTTATAGTTAGCTGAACTAACTATAACGGGGAATTTCACGGGTTTTGTACGAGTGCAATGTCCAACTAACTATAACTGTCCCTAAAACCTATGGTTTTTTCAGTGAATTTCAAAGGTTTTTTAAATGCAAATTTCTAACTATAACGTGTCTGAAACCTATGGTTTTTTCAGTGAATTTCAAAGGTTTTTTAAATGCTAATTTCTAACTATAACGTGCCTGAAACCTATGGTTTTTCAGTGAATTTCAAAGGTTTTTAAATGCTAATTTCTAACTATAACGTGTCTGAAACCTATGGTTTTTTCAGTGAATTTCAAAGGTTTTTTAAATGCTAATTTCTAACTATAACGTGCCTGAAACCTATGGTTTTTACAGTGCATAGAATCACCAATGTTATCCTATGGCAGGAAATTCACTTAGCAGGTAAGTAGTGTTATCGTTACTTTTTCTTACTCAGTGGTGGATCCTGGATCCAGCACTGGTGCATCTCCTGTAAACAGTTGAAAGAATGCGTTTAAGTTATACAGGCGATTTTTAAGGAATATTTGTAGTTTGTGAAAATCGACACTTTGAAACTTTTCTGCTGAAAACCAGACAATAGATTCCTATGGAAGGAAATACAAGTTACTGGTAAGTACGGTTAGAATTACTTTTCAGGGTCAGTGCTGGGCTAAAAGATGCAGCACTGGGTTCTCTCCTGATAACAGGTGAGTAAATTGGAATTCGTAGTTCGGCTGATTTTAGAGGAATATTATAAAGTTCCAAAACTCCACACTTAGAAGAATTTCCAAGTGAAACCAGTCAATGTTAGCCTATGGAAGGAAATTCAAGTTCCTGGTAAGTACGGTTAAAATTACTTTTCAGGATCAGTACTGGGCTGAAAGATGCAGCACTGAGGTCTCTCCTGATAACAGGTGATTAAATCAGAATTCGTATTTTGGCTGATTTTAGAGGAATATTTGTATGTTTCAAAAATCGACACTTAGAAACTTTTTCAGCAAAAAGCAGGCAATGATATCCTATGGAAGGAAATTCAAGTTACTGGTAAGTACGGTTAAAATTACTTTTCAGGATCAGTACTGGGCTGAAAGATGCAGCACTGAGGTCTCTCCTGATAACAGGTGAGTAAATCGGAATTCGTATTTCGGCTGATTTTAGAAGAATATTATAAAGTTCCAAAACTCCACACTTAGAAGAATTTCCAAGTGAAACCAGTCAATGATATCCTATGGAAGGAAATTCAAGTTACTGGTAAGTACGGTTAAAATTACTTTTCAGGATCAGTACTGGGCTGAAAGATGCAGCACTGAGGTCTCTCCTGATAACAGGTGAGTAAATAGGAATTCGTAGTTCGGCTGATTTTAGAGGAATATTTGCACAATGGTGAAGGGAGGGGCGGGGCCTGAGGTGACATCTGTGCAAACTCGCCCCGTGGCGCGTTTTAAGTTGGGGGATTAAGTCCCCTTGAATCATGAGGGTCCCTGGGGTCCAACTAGCCCACCCTGTACCTCCAGTATGCGCCAGGGAGCTGCGTTGCAGAGAGGTGTTCAGAGGCCACGCCCCTTTTTGCAATGCAGCTCTGTGGCGCTTTCTGGACATACCTGTTGGGCTAGTTGGCCCCCAGGGACCCTCAGGATTGAAGGGGATTTAATTCCCCATCTTAAAACGCGCCACGGGGCCTGTTTGCACACATGTCACCTGAAGCCCCGCCCCTCCCTTCACCACTGTGCAAACGCGCCCCATGACGGGTTTTAAGTTGGGGGATTAAGTCCCCTTGAATCCTGAGGGTCCTTGGAGTCCAACTAGCCCACCATGAACTTCTAAAAAGCGCCACAGAGCTGCGTTGCAGAGGTAGGCACCCCGGGACACTGCAGGAGCCGGCCTGGGGGGTGGTGGTCCCCAGGGTCATCAAGGGCTCCAGGAGGGGCCGCGCGGCCCCCTCCCTTGAATTGCACAGCCCGGGAGTTGGTGGTCCCCGGGGCTCTGAGGTCCGTAACGGACCCCACATTTACTTTCTATGTGCCCCGGGAGGTGGTGGTCCCGGGCGTGTGGGGCTGGAGCCCCCACACATCATTTAAAATTTTAAAAGAAGCCCCGGGGGTGGCGGTCCCCGGGGCTGCGAGAGGGCAGGAGAGCCCTCCCGCACCATTTTTTATTAAGTCCTGGGGTGGTGGTCCCCGGGGTTTGGGGGCCTTAGAGGCCCCCATATAAACAATAAACCCACCCCCGCATGCCCCCGGGACTTGGGCCACCCGGGGGCAAATTTGCATCGAAGCGCGGGAGACTGCGCTTCGATTTTTTTTTTCTCTGCGGGATTCGCGCATTCTGAGCGCATCCCGCCGATTATTATTTTTTTAAATGCTTTTTCTGCCCAGGGGGTCCTTGTGGGACCCCTGAGCAGACCTAGAGGTCAGGGTGTTTCTACCCTGCCCCTTTGTGCGTTTTGCGCACTTGTTTCTTCTGGGTTTTTCTAATCGGCAGGATCCGCGCACCCTGAGCGCATCCTGCCGATTTAAAAAAAAATGCTTTTTCTGCCCAGGGGTCCTTGTGGGACCCCCTGAGCAGACCTAGGGGGTCAGGGTGTTTCTACCCTGCCCACTTTTTGCGCTTCCTGATTTGGAGTGTTGACAGCCACTTGACAGCCAATTAGCATGCAGCTCGTGATCGGGAGGGTACGCGGACCCTACTTGGCCATAGATATATATGTGACTTAACTTGTGAATTTCTCAGGAACTACTGAACGGATTTACAACATTTAAGCAAAAGGCACCAGTCTGAACCAAGGGCTACCTCTTTGCCAAATTTGGTGTAATTCCGTTCAGCAGTTCGGGCTGTAGCTGCGACTAAAGGTTCATAAGGAAAAATGAATGGGGAAAACGCGTTTTGGGACCCCCCTTTTTTCTCGGCCCCCGCTTGACGAATCAACCCGAGACTTTCAGGGTAGGAGCGGAGCGGAGCGCCCCAACAAGTTGGTAGCTTTCGCGAAGATTCGTCAACCGGCGCCAACGTTATTTCAAATAGAATGTCGCGGATTTCCTATGGATAATAGGTCCTAACTATAACTATCTACTGGCGACCGCCAGTAGATAATATATATATATATATATATATATATATATATATATATATATACACACACACACATATATATATATATATATATATATATATATATATATATATATATATATAGATATATAGTTAGATATTTATAGTTATATTACCTATTGTTGCGAGTGTTCTACAGTCACACCTACATTGGGGTTACACTGCTTATTGTCTTCCTTTTATATGCCTCCAATATCTTAATTTCATGTGTACTGGTTGGCGGTACATTAGTTGCATTTAGTTGATTATTCCCAGCTCTAAAGCGTTATTTATTTTGAAATTATTTCAATATTCAAAAAGCAGTCATGCTTATCTCTTCCAAGAGACATTCCATGATACCCTGAGTGCCATTTGATTATTTTCTATACCAGGTTTTATGAGATGAACCATGTGAATAATTTGTGGTGCCATATTTGTGTAAAATGTTCCTATTGCAAAATCTGAGACTTGTTTGGGCTTATCTGCTCTATTTATTCAACCTTTTCTGTGCAGTGATTGATGTGCTCGCCAGAAGCTAGGGCAGCCGCTGATATTTTACCTTAATCCAAGGTAAAAACCAAGAGTTAGTGTTCTTTGCCTTACCTAACATTTGTAATTGTGTTAATTTGGCCCAAGTCTTATCTGAACTTACCTCTTATTTTATTCATTTCCTGCTATCTCACCACTTACATTCCTTACTGATGACTGCCATCACCACTTCTCATCTTTTATTTGTAATCTGTAAGGTACATTCTTGTGTTAGTGTCTAATGTCTCCTAATTTTAAAATGATGTTGCTAAGTCCAACTGCTGTCTGGGCTAATAGCTTTTTTTTATGCTTTTGCTGCCAACTCTCCGAATAATGTCCTCACTGATGAACGCTATCTCTGCATCTCGTCAAGTTATTTGTCCCTTATATCAATTTAACAATGCCTTCTGCTTTTGACACAGGGTTTCACTCACTTTGATATATTGCTAGCTGCCATCGTCTTAGAGCATGAGGGACCGGGGCTTTCTATAGCTCAATTTTCAAGTGTAATCATTAAACAACCCCCACCACTGATTGTATGGACCTTTGTTTGTCGACACAAAGAAAATTAAAAGGAGCATACATCTACATTAATCCAGTTGAAATGTTAAATCTTAAGGACTTTTTTCATACAGTCAATAAAGAGATTTTGAAGGAGTTAAATAGTTTTATTTTTCAATGTCTCAGGTTTTTCAATTTTATTCACTAATAATTAGTCTTTCAAGCATTAGAAATGGACATGATCTTATAACTGGTATTTCAATATAAGGTAAAATAAAATATTAGTCCAAATAATAGTTATTATTGTTATAACGCAGCAAGTGTGTTCCATGAAGAAAGTCCCCTAATCTAAATATATTAGAATAAGGTGAAAATATAGAGTCAGTTCAGATACTCAATAAAGAGTTCTGATTAGAGAAATCAATGCATAAGCATAAAGCCTCTGCATGTCAAGCTGGAAGGTATTCTCAACTCTATATCAGCAGACAATCAATGAAAATATAGACTAACCTACCTCTCACGTAGAGAAGAATTTGAAACTCAAAGATGAGTCCTGTCAGAGAGTCAGAGAAAGAATCCAGAATTCCTCGTCCGGCCACTACTCTAGGAACACGCACTAATATAAACAAACAAGATTCTATGTTGCAACATTGTTTCCTTTCATCTCCTATATCCTCCAACAGAATTTCAGTAAATACCTGCTAATAGGCAAACTCCCCATTTTCTCACATGTGTACAATAGTCTTTAGGCATTAAAACCTAGAAAATTTACATCATTCACATTCTGTGGTCCAGACTGTTCTTCTCATGACTCAGTTGTCTAAAACAAAAAAAGTGCCTATTCACTAGCTAACAGAAGGCTTCTGGAAAATTACAACATCCACAACAAAGAATCATCAATCTAAATGAAAAAGTGAGCCTTTGAATGTTAATGTATTATTTTCAGTTAACATGGCATCTACGGTTATGCTAACTTTAATCAGCACTTATTTATTTCATGTTTAGGCATATAATATTTAAGTATGAGTGCCCACTACAAATTTTTGCATCTACTTTACAGGCAATTTGAACGTAGGCTTTGCACATTTATAATAAAAAAAATTGTCTGCAAATAATATTTGCTCTAACAAGCATTTGCTTCCTTCCTATATTCCTATTGTATTATCCTTCTCCCAAACAAATCAATTGCAATCTAGGTATGGTGTTGCTAAGAACCTTGATGATTTTGATTTACACTAACATTTCTCAAATTATATAGCACTTAACAGTCCAGTAGGCTATCATATAATCTGGCTACCTTAATGTTGATTGAAAAATATAATGTGCTAATTTAACAAAATTATTATCTTTGTTTCCATTGGTTGAACAGCCACCATATTGGAACATATATCTCCCTACCCACTTCTACTTTATCTCTTTATCAATAGTTACTTTCTATATCGATGTGGAGTTATTTATATGTTCATCATAAAGGTTTTAATCAAGGGTGTTATCCATGTGATTAGTATATTACACTTCCTTTTGTTATTCCTTTTTGTCCATCGAGTGGTTTATTATCACTACTCCTTTCCATTTCAAAACACAACTACATTCTGTGTGCCGTTAAAATCATCACAATCAAGCATTCATATGCAAAAGAGTGTTTTATAAGTTCTAATAATTTATCATTTGGTTAATCAAGCCATTTTGTCTTTATGCAATGTGAAAAGAAACATCAACAAAATATCTGATTCTGTTCACAAAGTTCTGCATACTTATTTTTAGGCCTGTTTGGCTTATTCTGAATTTGACCTCCTGCATCGAAGAGGTTTCTGTATTATGCTCTGTTCTACTGTATCAAAATGAAATCATGTTTGTGCCAATTGAGTTTTGTATGCACACGTTTTGTTTTCTAAGTACCATAGAAATTATTCCGCACTGTTGTCTGCTTATCATCATTCATCTGGTTGTCTATGGTTACTTTAGTCCACAGGCACCATTAAATTATACGTTTCATCTAGGCAGTATAAACCAAACTGTTTTAATCTTCAAATGCATTTTGCTTCAAGTATGCTTATTCTTTGTGCAACAAAGCCTCTTGAGTCATTCTCTATTTTTAGTAGGACTGCCCATTACATTTGTTTCAGAAGTATGTAATGTTTTACTAATGGAGCATTCACTGTTTTGCACTTTATGTTTGATTTGTTTTGGATAATCATTTTATGGATCACTTGTGCTGTCATCCCTATGTGCCACTTATTGCATTGAAATTATATTGCATAAACAACATTTCTACTATTGCTATTCGTGAATGTCATTTGTTTATCATGTTGCCATTTATGACTACCTCCTACGTGTCGTTAGTGCTATTACATACTTTGCATTGCCCTGACTATATAATCCCAGTTTGCCATACACCTTGTTCTGGAATTAGGGACGCTATAAAGACAAATATTGAGTTGTATCTAAGAAAAAGACACAAAGATCATAAGATAAATATAAAATGATGGAATGCAATGGAAAATTATTTTTGTTTCTATATGTTTTTAATAATACAATGAATGTTATGTATACATTAAAGATATATGTGAGTAAAGCAATGAACATAGGTGTGATTCCATTAAATAAACATGTATTGTATTAATCTTGAGATGATATGCAAAGAATTAAGTGAGAAAAACAAACCTTTTAGGGAAGTACGAACACTAAATGAGTTCCTTGGATAAAAATAATGAGTAAGTACATTCACATATGCAATGCACAGTCACTTCAGAGGCAGTTAAGTGAGTCTATCACTTTAGGAAGTTACTAGGCATGGACAGATCGTTTCATGTAACAGTAGAACTGTCTGAATTTCATGGAAATTCTTGGTATGAATATATTTCCAATATTTTTGAGGTTTCTTTGAAAATCACATGATCTTCGGACTACTGGATGGAATTTGCAAGAGGCTTAGTGGTAGTAGTCTATTGCACCATGGTCTTCATCTGGTTGATCACTAAACATAACAATTGGATGTATAGAACGCAGAGCCAGACAGGCAGGTGGTGGTTGAATGTCTGGAAATTTGGGTACATGAAATCAGTCCTTGGAGCTCCCCATAGTCTACTGGTGGAATTGAGAGTCAAGTCAACTTGAATAAGGGCCTGGTGTATATGGGGAAACATTTACCCCCCCCTACATTCCACCCAGGAACCTTTAGTAAGCTAAATCACCCAGAAACACTCACTGTCTTTTCAAGTGCCCAAAACACATGAAAGCAGTAAGTGGAAGTGAACAGAGAAGTTCAGACTTGACTTTGTCCTTAAGAAACACTAACTGAATGAGTCCTTTTGAAATTTGATGTATTTTTCAATTTTGATGGTTGTTGAAATTACACCCACCTTAACCATTGTTACTGTTAGAACTGGGGGTCTCTAGTTGGCAGAGGTAGGTACCTTTGTCCAAATAGGGACCCTTGCTTCTAGTCAGGGTAAGGGGGATACACTACTAAAATAACCCCTGCTCACCCCCTTGGTAGCTTGGCACGAGCTGGCAGGCTTATCTCAGAGGCAGTGTGTAAAGCATTTGTGAATACATACAGTAATACAGTGACAACACTACAGATGGACACCACACAGGTTGTATTATAAAAATAAGTATTTTTATATAGACTTAACACAAGACCCAAAACGACAAAAATCCACAATACACTATGAAAAATATGACTGTCAATGGTAGAAAATAGTTCAGTTCAATAAAGATGGTAAATGCGACACTCAATGTTCAATGTACCTTTGGATGCGTAACGCGATACAAACAAAAGAGTTGCAGGGAAGGTGATGCGTCGGTTCCTTACACGCAAGAACGGTGATGCGTCGGTTCCTTGCTCCGGGGGAGGTTATAATCAAACTGCCCATTCTGGCCTATGGGAACAGGTAGCCTTGCAATAGGGAAAAACGAAATTGGCTGTAATTCACTATCAGGACATGCCACACACATCAGGGCATGTCCTACCTCTTACGTACAATGCACCCTGCCCGCAGGCCTACTTTAGGGGTGACTAACATGCAGTAAAGGGAAGGTTTGGGGACTGATAAGTGGGTGCACTTACCAAGTTGACATGGCAGTACCAGACTGCACACAGGCTCTGCAATGGCAGGCCTGAGACACACTTTACAAGCTGCTCCTGTGGGTGGCACAACCAGTGCTGCAAGCCCACCAGCAGCATTTGACTCACAGGCCCTGGGCACAAACAGTGCACTGTACTAGGGTCTGACAGTGAATCAAATAGGCCAATCATGGAGTCACTAATCCATACATCAATTTATAACAGAGAGCATATGCACTTTAGCACTGATCAGCAGTGGTAAAGTGCCCAGAGTCATAAAACCAACAAAAACAGGGCAGAAAAAGTACAGGAGGAAGGCAAAAGTTCAGGGATGACCCTTCAAAAAGGGCCAAGTCCAACAGTTACTTATATAATTAATTGACCGAGGTTCCCTTTAGGGAAGTTGGGTAGCCCTTTTTCCTGTTACTGACTATGTAGGGCAATTGACTAACATATGTTAGACAGGGATATAGCACTGCATCTGGTTAGATTCTTACTATTCCCAAGGCTCTACAGCAGAGCAATTTTGCTGGCTTATTGAAGTGCTCTGAGCCATCTATACAGCAGTGGCAGCTGGCCCAGGTAAGCGTGGTGAGGCAAGGCGGGGCCGGGTGGGAGGGGGGATGTCGACAGACGATGGAATAGGTAAAATTAAATAAATAAAAGATATTCCGTTGACTAACCCCACCCTGCCCCGCCCCGCTCCACCCCCCCACTGCTCTTACCGGCACCTGAAGCGACTGCTATACAGACAATCCAAAGCAAGCACAAGGAGATGATGGGCGGAGCGCTGAAACTTTTCAGACACTCACCCCCAGTCACAGATCTGGGTTGAATCAATCATCGTTCTTTATCTCACTTCGCCACCCCAGTTCAGACCCAGCCGTATGCAAATCAGTCTTGAACCTGTTCCTGATGGGAACAGTCCAGCTCGAACTGCCAAGCCAGGTCTTCCCTGGACTGGAAACAAGCATCCTGGGACAGGTTTCATACAGACAATGCAAAGCATGCAAGTAAACACTGTTGCACATGGCTTCCGCCCATTTAATTTCCCCAGATTTTTCACTTTTTGCTCACTGAAATTTTTACTGTGAGTGAGTTTCACTAATTATGTTTCATCCACAGTAATCACATGGTAAATGGACTGCTTGTGTTTGCCACCAGTGTCTACCTATTAAGATAAGGCAGCTGCGATGCAGTTATGGTAAGGGGCACTTGGATGGTTACACGTGAACACTTGTGCACACACGTGTACACACATGTGTGGGCTGCACAGGTGTGACTACCATCTTGCGCAGCCCAGTAACTGCACACGGGTAGCCTGGCGCAGAGGGGAGTGTGCAAGTTTGGATGTTGACCTGGGATAAGCCTTATAATATTAGTGGACACTCATAGATACGGTCAGTAGGGTTTACTGGTTTATCTGAAGTGTCACTGCATTATAAACATCTGCACATAGTGCAGTTTCACTTCCCTTAGGTCCACAAAGTCCAGAGAGGTATCAAACCGGGGTGGAACATGCACACCAAGTTTGAATATGTATGTCCTAATTGTCTACATGTACACCATATGAGTCATCCACTATTGTCATATTTCTCTGGTTCAGCACAGGATCAGATTCCAGACCTTTTGTCTCCCTTCTTGGTGAAGGTAATTACTCTTCTCCCCAGCAGAGAGAACAAAGGCCTCCCAACACAAAAGGTGCACTTAACAGTGCTTTAATCAATGCCTGAGGAGGAAGGGATAGGGAAGAGAATCTGCATCTGTTAATTATTAGCTGACACAGTGTTCCAGGGCTGGGACACCCGAGGCCCACTGAACAAAGGAGGAAGCCCGGACATCTAGAGCCAACACAGATGTCTGGGCTCACCTTTGACATTTTGGTGGGAAAGTTCCTGGCATTGATGTCGGCTAGGAGTGGACGTGAGGACCCAAGAGGTGATGTGCACAGAGACCTCTCCACTGCGCTATCTTGGATTATCCCTGTATGCTGTGCAGGAGGTTTGCAACAGGGTTGAGGAGTGATGTGGCACCCTAGGATGGCCAGGCATGCCTAGCATTTAGAACTTTCAACCACATTTAAACTCTTGCACAAGGGAGAGAAAGAGTTGGACCCTAGACCTGGTCTGCAACAGTGGCAATACCATGGAAAGCTTGAAGGACAAGCCCCTGATGCCCTCATGACCTGAGGACTCTGCCTACAGCTAAATCCAGGAACAGTGGGTCTCCCCGAGGTCCAGTGATGCTTGCCTCCTTACACCGTCTAAGGACCAGTTGTGGGAATACTTGGACATCACTGCCCTGCAAGATGGCCAGAAGGCCATGGGGTCTGTGGAGGACACAACAGAGGAGCTGGCACAGGGAGCCAGTGAAACCATCTCCCTGCAGAGTGCAATCCTTTTTAGGTCAGGATACATGCTGAAAATGTCCTTGGTGGCTAGAGCTCACCACTAGGATTTAAAAGAGCACAGGATACGCCAAATGGGCTCAATGGATTTTTAAATGGCTACTTAAAGATTGTGACCTTTGACCTCTCATGAGTGACGGAGCACATGGGGCTTCACGACCCGCCTGAAATCCACCTCCAGGTGGGTCAGTGTCCAGGGGTCAGTGCAGTATTGATTTTGGGGCAGCATGCAGGAATGGGGCCCTTTCTCCCATATTCCAATTGCCCCAGGGGGCCCCTATCTCCCTCAGATCTGACACAATGAAAACAAGTGCTCTGGGCAGCTTTAATTTCAACGGGGGTGGCCCCCTGTCCCAGGGCCCGGAAGACAGAGACTGAGTACCAGGACCCCATCCCAGGTCCCAGTGCAACAGAGAATGCTCCCGCCATGAGCAGGAGCCATCAAAGAAGACTGCCACCATTAAACAGGAGCAGGAGAAGCTCCTGCTTGTCACCCGTGCTCTTGCAGGAAGGTGTCACGGTGACCCAGCCGGGCAGCACAGGTGTGGGCTCCGTGCACCGCCCACACAACGAAAAAAGCTGGTTGTGTCCCAAGTGGGACAGGGTCACCCTGATTTAAAAGTAAATAAAGGAAAGAAATGAATCAGTGCCACAGCTCTCCTGAACAGCGGGAGAGCTACTACTAACATATTCACCAACTGCACGGAGGAAGCGCCCCATAATGCCCTGCATGGCATACTCTGCATAAGTTCTTTGCTTCTGTGGCGACCCCAGCAAGACAGGAGCACCACCAATGGTACTAAGCATGTGCTTGGGAGATGCAGAAGGTCAGCAGAAGGTCAACAGCTGAAGGTCAACAGCAGAAGGTCAACAGCAGTACATCAGCAAAATGTCAGCAGCCCATTGTAGTCACTTTTTAAATTAAGGAAACATGACTTGAGGAGAATAACGACAAAGACACAGGTGTCCCTATATTCTAAAAACAGGAGGACAAATACCTCACCCTGGACCGAGTGTCTATTACGATGTGTGCTATCAAAATATCAATGGAGCTGTACACTAAAAAAAGACAATTGTCTAGCTAAAAAACAGTAATCAATCTATATCCTTATACAGTATAATCCCAGAAATTTCTATGTTAAAACACAAAAACTGGTTAAGAAATTATTTTTATTAAAAATTATTTTATAACATATTCATACAATTAAGCAATAAAAACATTACTCTACCTCCCACTATAGGTTACAATCTCATTTCATTACACATATATAAAATCATAATCTCATTTCATTACACATATAGATAAAAACTCTAAAAACAGTCGGCGCTAGCGTTTCGGTGACACCTCAATGTTTTCACCTTCCTCAGGACTACAAAAGTTTTCATCAGATCTTTTAATAACAGTTGTAAATTCTTTCTAACTGTCCGTTAGAACCACCATACTATTCGGGGTGCAGGAGTTGTTATAAAAACTCGACACTGTCTCCGTCTATTCAGATCAAATAGTATGCCGTCCGGTATAAGTCGCTTTAATTTAGAAAAACAGGGATCGACGTTTTAAACATTGACGATGCCTTTTTATATTGTGGTTCGTTTGTCGACCTTAAGCGCTTTAGGCAATCGGATCTGGAAATAGCGGCCTCCTTGCTCTAACGGACTTCCGTAATCGGGATGTGGAAGTCCGTTAGAGCAGAGGCCGCTATTTCCAGATCCGATTGCCTAAAGCGCTTAAGGTCGACAAGCGAATCCACAATATAAAAGGCATCGTCAATGTTTAAAACGTCGATCCCTGTTTTCTAAATTAAGCGACTATACCGGACGGCATACTATTTGATCTGAATAGACGGAGACAGTGTCGAGTTTTATAACAACTCCTGCACCCCGAATAGTATGGTGGTTCTAACGGACAGTTAGAAAGAATTTACAACTGTTATTAAAAGATCTGATGAAAACTTTGTAGTCCTGAGGAAGGTGAAAACATTGAGGTGTCACCAAGCGCTGCGTCGACTGTTTTTAGAGTTTTTATCTATATGTGTAATGAAATGAGATTATGATTTTATATATGTGTAATGAAATGAGATTGTAACCTATAGTGGGAGGTAGAGTAATGTTTTATTGCTTAATTGTATGAATATGTTATAAAATAATTTTTAATAAAAATAATTTCTTAACCAGTTTTTGTGTTTTAACATAGAAATTTCTGGGATTATACTGTATAAGGATATAGATTGATTACTGTTTTTAGCTAGACAATTGTCTTTTTAGTGTACAGCTCCATTGATATTTTGATAGCACACATCGTAATAGACACTCGGTCCAGGGTGAGGTATTTGTCCTCCTGTTTTAGAATATAGGGACACCTGTGTCTTTAATCGATAGTTATACCCGTCCCTTTTTTAGATACTGGGGTGACTCCTTCTTCCTTAATTTTTGAGGAGAATAACATCACTTTTCTATGTTATGTTATGTTATGTTATCAGGGTATTTGTAGAGCGTGCAGCTACTCGACAGAGTGTCCCGGCGCTAGTTTAGTGTGGCAGCTGAACTGAGAGCGACAGTGCAAAGGCTACTGCTGGAACAGCCAAGTTTTCAAAGATTTCCTAAAAGGGAGGAGATCTTGCATCTGTCTTAAATTTGGCGGCATACAGTTCCACAGTTTGGCGACTTGAACCTGATAGGAACGACCTCCTATTCGAGATCGACGGAACACAGGGGCCCGTGCCAGCGACAGAGATGCGGATCGTAGGGAGCGCCGAGGAAGATAGAAATTAACTCTCTTCCTTAAATAAGGGGCTCCAGTATCATGAAGTGCCTTGAAGACCAGGACAAGGGCTTTGAAAGTGATCCTCTTGCGGATCGGGAGCCAGTGGAGAGATTTAAGATGTAGAGACCTCCGCGTTCTCGGGCCCAGTAAAAGTATCGCCCTGGCTGCGGCGTTTTGGACCACCTGAAGACGAGTAAGTAAATAATCCGGCAGTCCAAGATAAAGAATGTTAACATAGTCCAGCCTGGATCCGATCAGGGCCTGGACCACTGTTTTCCTGTAGGGGACCGAAAGAAGAGGTAGAAACTGCTTCAGCATTATTAAGAGGCCGAAATATTTAACTTTTGTTACAGCCTAGGAGTGCAGCAGCCTCTAGTGGTTGATTCTATGGTTATATGTTATGTGGCCTAATGGAGTATAAGAAAGACACAGACACATGTTATGTTAATTTTAAATGCTTTATTACCAATATATGACGTCAGTTGTTATTGATAAACATTGAAAAGCTTTATTGATAATAGTGACTGAATTTAAACATGGTTATTGATTGTGATGATATAATGATGGGATGTTTAACATGTGGTTATTTATCTTTTATTGTAGCGACTCCTAGATAAAGCCAATAGGCTTGCTGTTGAAGCCTATAATCAAACAACTGTTAGAGTACAGCACTTGTCTTATATATCAGCGTGGGGCACCCTGACAAAGGGAATAGGCTTGCCTTATATGTTGTTGTGATGATCCCTGAACAAAGGCAATTTGGCCTGCAGTTTTTAAAGTGAAACCCCCTATGTTGTGATGTTCTATGTGGGGTAGGTGGGGGGATACTCTGATTTTGGGGGTCATGACTTATTAGGAGCCAATTCAGAATGTCACCAAAGGTATTTATAGTTTCCTGATGTACATATTTGAAAATTAACACATAGTATTTAGCAGTGTGCGTGTAATAAATGTGCTTTTCATTTTCTAAAGAAAAAGCACTGACTGGAGCATCATTTATTGAGTGCTAATATTGTGTGCCTGTGCACAGTGATTACTAGCCCACACCAACTCTCCTGAGTAGGCCTAGGACAATTCTGCTTCACTACCCTGAGAGAGTGAAGCACTACAATGGTGATAGGTTCCTAGTAAGGGTAAATTGTGGAGCTATCACTTGCACAGGCCTCGCATCCTGCACAACTAATAATCCAATTTCTTACAAACACAAACTAATAAATAAAATTAATATGTATTCTAGGACACTGTTAAAAAACGTGTGAAAAGTTCTTGGTAAATGGCCATTTGCCAGGAGTCGTCACTGGAAACAATGTATCCCAGGCAGAATTTGACATGCCTGAGAGATTTAGCCAGTTAGTTGCACCCAGATAGCCTTCTCTTATGAATCTTACATTATGTCCTAAAACCCTTTAATTTCAGTCAAGACATGGACAATATGATCAATAGATGGCTAGACAATGAAAATTGACAGATTAATCCTCACTCTGTATTTTCTTATCATATCCCCACACTCCTGAATAAACACTCCACATTCCACCCTCATGACTTGAAAGATTAATTGATTGATTCAGTACATTTATATAAGACTTACTAAGGAAACCATCTCTTGACACTGTTTATTTTTTTCCCTGTCACTGGTTTCAGAAGTGTTTCAAGAGAGAAAACATGTTTTTAATGCAGCCTTGATATGTTTGTGATCATTCTCTCATCTTATGAATTCAAGTAGGCCTTCAAGGATCAAGGGACAAGATAAGAAAAGCCCCTCCCTCCCTTTCTCTAGCACATATGAGCGCTAAGAAATGTTTTGTTTTATTTTAGCTCTGAACTAGCCATCTGCAATTTTTCCTAAATTATGACCCCCAAAAGTACAACAGAATTTTGTTAGATACATAGAAGCATATGCTGCAGTACTACGTACAATATTTATTAGCATAAATGAGTGTATGATTGTTAGGCCTGTCATCCTTAGGGTGGTCTTCCCCCAAACCTTTTGCCTGCTTACCTCCTCTTTTTGCTGATTCTTTTTGTTGGCCTTAGGACTCTGAGCACTTTACCACTCCTGACCATTGCTAAAGTGCATGTGATTTTCCCCTAAACATAGTAACATTGGTGTGTACACATATGACATATTTAGTTTACATGTAAGTACCTTGCAAAGTGGTATACCATATACCCAGGGCCTGCAAATTAAATGCTACTGGTGGGCCCGCAGCACTTATTGTGCCACCCCCACATGTAGCCTTTCCCAACCTGTCTCAAGCCAGCCATTGCAGGGCCTGTGTGTGCAGTTTACTGCCACTTCGATTTGGCATTTAAGACTATTTGCCAAGCCTTAAACTCCCCTTTTATTTCACATAACTCTACCCTAAGGTAGGCCCTAGGTAGCCCATAGGGCAGGGTGCTGTGTAATTAAAGGGTAGGACATGCACTTTTAAGTTTTGAGTGTCCTGTTAGTGACAAACAGCTACATTTGTTTTTCACTACTGTGAGGCTACTCCTCTCATAGGCTATCATTGGGAATACCTTAATACACTTTTAAGCTGTCATTCCTGATCAGAAAAGAGTAGCTGCATCATGTTTTATATCTTTGGAATGGTAATAATGAATCCTCTTTAATGGTAAAGTTGGATTTAACATTATTATTTTAGAAATGCCACTTTTAGAAAGTAGGCATTTCTCTCCTCTTACTACTTGGTGTGCCTGAAGCCTGTCTCCAATACACGTCTGTGATAGGTGACAAATACACTTTGTGCATTCCCTCTAGACAACCACCAACACAGGAATGTAGGTGTGACAGAGAACTCATCTGCATTCATCTGCATACTGATGGCTCTTCCTTGGCAGGAAGAGAAGGGGGAGCTGACACACCTGAATTGGCAGTATCCTGTTTCCAACACAAAGGGCTGATTACCCCCTACTGATAGTCTAGAGTCAGGGCTGGGAAGAAAGGGCCTGTGTGCACTTAAAAGACCCTTCTTTGAAGTCACCCCCACTTCAAAGGCACAACTATGTATAAGCACTCTGACCCTACCAAGAGAGTACACTACTGGACCTGTGAAGAGCTCTGCCAAGAGTAAAGACTACTGTGCTACAAGGATTGCCATGCTGCTTGACTGCTACTCTGGGAGAACTGCTTTTCTGCTTTCCTGTGCTACCCTGCTGCCTGCTTATCTCTGCCCTGTTCAAGAGAAGGACTAGACCCATCTCACTTGAACCTAGAGTGACTCCAAGGGCTTGCTGGCTTTTCCCCTGTTCCAAAGCCTCAGGGTCATCAAAGACTTCCCTTCAACCCTGCAACAGAACATGTTCTCTGCCATCCGTGAGTTCTGCCCTGCCGAGTGATGCCAATCCAGTTGTTGGCCCTTGAAAGGGGATTTCTGCTGTGCTGATCCATCAAAACCGATGCAGCAACGACGTTGCTCTGATAGGAGCCGACGCATCACCCTTCCACGCCGAAGCCGCTTGACAACATCGCTTCAGTGGACTGTGCGGCTCGACAATAACAGAATGTGCGGCTCAATGATGATGCACACCTGCACCAACTGTGCAGATTCGAACTAACGCATCACCTGCATTCACAGGATCGACGACAACATATTGCCTACTCTGCTTCTCGCATCAAGTCTTCAACGTCAACTCTTTTTTCATCCAACGCACTTTTTCAGCATGAGTCCTGTAGCTAGTCTGCCCTAGATTGTGGTTGGCCTGAACTTTGAATTTACCCTGGTCTAGTGCAATCAGATGTTGCGGTTGGCGCTTTATGACTCTAAGCACTATCATTTAATGTAATCTTTGAAAATTCATGACTCCGATTCTACTTAATGCATTTTTGTCATTTTGGTCTTGTTTTACTCATAAAAATATCATCTATTTTTTCTAACCCTTTGTGGAGTATTTTTGTGATAGTTTAATTGTATTACTGTGTGTGTGTGTGTGCTACACAAATACTTTACACATTGCCTCTTTAAATAAGCCTGACTGGTCTGTGCCAAGCTACCAGAGGGTGAGCATACGTTACATGTCAGTGTGTATCTAGCTTACCCAGACTAGAGTGGTGGTTCCTGCTTGTACTTACTTTGACAACCACAAACCCCATTTCCATCAGCGAGTCATATTCAAATATAGTTCAGAATATCCAAACAATTAGAGAAATAAACAATTAGAGGCAAATAAATTCTATATTGTATAGTGTAGGTAAATAAGAAGGATGGTGTACAATTTAGTGCAGGATACACAGTAATGGTCCCAGATTAGAGTTGCTGCGGAGTCATTGAGGCTCCATGAGATTGAAACTCTCATTCAGTTCAAAGGCATGTCCATTTTGTTTCTGAAGAAACAGTGCAGTAGAGTCTTCCTCAATCACTGGAATTTAGGATAAGATCGCAATCTTATCTAGACCTGCTCACGTGCTGGGTAATAATTGCCATAGAAATGGTTCCATTGCTTCATTAGTAGCTTCCTGAGGATGAGTTTTTTGGAGACAATAAAGAGGCAATAAAGAGAAATTATTGGATGAGTAGAGTTTTAATCTCCACTTTGAAGAGTTCAAGAGAAGGACTAGATCTGATAGAAGGGGGAGTGCTGTTTCATAGCTTGCAACACATCCCCAGAAGGCTTGCTTGAGGGTTATTTGTCTTTGGCAGGGAGGGATTTCCAGCAGGAAGTTGCCAGAGCTCTGAAGGAGGTGTTGACCTCCCTAGATGCTCATTTTCTCAGCCAGGTAGATCCAAGACTTCCTGTGCAGATGTTTGTGAATAATGCAAGCCAGTTTTAGGGTACTTGTGGTTTCCATTGGTAGCCATTTTAGTGAAATCAAATTGGAATAGATGTGATTGAATTTTCTTGAGCCTGATACTAATCTAGCAGAGAAGTGGAGGGCTGCTTTTAGGGGAATAAGATGGAGTTTAGCTATCTCTGTTAGAAATACATTTCCACAGTCTAATCTTGAGAGGAAAAGAAACTGAACTACCTGTTTGAATTTCTCAGTTTCACGCCTTTGGCTAAGTTGTCTTTGTGGGCTTGAAGGTGCAAATGTTTGTCAAGGTGAAAACCAAGTGACTTAGCGCAGTCCAAAATTGAGGGCTGGCAGTTGGGGATGTTGAAGGTTTTTGAACACGTTTTTGCTGGCACTGAACTTTTGGGAGGTGAGATCAGGTAGAATTCCATCTTCTGTGGAATCAGTTTGAGGTGATGCTAGGACATCCAAGATTCTATTTTTTCTAGTGCCAGAGTGTAGAACTCTATGTCCATGGGTGAAAGGACGTATAGGTACAATTGGGTGTCTTTGGCATGGAAGTGGAATGATATGTGGCTTTGTGAAAGATTGCATCGAAAGAAATCCATGTAGGGGTCGAAGAGGGTGAGAGAAAGGATAGAGACTTGAGGGACACCTTGATGTAGTGCCATGTTGTCAAAGGTGGACGGCAAAGATAATTTCTTTGCATTTGAAATGACTGTCTAGGTATGAGGTAAGCAATTTTATGGCAGTCCCTTTCAGCCCCATACTGATTTCTAAGGTTTTTGAGAAGAGCAATGTCACTGACAATGTAAAAAGCCACAGAGAATTCAAGGAGAGTGACGAGGCATGATTCCCCTTTGCCTAACATGAGTAGAACATCATCAGCAATATGTAGTACAGAAGTTTCAGTTCTGGAAACAGTTCTTACTCACGATTGAGAGTAGTCGAGTAAATCATTGTTGTAGATGTATTGTTTTAGTTGGGATTCCACACAGCTTTCTTGGGATTTTGTCAAATGGAGAAGTTTTGAAACTGGGTGGTATTTGATTACGTTTTCTTGGTCAGATCCTTGTTTTCTTAGAATGGGGGTAACTTGACCAGTTTTTTAGAATGTTCAGTACAATGCTTTGCAATAGAGATCCAGTGGAGAAGTGTGGCTCAATGGTTAGAGCGGCAGACCCTGATGCAGAGATCTGGCCTGGGACCAGGGTTCAATTCCCACCTCGGCGGGTCTTGGGCTCAAATTTCCTCAGACCTGATAATTTTCGCCTCGGTGCCTATTCTAATCATGGGTCCCACTCTGCAACTCTGGGCAATAGCTTGCTTAATCTCCACAACGGTCCCAACAGTGCTGGGATGCCTGGCTTCACCCTGGGGGTGCCCAGGAGTGGACATTTCACAGGGAAAAGCCAGGAAGGGTTCCACAGCGGTATGCGTACAGCGCCAGGACACCCCTTTGGGGGTATAAGTGCACTTTACAAGTACGAATTTCATTAATACATTTTGTCCAGAAACATTCAAAGTTTGATCTCAAGTCTTTCATGGCGAAGGGGAAGATAAGATCAGAGAAGTGAGAGTGAATTTTCAATTTGGACTTGATTTTCAGAAGATCAGTTTGTTGAGTTTCTTTAAATTCAGACCTGGTAGCAGTGGGTTTCTGGGTGAGATCAAAATTAAGAAATGAAGGTGGAGAGCTAATAAGCGACAGTCAATTATTTCTCCTTTGTGTTTAAAAAAATTAAGTCGTTATCACTGATTGTATAAGGGTTGCCTTTTTGCAGGGTGATTGGTGGTGAGGGCTTTATAGATTGTCTAACTATGTCAAATAGGTTTTTAGGTTGACTTTTTGTGAGGTTGATCTCTTGTTCTATGTACCATGCTTGGATTTAATGCTTACACTTGCATGTAAACTGATTCTTAATAATTGGAAGAACTCCAAAGCAGTCTCCTTCAAGATGTGGCAAGAATGGCTTTCCTTCCTTTGCAGTGCTGATAATATCTCCCTACAATTCTCAACTTGGCGATCTCCACACAGGAAACTATGGGACTCTCTTGATGCCTTCTCCTTTAAATATGAACGACCGTGACTACTATTGGCACTTCGGTCTGGCTACTCAAGAATGAGCAATACACACGGAATAAAGACGCATCTGGGGAACATAACTTAATGGTCTCACTAGGTGATAATAAGCCTAGGCTACTTGATTAATGCTGTCAATCTTCCCTTAAGGCATACACTTATGATCACATTCTTCTTCTTTTGTTCCACAACACTGAGTTTGTACCAAACTGGACATGCTACATACTCCCTACTGGAGGCTCTTCAAACTAAGGGTTTAAGATTGAAATAATGAAGTGATACGAGTGGATTATGTTAAATTTGCTAACTTTGTTACCTCATAGAATGTACACATGAACATGATATGTTTAATTCTTATGTTATATCACTTGACATAATGTTATGACATCCTCTTCACAGGCTGCACTTCTAGTAGAATGTATATCAAAAACAAATGGCCTCCACTTTGTATTCTATGTTTTTCCTTCATAAGCATGTCTGTATAATGGAACATTCCATTTTTCTTGTAACTCGAGTTTATTATTTGTTTCTGTTTCTTGTCCTTTTTCACTTTTGTTCTAATTTTTGAAAATATCAATAAATACAATTTGAAAGAAAAAAGATTTAGTTGCTTGGTTAGCAATGTTGATGAGGGCTTGTTCTTGAGATGCTTCAATTTTAACGTGCCTCTTCATTGCTGATTGTGGACACTGAGATCAGATAATGACTGGGCAGATTTTCTATACCTTGGGAGGATGGATGGTAGACAGGGATTTGGGAATTTTGTGTACATCCACTGAGTTATACAATGTGTTTTATTGTATGTAGTTAATAAAAAGCATTAAAATATATAAAACAGATCATCTTAAAATGTGAAACAAAATAAAAAGACACAAGTAATACTAGAAACAATAAAATAAATAAATGAAAAAACAATGCTTGTATATTAATGAAAGGCTGGATGTTAAAAAAAAACAGCTTAGTTTCACTTTGTTTCAGCTGTTGCAAGTTTGACTAGAACATTTAAACTTTTTTTGTGTGTTTGCAACCTGAATTATAATGCTAACAGAAAGATTGGAAATTGACCAATAAAGTCTGTTGTGCTAAATACCAGCTGTAGAGACTCTCAAATCTCATCTTCTATCCTATTGATAATTCTACTTAGAATATTGATTGATAATTTTTATTAAAACAATTTAGCACATGTTTTTTAACTGTTCTTAATTGTTCTTGTACTAAAAATTACAGCATACCATATCATAAAATATAGCAGGTTATCCAATAAAGTGCAAAGTGTTAAATAGCAGCTTGTTCAAGATTTTCAAGTTCATCTTGGAGCCTGCTCATATGTCTAGCTCAATTCTAGGAGCAAACAATTACAATTTGTCCAATAAAGTGTGAGGTGTTATCAAAGTTATTGATTAATAATCCTTCAGTGATTGCCTTCCAGGGTGAGCTAGGACCACTTCAGCCCTTTCTAGAGGTGATGGGACTGACTGATATATGATGTGCGAACAACCCACAGCAACGACAGTACGAGTACTTCTCAGAAACACACTGTAGTTTCTCCTGTATTGACCACATCATTACTCAGCATACACATGTAGCCAAATTTTGAGCCGCATAACACCAAGCAGGGGGAACTCTGACCATTCCCCAGTAGGGGTCCTGCTGAGAAGGCTGACCTGAGACTTCGTGATGGCCCCCATAATAGATCCAGGTACCTGTGTGATAGGGACATCAGAGAGAAACTTATGGAAGGGGGAGATACATATTTGAATGAAAATCAGGGGACTGTGGACTCAGCTTGTGTCCTTTGGGAGACGATCAAGGCTGCTGTGCATGGACAGGCTCATCTTCTGATAGAGGGAAAAGAAGAAGGAAAGCAAACTCAGATGAGAAGCCATTGAGTGAGATATTAATTCACTAGAGACCAATGCACTGTAGGAAGGAACTGTGGACCTCTTCCATCTGCTTCGCCTGTGACAACACGACCTGCTTGTGATGCATAGGAAGTGTCATCACACACTAGCAACTCAGTGCCAGCTGTATGACATAGGGGACAAGGCCATCAAGTTGTTGGCATGGGTAGATAAGAGGGACAAAGACCACTCGGGACCTGAAAGCTGATGAAGGTGATGGCAAGCTCCATACAACAAGTGTCATCATAGTCAACACTTTTGCCACCTATTATGAAGGTCTATACCAGGCATCTCCAACGAGTAGCTTGTGAGCTACTGGTAGCTCTCCAGCTATCTGTAAGTAGTTATCCTATGTGTAGACCAGCCTACTAAATTAGAGGCTATTGCTTAGATGAATTAACATAAGTATTCCAAAATGTAAAAGTGTGTATTCAAGATGAAAATGTGTGCATTTTCAGAGCTCATAGGACGATGTTTAGAGAAAGATGGTTGAATGTCCAAAATATATCTACATTCCAAGTTGATAAACCCTTTCTTGCATTGCTAATGGCAACCCTGTCTGATGCACTGCAGTAATCAATGCAGGCATTCTTGCATAGGGTGGCCGCTAACGTAAAGTTGTCTTTACAGCACTAATAATATCAATAGCTCGGAATAATTTTTATTGAGCATAAGTAGCTCTTGTTACAGAAAAGGTTGGATACCCCAGGTCTACACTTGACTGCGATGGCTATCACTGAAGCAGATTGTGCTGTTTTTCTGAAAGATATAGATCTTCAGACACTTGCAGACAAGGCTCTAGAAGCAGACCTGATGGCAGCACAACTTGCACTGACAATACAAGACCTCCAATCTGGGAAGGCGCTGGGGCCCAACAGCCTACCAACAGAATTGTACAAGCTAAACAAGGTTATTACCTCAGTAATACACTCCGACCAGTCAGGCTTCATGCCACATAGGAGCACCCGCCTGAATCTGAGACGCTTTCTAAGGAGTGCTACATATGACCAAACCATCTTGAACAGACCAGGCGGTACAGTTGGCCTTGGATGCCAAAATGGCATTTGATAGTATTGAGTGGAACTACATCTCTGGTACTCTAACCAGGATGGGCTACGGGCAAAAATTTTGTGGTTGAGTTAAATAATTATATCAGGACCAGCTGGCGAGAGTGAAGGTTAATGGGGTAGTATCTCTCTTATTTACCCTGCAGCAGGGCACAAGACAGTGATGTCCCATCTCCCCCCATGATTTTTGCACTAGAGCCTGAGATGCTTGCAGTCTGGGTCCAGTCAGGATCCACTTATACAGGGAGAGAGGGGTGGTGGAGATTAGGAGGAATGCATCTCCCTGTACACTGATGAAGTATTGTTTAAACTACTCAGCCAACCCTTTCCATAGCCAGAAATTTTTGCAAGTCTTTGACATCTATGAGTAATATATATATATATATATATATATATATATATATATATATATATATATATATATATATATATATATATATATATATATATATATATATATATATATATCTACTGGCGGTCGCCAGTAGATAGTTATAGTTAGGACCTATTTTCCATAGGAAATCCGCAACATGCCATTTGAAATAACTTTGGTGCCGGTTGACGAATCTTCGCAAAATTTTCCAACTTGTTGGGGCGCTCCGGTCCGCTCCTATCCTGAACGTTTCGGGGTGATTCATCAAGCAGGGGCCGAGAAAAAAGGGGGGTCCCAAAACGTGTTTTCCCCATTCATTTTTCCATAGGAACCGTTCATCGAGGCTACAGCCCGAAGTGCTGAACGGAATTACACCGAATTTGGCAAATAGGTAGCCCTATGTTCAGTGTTATGCCTTTTGCTTAAATGGTGTAAATCCGTTCAGTAGTTCCTGAGAAAATCAAAAGTAAAGTCACATATATATCTGGGCGGAGCCTAACCACACATGTCATTGTGAGATCTGATTGGCTGTCAGCACTTCATCCTGGAATTGCTGGCAGCCATCTTGGGACCAATATACATGATAGTACCCCATTGAAATGCATTGTAGTGAATCAAAGATTGTGAGGGTTACCAAAAGGAGAACTATAAAGGGTGATAACAGACTTTAGTTACATTAGAATTCATTTGTTGATGGTACCATACTAATTTCAGGAATTGTGGTGTGTTCTAAGGTGATTTTACCCTGTGAAAATCCTTCTGCTGGGATATCATGAATCATGTTTGAAAGAAAACTATTTTCACATGCTTGTCCCATAGAGTTTTGGAAGGTGCTCCAGAAGCTAAAATGAGAGCATATTTTCTGTAAATTCACATTATCTTTCTCAGTCATGTGAGAATGAAGTCTGACATTCTCAGTAAAACATGTACATCCAACAAGGGCAGAGACTGTCAGTTGATTCCTTTGTGTTCTACTGCAGCTTCCCAGAGTGTTCTAAAGAACAACTAGAGTGCTAACAGCCTTACTTATGACAAAAGTATGGCACACCTGAAGCCATCTTGATTTGAATAAACTGGTAACACTTAAAACATTTAATTTAAAAAGGAACAAAATGATGGGGTTCATTTTGTCATAGAAATTATGGTTAGTGCTGTAGAAAGAAAAATTAGGACATGTTTCAAGTGTGATCTCAAATATCTTCCTGTTATATTTCAACAGGAGCAGCCTGCCAGTTGATGCCTTTGTGTTCTACTGCAGCTTCCCAGAGTGTTCTAAAGAACAACTAGAGCGCTAACAGCCTTACTTATGACAAAAGTATGGCACACCTGAAGCCATCTTGATTGGAATAAACCGGTAACACTTAAAACATTTAATTTAAAAAGGAACAAAATGAGGGGTTCTTTTTGAAATAGAAATTATGGTTAGTGCTGCAGAAAGAAAAATTAGGGCATGTTTTAAGTGAGATCTCAAATCCTCTTCTATTTCATTAGAAAATTCTGACATGCAGACTGAAACAATCACTTTCAATACCAGCAGCAGACTTCCAGTTAACTCCCTGGTGAGCAGTAGCTTTACTACAGTGATCTAATGAGCAACTAGAGTGCTAACATTCTGAATTTATGGCAAATGTGAGACACATCTGAATGCCTTCTTGATGGAATCAAAGTAAAAAACTGAAAGCATTTCCTACTGAGGAGACTGCAGTAAATGAGGAAATTAGGAAACGTAATAACAAAGAAGTCTTCCAAGATGGCCACCAGAGAAAAAAGAGCCCAAATGTAGCACAAATATTACCCAGATGTAGCCCACATATAGCCCAATGACAAAGGTGTGCAGTTTTATGTAGTGCAGACTGGTCAGGTATTGGAGCGTTGCATCTTAAAACATGACCCCCTACACTACAAAAACACCACTGCACTACCCTAAACCCTAAAACACTACCCTCAGCACGACCCCCTACACTACACAAGCACCACTGCACTATCCTAAACCCTAAAACACTACCCCCAGCATGACCCCCTACACTACCCAAACACCGCTGCACTACCCTGAACCCTAAAACACCACCCCCAGCACAACCCCCTACACTACCCAAACACCACTGCACTACCCTAACCCCTAAAACACTACCCCCAGCACGACTCCCTACACTACCCAAACACCACTGCACTACCCTAAACCCTAAATCTACCCCCAGCATGACCCCCTACACTACACAAACACCGCTGCACTACCCTGAACCCTAAAACACAACCCCCAGCACGACCCCCTACACTACCCAAACACCACTGCACTACCCTAAACCCTAAAACACTCCCCCAGCACGACTCCCTACACTACCCAAACACCACTGCACTACCCTAAACCCTAAATCTACCCCCAGCATGACCCCCTACACTACACAAACACCACTGCACTACCCTAAAGCATTACCCCCAGCACGGCCCCCTTCACTACCTAAACACAACTGCACAATTTGTTACAGGCGTTGCAACGCAGGCCTGTGGTGCTTACTGGAAGTACCTGGTGGGCTAGTTGGGCCCCAGGGACCCTCAGGATTCAAGGTGACCTAATCCCCCAACTTAAAACGTGCCACGGGCGCGTTTGCACAGTGGTGAAGGGAGAGGGCGGGGCCTCAGGTGACATGTGCGCAAACACGCCCTGTGGTGCGTTTTAAGTCGGGGAATTAATTCCCCTTGAATCCTGAGGGACCCTGGGGGCCAACTAGCCCACCAGGTACCTTCAGTAAGCACAACAGAGTTGCGTTGCAGAGAGGTGAAAAAAGGTGCGTGGCCTCGGAACGCCTCTCTGCAATTCAGCTCTGTGGTCCTAACTGTAGGTACCTGGGGGGCTAGTTGGGCCCCAGGGACCCTCAGGATTCAAGGGGACTTAATCCCGCAACTTAAAACGCGCCACGGGGCGCGCTTGCACACATGTCACCTCAGGCCCCCTCCCTTCACCACTGTGCAAACGCGCCCTGTAGCGCGTTTTAAGAGGTAGTTTTAATCCCCTGCCCTATTATGTACTAGGGACTTACAGAGGAGGTCATGCTAATCACAGGGGTACCCCAACGCATAGTGTTCCCTAGTGTATGTAGGTGTTTTCACTGTATTCTAAGTGTCTTTTAGCATAGCACTGGCTCTGGTTAGTCAGAGTCAGTTACCACCAGTACCCGTCTGAAAAACTTGTGGGCAAAGGATGATTTTGCAACAAGGCCTCTTTGTGCTCCTCTGTTGGTTCTTTCTGCACATCTTTTGCTTCTTCCTGCACTTTTCTTCGTCTTTGTGGACTTCTGTTGCTTCTTTCTGCATTTCTTTTGCTTCTTTCTGTGCGTTTTTTCTTCTTTCTTCACATGTCCTACCTCTGTAGGCATAGTTAGAAACTAGCATTTAAAAAACCTTTGAAATTCACTTATAAAATCATAGGTTTCAGGCACGTTATAGTTAGAAATTAGCATTTAAAAAACCTTTGAAATTCACTGAAAAAACCATAGGTTTCAGACACGTTATAGTTAGAAATTAGCATTTAAAAAACCTTTGAAATTCACTGAAAAAACCATAGGTTTTAGCGACAGTTATAGTTAGTTGGACATTTCACTCGTACAAAACCATAGAAATTCCCCCATTATAGTTAGTTCAGCTAACTATAACTCGCGCCCCCGCAATTCACTGCTGATGACGTCACATATTACATCACTCATGACATGGTCAGTGACATCACTGATGACATCACTGATGACATCTCAAATGACATCACTGATGACATCACTGATGACATCATCCATGTGATAATTTCATGCATCTTCTCACACACTAATATAACTTTTGATACACCCACTCTAAATTACAGACTGCCATTCTCAAAACCATACACACTCCAATACCAATAACTACATACCCACTCACTGATTCTTAGGTCTACACACACACATCTACTCACTCACCCGTACAGTCACTCATACTTACAGTCACTCAGTACTGGAGTATCATATGTACTCATACACCTATATAAACACTCACACACCGCCACTCATCCATAGAGGTACTCACACACCTAGTCAGTCATGCAAAAAATTAATCACACACCCATTTACTCACCTATACAGTTATATACACACCAGCTCACTTACTCATACAAATACTAGCACATTCTTATGCTCTTATACAATAACTGATACAAGCACACACGCATCCATACAGCCACTCTCACAATCACACACTCTCACTTATAGCCATTTAAATACTCTAACACACATATATACTGCCTTTTACATATGTAGTTACTCGCACATGTATCACTGAGATATACATTCACTCACTAACACACCCATACACACACTCACCCACCCAAGCAGTCCATCACAGATGCACTCTTGAAATCATGCACCCAGTGAATCACCCACTCACACATCTATGTACAGAGTCACACACACCCCACCCACACAAACACTTAGGCAGCCATACAGATACTCAGAGAACCAATCAATAACCCATATAGACACTCATGTAGCTATTCGCAAATCCATGCATCCACTTACACACCAACAAACAGACGGATACAGACATTCACACAGTTTAGTCACTAACCCATGCATTCAGTAAGATACGTTTAATCACTCACTTGTAGAGTCAGTCACGCACGTACTAAATCATCCATTCAGACACTTATACACCCACTCATTCTTCAATACGCCTTTCCCTATATATATTAAACATATTTAAACTTTACAGAAACACACAGTCACTGGATGATGTCATCAGTGATGTCATCAGTGATGTCATTTGAGATGTCATCAGTGATGTCACTGACCATGTCATGAGTGATGTAATATGTGACGTCATCAGCAGTGCATTGCGGGGCGCGAGTTATAGTTAGCTGAACTAACTATAACGGGGGAATTTCTATGGTTTTGTACGAGTGAAATGTCCAACTAACTATAACTGTCCCTAAAACCTATGGTTTTTTCAGTGAAAAAAAAAATATATATATATATATATATATATATATATAAATATATATATATATATATATTACCTACTGGCAGTCACCAGTAGGTAACTATAGGCAGTACCTAGTTTCCACAGAAAAAGCATTTTTTTTTGCCAATAACTTTGGCACCGTTTGACGAATCTTCACAAACTTTTCAAAATTAGTATGACAGTTGGTTCAGCTACTATGTTGAGAAATTTGAGGTGATTTGTCAAGCAGGGCCGAGAAAAAGGTCCCAAAACACGTTTTTCCCATGCAAATTTCCATAGGGATTTTAGACATGACCACAGCCTGAACAGCTGAATGGAATTACACCAATTTGGCAGAAAGGTGAATTTGTGTAAATCCGTTCAGTAATTTTGAGATATAAGAAATCCAAATTTGTGTACATTGAGACACGGATCCTTCACGACGCCTACGTAGAGCTTTGCGAACCCTCGTGCCAGGAGAAGTGCTGTGATTGGCTGACCGCAACCTGTCTAGAAAGTAGTGGCCACCATTTTGTAAACCTTGACCATTTCCTGGGAAATTAAAATGGAGATTAGAAACTATAGAAGGAGTTAGGGTAGGGGTACCCTGACCCCATGGGTACAATGTAATGGCCTCTGAGGGATCGCTTATGAGTATGAAAATGCTCCAAGCTGTTTTTTTCCAAGTGGTTGGAGTCGCGGACCCATCGCAATGCTCAGCGTGGCCCCCTATTGCTGAGGAATTGCGAACCTAGCTGAAAGAAATATATACATTCACACACTCACTGACACACTAATGCATGTACTGACAGACCCACTCAGAGACTCACACACCTATTGACAGACCCACTCAGACTCTCACACACCCACTCAAAGATTCATGAACCCACTCAGAGACCCACTCAAACACTCATGCACCCACTCACTCACCCATTCAGAGGCTCACACACCACTGAGATACTCACACACCCAATTATAGACCCACTCAGACACTCAGACACTAACTCACTCACCTACTGAGAGGCTCATGCAGCCACTCACAAACCTACTCAGACACTTACAAACCAACTCACAGACCTACTCAGAGACTAACACCCACTCACTCACCCACTGAGAAGCTCCCACCCCAATTCACAGACCCACTCAGTCACTCATCCACATACTTACAGACCCACTCAGAGACTGACACACCCAATCACAGACCCACTCAGACACTCATGCACCCACTCACAGACCCACTCAGAGACTCACACACTTACTCAGAGACCCACTCAGTCATTCACTCACCCACTCAAAGACCTTCTCACAGACTAATACACTCCCTCACAAATATACTGAGAAACTTATGCACCAACCTATAGACCCACTCACAGAATTATGCACCCACTCACAGACCCACCCAAACACTCATGCAGCCAGACATATACCCACTCAGAGGCTGATGTACCCATTTATGGACCCACTCAAACACTAATGCACCCAGTCACAGGCACAATCAGACACTAAAGCACCCAGCCACAGACCCACTCAGACATTCATGTGCTCACCCACAGACCCACTCAGACACTCTTGCACCCAGTCACAGATTCACTCAGAGACTCACACACCCTCTCACAGATCTACTTATACACTCATGCACCCACTTACAGACCCAACAGACACACACATACCCAGTCACAGACCTACTCAGACACTGCCACAACCACTAAGACACCCACTCACAGACTCAAGCACATTTTCACAAACCCAGTCATACACTCATGGATGCACTCATAGACCCACTGAGTCATTGGTGCAACCACTCACAGACCCACTCAGACATGTACTCAGAAACTCATGCACCCACTCACAGACCCATTCAGTCACTTATGCACTCACTGACAGACCTACTCAGGCACTCATGCACCCACTCACAGACCCAGTTAGACAATCATGTGCCCACTCACAGACCCACTCATACCATGTTGCAGCCACTCACAGACCCACTCAGACACTGGCACACCCACTCACACCCACTCAGACACTCATGCACCCACTCACAAACCTACTCAGCCACTTATGCACTGACTCACAGTCCCACTTAGACACTATTACACCCACTCACAGATCCACTCAGATACTTATGCACCCACTCATAGATCCACTGATACTTATGCACCCACTCACACACCCACTCAGACACTCATACACCCACTCATAGACCCACTCAGAGACTCATGCACCCACCCATAGACCCACTCAGAGACTCATGCACCCACTCATAGACCCACTCAGAGACTCATGCACCCACTCACAGACTCACTCAGGCAGTCATGTGCTCACTCACAGACCCACTCAGAGACTCATGTACCCACTCACAGACCTACTCAGAGACTCATGCAACCACTGGCAGACCCACTCAGACACTCAGGTACTAACTCACACATCCTCTCAGCGATGATGCAGCTCCCCTCAGGCCCACTGAGATACTCATGCACCCACTCATAAAGCTACTCCAAAGTGATGTATGCACTCACAGACCCACTGAGAGGCTTATGCACCCACTTACACACACTTGGACACTTACAAAACTACTCACAGACCCATTGCCACATACACGGAGTCAAACTGAGAGTTATAAACCCTAAATGTGCTGTTGTGCATTACATTTGTACTTTTGGTTTGTGGATCCCTGATGGAGTCGCAACTCCAGATTTTTTTTAAAATGGATTTTAAAAAAACTAGTGTTTGGCAAAAGGGTGGCTCTTAGAAGAACCTTTGTGTTTTTTATCTATGTAGATGATTACTGCACAATATACCGGATGCAGTCTTTCAAGTTGCTAAGGAATGTCCTGTTGGCTTTCTCTATGAAACATACTCCATCATATCTATATATATGCTCCATGTTAAAGCGTAAGTTGCTGTTGTAGATGGAGCCCATGTTGTGACCTCTAATGAATGCAGAAAGAGCTTTATTAACATGTTTCCTGGCTTTGTCAATCAGTGGCCAAAATTCTTCTGACCATTTCCACCTTTGGCAAATGTTACATACACTAAAACAGTGTGAGGGAAGAGTGCTATTAATTGGCCAAAGGTATCCTTCATGGTGATTTTCAATCCTACCCCAGTAAGAGAGCCTAGATTATTACAACCACAGTGTACAATTAAGAAGTCTGGAGGATGGCAATATGCAATGCTCTCAACCAAAGCACTGAATTGCTGACAATTTAACCCTCTCTGGCCAATCTAAGTAATGTCCACATTAGGCAAACCCAGGTCCCTGTCAATGCCACTCTTTCTAGCACACTCACTGGCCCAAAATATACAGCTTTAACCCACAATCCACACTCTAACCATTTTGAAGTCAAGGAGCAGTAGCATACAGGAGAAGGTTGGAGCTGAGTGAGACAGTTGGTAAAATGAAAGTCAGTTAAAACCGTGGATAGAAACTGGTTTTAAAAAAGGAGATATCTGATTGGATGGATTATATTTCTTTGGTAGCTAAAGATAAGTAGGGATTTAGCAGACAAAGTCAGTAGATCTGTGATTGGCTGTGCATAAATGTAAAATAAATTATGGTATTGTGGATATGCTTGCATTTTTAAGCAGTCAACCACACCAGTGGCGGCTGGTGACATTTGAAAGTGTTGAGGCGTAAAATTATTGTCGTACTGCACTGCGGCGAGCGGCGTGGCGAGCGAGCCCGCACTAACCTAAGGGGGATTCGGGGGGTTCCTCTCCTAGAGAAAAGTTTGAAAAAGAGTGGATAAATGGTGCATTTTTAAGCAAATTTGAGGAAGCAGAAGGTTAATAAAGCAATACGATTTAATTATTTATCATTTAAGAAATTGGCAATTTTAATGAGCTATAGAGGACAATCTTTGCGTATGCTGATGTTATCATTTGCCTATATTAACTTTTGAACACACTGATACACTTATTCAAAATTGAACACACATTCCCAAATTAAATGAAAACGCCTGTACTAGACAGACCATGGTAGCACTGCAGTTATTCTAACTCTAACATTGAAATGACAGTTTAAAATATAACGCACACATTCATAAATTTCTAAGATGCCGGTGTGCGTCAACCCAAACTAGAACTGACCGGCGATAACCAGTTTACATTCAATTCGTACATAATACTTTTGTAAAGACTACTCAGATGAAATACATGTATTATTCTAACAAACTTGAACGACTGCCCCCACATAAAATTCAAAATAAACAAAATAGCTGGCACGCTCAAATATATTCCGCATCTGCTAAATCATTACTGTGCGGAGCAATGACAGAGAAAGTAGGAGAAATACCGCAATTCTAGTGTGGATGTAACACTTACATGAATGAAAGAAGGAGATAACCAACCAAAGCTTACACTCTCTCTTGACATCTGTCCTTTTACTTCTAGGATGGGAGTCACGAGTCCCAGGCTCCCTGGTGACAGGGAAGCCTGAAATGAACGCGCAGAATGGCTTAAACTAGTAGGACTTGCCAGAGCCGTGCTGGAACCCACTGTATTGTGCTCTGCAAAGTCTCTTCTGCAACTCAGTGGAGGGGGCCGAAGTCAGCCATGTTCTGATAAGTTACGTACTGACGTGGCAGTGCTTTCTTAGGCGTACATCTGTCTGTCTTTTCACCTATAGTGTTTGAGACTGTTAGCACACTTTGGGGTCTGGATAAAAAACAGGATATCTATTAAATCAGTGATTAACTTCTCCTCTACTAATGGTAGGGATGACATATGTACAATGACTGAAGACTGCCACTCAACAGAATGATGGGAATTGACCGGCTCGGATACAAGGCATCCTCATTCCTCTAAACTGCCATCAGTCCTCCAGGTGCCGGGCTCCCTCGTATTCTTCTGACTGACTCACGCCCCTTTTCACCCCAGTCAGACACTTCCTCGCACAATGCAATACCCGAGAATGAAGCACGAACTGTAGCTCCTCTGCATGTGTGTGCGTGCATGCACGTGTGTTAATGTGGGGGCACTGGACTTTTCGGTGCATAGCGTTTAGTGCAGGCTGAATCAATTCTAACTGCCTGTTGAATTTAGGGTGCAGACTGGTTGCTGGTGAAAGGTGCTGAACTAAGAGAACCGGCGCCTGTAGACCTACAGAGCAGCCAAAGCTTCACGCAATTTCCATTTCATGCTGACCATCAATATGCATTAAGCCTACGGAGGTGGCCTCTCTGCTGAGAGCGCGAAGAAAGGTGCCCATGTGTACCACTTGATTATGTGTGTGGCAGGTTACCTCACACAGGGCACTAAAAACAGCACAGAAAGGGTGATCTGTGCTCCTTAGAGACTTGGATCCTTTTGAACAGTGCCCTGGGAGTAAGAGACTCCACATCCGGGCCAACACCTATGACCCCGGAAGCCCATGGTGCCTCTCATGTTATGTAACACTGTGTTTGGTTTCTTCTCAATCAGCAAATAAACCACCGATACAGGACATGTTATACTTGTTCACACAACTGGACATTTTCTTCTGTGAGTTGTCCTTCTTTAATAACATCCGAATTACTAGCAAGTAATCTTCATTACACTAACTCATCTCTTCCTTGATCCAGTCCATAATACATCAGGTTACTCTATCACAAGGCATGCCCAAGTTACTCACAAACGCTTACTCTACTACACAGTTCAAATTTTCTCACTACTTTGTCAGTCTACCAGCATCAGTTTCTGTTTTTCATGCCTCTGGGACACCGCGAAAAGACATCTGGGTGATAATTCGTTTCTAGGAAGCCACACCTGTTGTTATGGATTTTCTGTTCCCCAGTCACAGTTTTATTTGATTTCACTTTCGAGACATTTTCTGTAATGGTGGAATCCCTTATTTCAAAGCTAGCAAAAAAAAATAATGGGTATCATCAAGGCACGAATGAAAAGCTATAAATGCAATGATAAACCCCTGTAAAACTCCTCTCGTCATCGGAAATAAAACTGTGTTGTCCATCCTTCATCATACATTATAATCTGAAACCCTTAGCGACCTTCAGCGGACAGGCATTAACTTCTTGACATAGGATTTCGCCCATCACAATAGCTTTATAACAATTTTTTCTACTACTACACAATTAATAAATTTTTTAAGACTTCAGACCAACTGCCAACCAGTCACATGAAAGGCTGAAGAGTTGGCTCAGCGGGCGCCATGTTTGATACCACATTTCGGGAAACTTTTTGGGGGTTTTCGCGGCCGGAAATGACGGGTGGGGGGGGGGTGTCTCACGGGTTTAAGGGGGGTGGAAAGGAAGCAGGACAGTAATTTCTATTAAAAAAAACTTACCTTCCCCCGGGTCACGTGCCGCCGCCTCAGCTCCTGCTGCTCCTAGCCGCGTCTGCGTCTTCCACTGGCAGCTTCCCTCCCTCTGCGCACCTATGCCAATCACAATGCTGCAATGGCAGCATTGTGATTGGTGCGGACGGCGCCCAGCCGGGCGCTTGTAGGGAGGCCATTTTCTCTATGTAGGCTGCATGCAGCCTACATAGATAAAAAGGGGAGTGCCCATGACTGCTTTAGTTAGCCCCAGAGGGCCGACCAAACAGTCATGGCCCACAACTGTGGGCAAGCCACTCCCCCCCTGCCCTCGAGCAGGACCGCCCGCCCCCAACCAGGCACTTCTGCTTTCTCGCAGTGCAAGAAGCAGAAACATAAAATGTTAGTTTTACCATTTTATGTCACTGCTTCTCGTACTGCGAGAAAGCAGTGGGGCGACGCCCCTCCGCCCCAATGGAGGAGCCGCCCCTGAACCACACCTGTTACAGTTGAATTTGAAGCTAGCATGCTACTGTCAGAAACTGCAGTTAACTTATGACCTAGTGGTACAGTAGAGTGTTGCAAAAGAGGTTGCTATGGCAACTGAGGTAAAACAATTTGGGTGTAGGGTTCTATATACAATATACTTTTAAAGTTCAAAGGAGACTTATTTACACATATTACATCTTCTAATAAAGTAATTCCCTAAATCAGTACCATTATCGAATGCGAAATGTACATGAAAAAGGATAGCAGTATAATGGTAAATGCTTTAACAGACTCCTGTATGGGTTCACGACTCTGTAACAAAGTTACACGGGGGACACGTTGAGCATCACGATGGGGTCACAAATCCCTCCACAGACACTACCAGATTGGGCTTCTTATAAGGGCACTAAGAAAGGGTTAAAAATAAGTGACCAATGAGAAATGGAATAGCAAATGGAAAAAATGAAGGGAACGTAGTGATTTGCTAGGTAGATCACTATCACTGGAAAAAGTGAGGGAAAGATTGCCATTACTGATTCTTTCTCACTGAGAGTGATATGAAATTTGAAGTTTAAAGTGTTAAAATTGGGATATCTAGAAAGTGATTTGACAGCTAAGTAAATAATGGAGCACATTGATAATGTAGATGTTTAAATGTAATGAGTTATAAGCGTGTGTTAAATGTAAAAAACGTTGAGTATTAGTTAGATATCTTGTAACATACCTAAAAATTAACTAAAATAATTGATCATATATCAGGTGAACTGCTCATGGAAGTAGTCAACCATTTCACCAGTAACTGAGATATGCATCGAAACAGTCTGATATGTACTGAATAACTAACAGTAAGAAGATGCCCATCCACACTAGCAGTCCTTTTAACATGTCTTGAGCCTGCCACTGTAGAGCTTGTGTAAGCAGTTTTCCTGCTAGACTGAATTCACACACTAAACACATTGATAAGCCTTAAACATTTCTTCTACTAGATCCCTATGGTAGGCTGTGGTTAAGCCATAGGGCAGGGAACTATGTACTTAAAAAATAAGGCATGTTATTTGAAGTTTAATTGAGTTACATGCTTACTTACAAATCCATATGTCCAGATATACATCTAGTCTCCCTCCCATTCTGCAACTCATATACCTATGTGGAAAAGGATAGAACGACTAATACACCCAGTCACACAGTGACAAAGGCACTTAAACATTCACTCACACATACATACAGCTCATATGTATTCAGTAGTGATGGAGGGAGTTGAACACACAGTTAAATGCCCCAAAACTCACTAACACAGATAGTAAGCAATCCCTGGAGCCCCTTTCATACTCATTTAGAGACCCATAGAGTAATTAAGTGAGCCAGACATATACCAACATACTTACCTACATATCCAATGACACACCTATTTAGTCACAGAAATACTCATTTAGATATATACTGAAGAACTGATACTAACAAGTCACCAATCCAGACAAGTAGGCCTTTAAACATGTCTCAGGCCTGCTACTGTAGAGCCTGTGCATTTTTCTGCTACACCCACTTGACATTCAAGACATGTTGCTAAACTTTAAACTCCTCTTCTTCTAGATATAAGTCCTCCCTACGTTAGGCTGTACATAGGTCATAGAGAGTAAGCTATGTGCTTAAAACGTTAACATTTAAGACATATACTTTCAAGTTTTGGTGGCTGACATGGACTTAAAGACCCATATGTTCAGTTATACATCCAGTCTCACAGTCACACTAGAACTCAAATACCTATGCACAAAAGGATAGAGACACACACACAGTGTCAAGCAGTGACAGAGACATCTCAACAATCACTCACACACAAACAGCTCTCATGTAATTAGGCCTAATGAAGGAAGTTGCATACAGAGGTACATACCCCAATACTCAGTAACACAGCCACTAACCAATCCAAGCAATTCCTTACATACACATTAGATGCCCATATAGTCACTCTGAGCGCCAGTCATATACCAAAATAGTCCTTGAATATATTCAATGACACACCCAAATAGGAACTGAGGCACGTATTCAGATATGAACTGAGGAGCTGACACTAACAGGTCACCATGCAGACAAGCAGCCCTTTCAACATGTCTTGAGCTTGCTGCTGTAGAGCCTGTGTGCGCAGTTTTACTGCCAGGCCAACTTGAAATTCAAACCACGTTCCCACATCTAAACCTCCTCTTGTCCTACATATAAGTCAACCCTAAGATAGGCTTTAGGTAGGCCATAGGGAATGAGCTATGTGCTTAAAACAAAAGACATATACTTTCAAGTTTCATTGACTGACAGGTGCACTTACAGACCCGTATGTTCAGTTATACAGCCAGTCTCACAGTCACACTAGAACTCACATACCTATCTACCAAAGGATAGAGCCATTCACGTAGCCAGTCCTACAGTCACAGAGGCACCTCAACATTCCCACACACACAGACAGCTCTTATGTAAGTAGGCCTAAAGGACGCAGTTACACACAGAGTTGCATACCAAAATTTTCAGTAACACAGCCAGTAAGCAATCCTTGCAGCCCCTTACATGCACATTTAGAGACCTATGGAGTGACTCTGAGAGCCAGTCATATAGCAACAAACTTCCTTTAATATCCAATGACACACCCAAATAAGGACTGAGGCACGCACTCAGATATGTACTGAGGAACTGACACTAACAAATCACTCATGCAGGTAAGTAGTCCTTCCAACATGTCTCTGGCCTGCTACTGCAGAGACTGTGGGACCGATTCACAAAGGTAATTTGAGACACAAGTCTAAGTTTAAGACTTTTGGTATTCATAGAGATCATTTATGAGTCGTATCTTTACATCCACAGTCGGGCCGGAATCTCTGCACCCGGCCGGAATCTCCGCACCAGGGCCATACCCTCCAGCTTGGGTCGTACTTTGCAGCTCGGGCCATACTCTCTGGCTCGGGCCGTACTCTCTGGCTCGGGCCGTACTCTTCGGCTCGGGCAGGATGGAGTGTAACCAATGGGCCAGAATGCAACTTTTATAAAAGGGAACATTAGGAATGTGTGATAAATGGTAGAGGAGGTCATGAAAATCAGTTTGGGCAGGGAAAAGGGTGTGGCCAGACACTGCATCATATCCCACAAACGTTTGCTCCTTTGCATCATGGTACAATTTGAGTTCCCCTCTGTGTTGACTGTAGTGTTGACACTACAGTCAACACTGATGGGAACACAAATTGTGCACTGCGTGTACCATGATGCAAAGGAGCAAACTTTTCCTCGATATAATGTAGTGGCTGGCCACAGCCTTTTCCCTGCCCAAACTTTTTTTCATGACCTACACTACTATTCATCACACATTCCTAATGTTCCCATTTGTAAAAATTGCATTCCGGCCTATTGATTACACTGCATTTGGCCTGAGCCGGAGCGTACGGCCCAAGCCATGGAGTTCGGCCCGAGCCGGAGAGTGCGGCCCAGGTGCGAAGAGTCCAGCCCGACTGCAGACGTAAAGATACGACTCTTAAATGATCTCTGTGAATACCAAAAGTTGTACAGTTAGACTTTTGTCTCAGATTACCTTTGTGAATCGGCCCCAGCATGTGCAGTTTTACTGCTAGGCTGACATGGCATTTAAACCACATTCCCAAGCCTTAAACTCCTCTTGTCTTACTTATAAGTCACCCCTAGGCTAGGCTGTATATAGGCCATAGAGAGTGAGCTATGTACTTAAAATGTAAGACATATACTTTCAAGTTTCAGTAACTGATGTGCACTTACAGACCCATATGTTCAGTTATATATTCAGTCTCATAGTCACACTAGAACTCATATACCTATGCATAAAAGCATAGAGTCACTCACACACCCAGTCAGTCAGTGACAGAGGCATCTTAACAGTCACTCACACACAAACACACAGCTCTTATGTAACTAGGCCTAATGGAGGCTGTTGCACACAGTTACATACCCAATACTCTGTAACAATGCCAGAAACCAATCCATGCTGCCCCTTACATACGCATTTAGAGACCCATTGAGTCACCCTGAGCACCAGTCACATATCCACATACTTCATTAAATATCCAATGACACACCCAAATAGGGACTGATTAACACATTCAGATATGTACTGAGGAGCTGACACTAACATGTCACCAATGCAGACAAGAAGCCCTTTAAACATGTCTCCGGCCTGCTGCTGTAGAGCCTGTGTGCACAGTTTGACGGCCAGGCCAACTTGACATTTAAACCTTGTTCCCAAGCCTTAAACTCTTCTTGTCCTACATATAAATGGGATATGGGTAGACCATAGGGAGTGAATTCTGTGCTTTAAATGGAAGGCATATACTTTTAAGTTTCAGTGACTGACGTGCACTTACAGACCCATATATATATATGCTCACTTATACCTCCAGTCTCACTAGAACTCACATACCTATCTGCAAAAGGATAGAGCCACTCACACAGCCAGTCAGATAGTCACAGAGGCACCTCAACATTCACTTGCACAAACACACACACAGCTGTTATGTAACTAGGCCTAATGGGGCAGTTGCACACAGAGTTACATACATCAACACTCTGTAACACAGCCAGTAACCAATTTATGCATCCCCTTAAGTACACATTTAGAGACCCATAGAGTCACTCCGAGAGCCAATCATATGGCAACATACTTCCTTAAATATTCTATGGCACACCCAAATAGGGACTTAAGGTACACATTCAGATATGTACTGATGACCTAACACTAACAAGTCACTTGTTCAGACAAGTAGCTATTTCAACATGTCTCGGGTATGGTGCTTTAGAGCCTGGGTGTGCAATTTTACTTCTAGGCAGACTTGACATTTAAACCATGTTCCCTAGCTTTAAACTCCTCTTGTCCTACATATAAGTCAACCCTAAAATAGGCTTTAGGTAGGCCATAGGGAGTGAACTATGTTCTTGAAATATAAGACAGATATTTTCAAGTTTCAGTGACTAACATATCTTCAGTTATACCTCTAGTTTCACAGCCACACTGGAACCCAGTTACCTATCTACAAAAGGTTAGAGCCACTCATACATCTAGTCACCCATTCACCCAGGCACCTCAACATTCAATCACGCACACACACAGCTCTTTATGTAAGCAGTCCTAATGGAGGCAGTTGCGCACAGATTTACATACCCCAATACTCAATAACACAGCCAGTAACCAATCCATGCAGCATTTAGGGACCCATAGAGTTACTTTGAGAGCCAGTCATATACCAACTTATTTCCTTAAATATCGAATGACACACCCAAATAGGGACTGAGGCACAAATTCAGATATGTACTGAGGAGCTGACATCACAAGTCACCCATGCAGACAAGTAGCTCTTTAAACATGTCTCGGGCCTGCTGCTGTAGAGCCTGCGTGTATAGTTTTACTGCTAAGCTGACTTGACATTTAAAACTCCTTGTAAACCTTACATTTTCTATCTACTACATACAAGTCACTACTACGGTAGGCTGCAGTTAGGCCTTAGTACAGGGTGCTATGTACCTCAAAATAAGACATGTGCTTTCACAGGGAGTAGATGTGCTACGTTTTATAGCTTTTGAATGGTATCAAAGACTAATATAATCATATATGTACCGTTTTAGTTGGTTGAAGTATAGAACATAAAATGTATACTCTATTTTGTTTTCTAGTATGTGCTTATGCTCAAACAGAAGAATTTAGGATGACAAAAAAGGTACCGAGAAGAAAAACACAAAAGAAAGAATAGGTCTTGGAAAAAACTCAGAAAAAATAAGAAGATGGTGGACAGAATGTACCAGGGTAAAAAATATGCTGGTAAAAGAACTAACCAGTTTCTTAAAACAGTAGTAAGAAAAATGAAAAATGTGGAAAATTATGTGAACAGAAAGAAAACTTTATCAAAAACTTGGAAACAAAAAGCAGTAAATTATGTTCAAAGTGGAAAATGTTCTAAAGAAACCACCAATTTGATAGCAAGGCAGAAACAGTACAAAGACATAAGAAAAAGAATGTTTATAAGTAGGGTAATACAACATTTGGAAAGAAATATAAAACAGTATAAGAGAAGAACAGCAGCTTACAAGCAAAAACAAAACATAGAAACTGTAGTAGATAAAGCATTTGCCTTGAAGCAAAAAACTATTTATCTTAATATTAAACAGAATGAAAGAGCAGATAAAACAGTGTTGTGTAAAAAGAGAAAAAGTTAGAAAAAAAGACTACTGACTAAAACTAATTTTTGTAAAATCTTTAGAGGTGAATGGAAGCATACATCTAGTACTGAGCCTTTCTTTAAGGAAGAAAGCTTCTTCCAAGAGAACACATCACTGCATACAGTTGAAACAACTGGTCGATGTTATGAGGTGAAGGATGGTACTCCCATTCCAAAAGAGGAGATGGTTCCTAGAAATGTTGAGGAAGTGATAACTGAAGAAGTACAGGGAAGACGTAGACAAGCCCCTTTGTACAAGTGGAACTGTAGCAGTATTTGCAGTGCCCGGCATAAATCAATTGATATATTGAGAACGTTCCTACACAAGTTTCCATGCAGACGTTTGATACAGAAAATTGCAATTTTGCAAGTATTATTTCCATGCAAAGTGAGGGACTATAGTAACTTACAGGGACATTCATTAGCATGTCTATCAAAGAAAGTGTGCCGAAGGTCCTTTCCTCATTTCAGAATGTTAGCTGTTCACCATTCTAAAATGCGAAATTTAGATAGGAGACTTTACTGTGTGACAACTCCAGCACTATGTTTAGGAGACATGAATAGAGCTCTATTACATGTTACAGTAGCAGAGAGTAGAAAAAGTTTGTGAATATGTTCAGCTTCATTTCTTTGGTCCTGAACAAGAGTCTAGGGAAAATGAAGAATTGGTTCCTGGAGGTGTGGAAGAACAGGAGACAGTGATTAATACTGATAATTTTATACAAGAAATTTCAAAGTTTAACCGAGTTTCTTCAGAGAAACCAAGCTATGTTTGTATTTGTGATCGACGCACTCACTACAAATGCCAAACTCGCAATGTAGTTGCCTTCTCAAAAACTGAACAGGAGAATAGAGATAAGTGGCAAGAGTTTGATGTAAATTTATTTGTACAGGAACACTTTGAGTTGTCCACACGGCAAGTTATATGTAAGTACTTCTACGATAAGTTAGAGACGAACAAAATGCCAGCTGGAGCAGTACATAACAAGTTAGAATTAGTATTTATTCCACAAGAACTGCGAGATTTAAATGTTTATGAATCCATTCTCATACAATGTGTACACCCATTTCAGGCTGTAGTTCGTATGGAGCCTAAGACAGAAAGTTGCCACCAACTGACCTTCAGAAAGGCCCTAAAGGAAGAGTTGTCTACTTACCTTTAGATTTTAAACAGACTATTGAAACTGTTGGTGTACACAGAGAGGATGATAAACCAGTCGTCATTCTAGTAAATGGTGTGCCTATAAAGAATAAAAAAATCTGGTAAGAGTTAGTGGATTTTAGTAAAGTTAAAAAAGTGACATTATACTTGCTACAAAATAATGCTTATTATAAAAATGTTGATGATGTTCGAGATGTGACATATGTAGAGGATGAAACATTACCATCAAGTGGACAGATTGAAAAAGTGGATCCACCTAAATCCGGGTAGATTTAGGAACACTACAACATCAATCCTCTGCATTCTAAAGAATTCATTGGTGATGCCATTGATCTCTTTCAAATGAAGCTAACAAAATGAGCTCCCATGATTGTTTGGGAGAAAAGTTTAAAAGCTCATTGTTTTCCACAACTGCTTCCCACTGGAGAAGGTGGCCGTTTTGTTGACCGCCCTGTCGAGATACCAGAAGCTTAATAGCGGTCAACCAGATTATAATCAGAGGATCCAATATTTCAGCAGTGCATTCCCTACATATTTCATCTTCTGTTTGAAAGTGACTTGTCTGGACTTTCATATGCTGTTAAGTACATACTAAAGACAAGAGTTAATCTTCAAAATCTCTTTGCAAAGGAATTCATTGACAAAGTTCATGGAAAGGATGAAAACTTAGAATCTAGCTTAATTAATTTGGTGGCGTGCCAATGTGGCACCAACAAGTATTGGTATCACCATCATGGAGAACTGAAATGTATGTTGAGAAATCTAGGTGTAGCTACTTGGTTTCTGACACACAACTGTGCTGAGTACGCCTGGGATGACCTACTTAAATGTTTGCGAGAAAGCAAACTCCAACATTAAAGACATCACAGTGAAGACAGCTGGAGAACTTTGCTCCTTGGATCCCGCTAATGTTTGCATACATTTTAACCACAGATATCATCTGCAACAAAAGATATCCTCTTCTTGGCAAAGTAACTGATTTCTTTTGGCAAAAAGAGTACCAAGCAAAAGGTGCTCCTCCTACATACATGCTTTTATGTATGAAGGATATACCAAAGTTTGGAACAGACAGTGATGAGTGTGTCTTGTCTTTCATCGAACAGTATGTGACATGTGCCATTCCAAAAGACAGTGGTGGAAAGAGATTGAGAGAACAAGTTCTGCGCTTTTAAAATCATAGATGTGGGAAGTACTGTCATAAACAATATAGATGCAAAGGTAAATTTTAGACAATATGTTGTTTTGGATTCCCACGACCTGTCATTTCTCAAGGAAGGGTAAACAGCTTTTTGTCTGCAATAAGGCATACACTAACATGAATTTAACAGAAAAACACACACAACCTGAGAAGAACAGAGGCCTTAAAAGTATATTAATGACTATAATCCAGTCATTCTGAAAATGTGGACTGTGAACATGGATATACAGTTTGTTGCAAACAACTCCATCGCTGTTGCTCATTACATCACTTCATACATTACAAAATCGGAGAAGTCAGAGATGAAGGAGATATGGGGGGAGATTTCTGCAGAAAAGAGTATTACTAAGAAATTGTAAAAGCTTGAAAATGTTTTCCCACAGAGAGATAGAGTCCTATGAGTGCTCAGATTGGTTGAACTCCACCAATTTGTTCTTGAAGCCAAGGGGAATTGTTTGGGAAAGTCTAGGCATTGCAAGCATGTGAAATAGAGTGTTGAAGTCTTTCCCAGAAATTCAATATCTAGCAGAGTTTGATCTTGAAGCTGAGATATTGTGAAGTCAAAAATGTTGGATGCGTACTATCCAAGAAGGAGTCAACATCTAGAGAACATGTGCCTTTATGAAGTACTTCAACATAGAGTTATAAAAGTAATGCATAGAGAACATAGAAGAAGGGAAATATGCGGCAGTTGGATATGAAGGTTGTTTGGTGAAATATAGCAAACAGACTCTAATTAACCACAGAAAACTGAGTTGCTAAACTGCAGACAGAAGAGAGTTTTTCTATTTGGCTCTTCTGAAGCTGTTCAAGCCTTGGCATACTGAATCAGAACTACTTGGAAACTACGACTGCTATGAAGACTCTTTCAATGCTGTAAAAGCCAGCATTCAGTGTCCAGTCTTTTCAAACTACTTACAAATGGTGGAAGATGAGATTGAACATGAAGAACCCATTGCTGTTGAGGTAGCTAAGAAGAGTTCACAAATCAGCCAAAGAACTGGACAACTGAGTCAAAATCCCCTTGGTCAACCAGTTATTCAAAATGAAGCAGCCATAGCCATGAGTGAGATGGGGACTGCAATGCAACAAGCAACAGAGGAAAGTATTGATTTTGAACACTTACTAGCACAACCGAATGGCGAACAGAAATACATTTATATCGAAGTAAAAGATAAAATAGAGCATGGATTTCTGCACGAGAAGAAACAATCTGAATGCTCTTCATTTAAGCCAATACTACTATATATCAGTGGTCAAGCTGGCAATGGGAAAATCTTTCTAATTAAATAATTAAATCACTGCATAGCTACAGAAGCCTACACAATCGAATTCATAATGAGTAGTAACAGGACCAATTTGATTAGCTGCACACAACATTAAAGGAAATACTTTACATCAACTACTTATGCTACATGTTGAACATGACAATAAACTGGAATACCAGATGTTATCTGGTGAAACTTGTCATGAGGTGTCAAGAGTATTTAAGAAACTGAAGCTTTTAAACATAGATGAGGAGAGCATGGTTACTAACTTAATGCTTGCCTTTGTACACTTAAGAATGCAGAAGATTTTAAAAACAGAGTATGACGTGCTGTTTGGAGAAACACTGCAAATTACCCCTTAAAAGGACAACCTGTTTTAAAGACACTTCTACATAATGTAAAAAGAAATTATTTGGGAAGTATTGGCAATGTAAATATTTGGTTAAAACTTGAATACAAGGAATTAGTGACGAATATGCATCAAGCCTCTGATGTGGAATATGGAAATATCCGAAAGGACTTTAGAGTAGGAGTTCTGACAAAGGAGGGAAATTTTACTTTGGAAAGTTGACTTACCAAGAAACTATTTTCAACTGACAACACACCAGCACAACTAATCTACAATTTTATTGAAAAATACAAATCCATAGTCTGTTTAATGCACACACTTTTAGAGTGCTCCAACTTTAATGAACAATTACTGAAGCTGGAGAAAGAAGATATTTTGGAAAATATAGCTATCGATAAAATGGAACACCAGGGAGAACAGTACTACTAACTAAAAAATCTACAAGCAAAATTGGATTCTTTCCAGAAATCTGTATCGACGACTGCAAAAACTGTTGAGTAATTTTGTGACGTAATTTAAATTTGGCGGAATAGTTAGTAAATGGTGCTATGGGTACAGTTATTGATTTTATTAATTTACCAGATAGAGATGAGGTTGAATATTTGACTATAAAAGTTGATCAGTTTGATGCTGTAAAGCAGATTGGTCGATGTATTCTACATTGCTTGCTTGTAAAGGACTTATATGTGTGACTACAACAGTTTCCAGTGTCTCAAGCATATGTTGTAACTATCCATAAATCTCAAGGTGTAAGTCTAGACGCAGCTTTTATGAATATTGGAAATACAGTATTTAATGAAGGTCTGTCATATGTAGCATTATCCCGAGGTAGAACATTGTCCGGTTTGTTTTTAGTTGAATTAGATGATAGGAAAGTTAGTGCTGACGCAAGCTGTGTAAAGGAGTACAATCGGTTAGGTTTATATGCTCCTCATTTAGGTCAGTATCCTATTCATGAGAAACAGATAATCTGTCCAAACTACAAGATTAAAAAAGAGTTGAGGGATGTTCAAGAAAAGAAAGGAAACAAGGACAAGCTGGAAGTCGTTAAGAAGAAAAAAGTGGAAAAAGAGGGAGATATTGTAGGATACCAGTTGGAAAACAGTTCAGGTGTCTACTGCTATGCACATGTTGTTCTCAATGTACTGTTTTATTTATCACATCTTGTAAATCAAATTGAACAAAACCCATATATGGGGTTGTTTTCTGCACTGTACCACTTGCTCCAACATTTACTCAGTGACACAATTGTTATACATTCTGCTTCAGGCATTCGAGACCTTTTAGAAATATGTAGCGGATCACTAATATTTTTCTTCAACACTCAACAACATGCACAAGAATTTATAATGGTCATCCTTGGAGTTTTAGAAGAAGTGAACGTAAATATTGATGACTTATTTGGGCTGAGTTACAAATGGGTCCATAACTGTGAAGATTGCTCATTTACATCTACCACCAAAATAAATGTTGAGCGATTTCTGTACTTAACACTACCAGATAGCAAAACTGTGCCTTTTGACAGATTGATTAAAATGCAAACCAAATTATGTCCTGTCAAAATTGTAGATCAGATGTTATGTCTTTGTTGCAACTACAAAGAACTGGAAAATACCTTATTGTATTGTTACAACGATATAGAGCAGATGGATCTAAACTGGAAACTGAAATTATAACTTGAAAGCTGGACAAATATCAATTTCTGGAAGAACTTATACCACTGTAGCTAATATCTTTCACAATGGAGAATATATGTCATCTGGACATTACATTCTTTATTTAAAGAGTTAAAGTGGATGGACGCAATGCAATGACAGCAACCTCAAACTCAAATAAAAACTTCCTTTCAAACTACGAAATTCGTAACTTTTATTTCTTCAACCAAAGTTCTAAGGAGTATTTTGGGGAAAAATTAATGTATGGTGTTTCTTGTACGTGGATTGTGAAAGTTTTAGACATCATTCGGCCTCTCAGGGGTGATGTCTTCAAAATGTTCTCCAAAAATCAAGAGTCCTTTTATCTTCCCCAAAGGAGTTAATATAAAATGTGGTTACTACACTCTCTAGTTATGGACTGAAACTGGATGGACATAATGCAATCACAGCAACCTTCAATTGAAACCAAGTAACGTATTGTATTTCGTCCACGTTGATCATCAGTGTTTTAGACATGATTCGCAATACAATGAGTGATGTTTTCAAAAAGATCTAAAAAATGTATGTGTGGCTAAGATTTATTAGTGGTAGTGTACCAGGTATGATAAAAAAGAAAAAGGTTTTAAGGTAGGTTTGTCCACATTAGTGCAGTAAGTGTAGACAAAACAACTGTTTAACAAATTGTAGTGAGTGCAATGCATAATGTTATTTATTTACAGTGATGTACTGTGCATTTTTTTTCTGCAATCCATATGATTGTTTTTACTCTACTGTTCAAGGATGAAGCTTCATATAGTACATAATGTATGTGGTGAAAATATGAAAGATGAGAACAATAAAAAGGGAAAATGAAATGTTTTATTATATCGTGATATACTGTTACAGGATAAGCAAAGTGTACTGTTATGTTTCTGGAGTTTTGTAAATGAAATAGTTACTTATATTTCTACTCTTTTTCTTTTACAACAGGTTTTGGAGTGATACGTGTTTAGATGTATCAAGATACTTCTGGTGCCACAGAAATATTTCTTTCACATACTTGTGCAGAAGGTCTTCATGTATAAGGAGCACTTGCTATTCTTTCCCACCAGTTTCTTTGAATATATGACAGTACATCGCATGCCAACACAACGCATGCCATTACAACGTGGTTGTAACAACGCATGAGCAGTTACACCGTGTTACCATTACTACGCACAATTTTTACCACGAATGCCTTTACAACACCAAGGCATGTGTGGTAAAGGCATAGACTTGGTAAAAGTGGTTAAGGTAAGCAATGGTATATATATATATATATATATATATATATATATATATATATATATATATATATATATATATTATCTACTGGCGGTCGCCAGTAGATAGTTATAGTTAGGACCTATTTTCCATAGGAAATCCGCGACATTCTATTTGAAATAACTCTCTTGCCGGTTGACGAATCTTCGCGAAATTTTCAAACTTTATGGCCCGCTCCGGTCCGCTCCTACCCTGAAAGTCTCGGGGTGATTCATAAAGCGGGGGCCGAGAAAAAAGGGGGGTCCCAAAACGTGTTTTCCCCACTCATTTTCCCATAGGAAACTTTAGACACGGCTACAGCCCGAACTGCTGAACGGAATTACACCAAATTTGGCAAAGAGGTAGTTCTTGGTTCAGAAAGAACCCTTTTTGTTAAATGGTGTAAATCCGTTCAGTAGTTGCGGAGAAATTAAAAAAATAAGAGTCGAAAAATCAATTTCCCATAGGAAACTTTATGCAAGGCTACAGCCCGAACTGCTGAACGGAATTACACCAAATTTGGCAAAGAGGTAGTTCTTGGTTCAGAAAGAACCCTTTTGTTAAATGGTGTAAATCCGTTCAGTAGTTGCTGAGAAAATCAAAAGTAAAAACACATATATATCTGGGCGGAGCCTAACCACACATGTCATCGTGAGATCTGATTGGCTGTCAGCACTTCATCCTGGAATTGCTGGCAGCCATCTTGAGACCAATATACATGATAGTACCCCATTGAAATGCCTTGTAGTGAATCAAAGATTTTGAGGGTTACCATAAGGAGAACTATTAAGGGTGATAACAGACTTTAGTTACATTAGAATTCATTTGTTGATGGTACCATACTAATTTCAGGAATTGTGGTGCGTTCTAAGGTGATTTTACCCTGTGAAAAACCTTCTGCTGGGATATCATGAATCATGTTTGAGAGAAAACTATTTTCACATGCTTGTCCCATACAGTTTTGGAAGGTGCCCCAGAAGCTAAAATGAGAGCATATTTTCTGTAAATTCACATTATCTTTCTCAGTCATGTGAGAAGGAAGTCTGACATTCTCAGTAAAACATGTACATCCAACAAGGGCAGAGACTGTCAGTTGATTCCTTTGTGTTCTACTGCAGCTTCCCAGAGTGTTCTAAAGAACAACTAGAGTGCTAACAGCCTTACTTATGACAAAAGTATGGCACACCTGAAGCCATCTTGATTGGAATAAACTGGTAACACTTAAAACATTTAATTTAAAAAGGAACAAAATGATGGGGTTCATTTTGTCATAAAAATTATGGGTAGTGCTGTAGAAAGAAAAATTAGGACATGTTTCAAGTGTGATCTCAAATATCTTCCTGTTATATTTCAACAGGAGCAGCCTGCCAGTTGATGCCTTTGTGTTCTACTGCAGCTTCCCAGAGTGTTCTAAAGAACAACTAGAGCGCTAACAGCCTTACTTATGACAAACGTATGGCACACCGGAAGCCATCTTGATTGGAATAAACCGTTAATACTTAAAACATTTAATTTAAAAAGGAACAAAATGAGGGGGTTCTTTTTTAAATAGAAATTATGGTTAGTGCTGCAGAAAGAAAAATGAGGGCATGTTTTAAGTGAGATCTCAAATCCTCTTCTATTTCATTAGAAAATTCTGACATGCAGACTGAAACAATCACTTTCAATACCAGCAGCAGACTTCCAGTTAACTCGCTGGTGAGCAGTAGCTTTAGTACAGTGATCTAATGAGCAACTAGAGTGCTAACATTCTGAATTTATGGCAAATGTGAGACACATCTGAATGCCTTCTTGATGGAATCAAAGTAAAAAACTGAAAGCATTTCCTACTGACGAGACTGTAGTAAATGAGGGAATTAGGAAACTTCATAACAAATAAGTCTCCCAAGATGGCCACCGGAGAAAAAAGAGCCCAAATGTAGCACAAATATTACCCAGATGTAGCCCACATATAGCCCAATGACAAAAGTGTGCAAAACACTTTTTATTTTTAGTTTTTTTGCAGTTTTATGTAGTGCAGACTGGTCAGGTATTGGAGCGTTGCATCTTAAAACATGACCCCCTACACTACAAAAACACTACTGCACTACTCTAAACCCTAAAACACTACCCCAGCACGACTCCCTACACTACACAAGCACCACTGCACTATCCTAAAACCTAAAACACTACCCCCAGCATGACCCCCTACACTACACAAACACCACTGCACTACCCTAAACCCTAAAACACTACCCCCAGCACGATCCCCTACACTACCCAAACACCACTGCACTAACCTAAATCCTAAAACAATACCCCCAGCACGACCCCCTACACTACCCAAACACCACTGCACTACCCTAAAACATGACCCCCTACACTACACAAACACCACTGCACTCCCTAAACCCTAAAACACTACCCCCAGCACGACCCCCTACACTACACAAGCACCACTGCACTACCCTAAACCCTAAAACACTACCCCCAGAACGACCCCTACACTGCCCGAACACCACTGTACTGCCCTAAACCTTGAAACACCAGCCCCTGCACGACCCCCTACACTGTTCGAACACCACTGCACTGCCCTAAACCCTGAAACACCACCCCCAGCACGACCCCCTACACTGCCCGAACACCACTGCACTGCCCTAAACCCTGAAACACCACCCCCTTCACGACCCCCTACACTGCCCGAACACCACTGCACTGCCCTAAACCCTGAAACACCACCTCCAGCATGGCCCCCTACACTGCCCAAACACCACTGCACTGCCCTAAACCATGAAACACTATCCCCAGCAAGACCCCCTAGACTGCCCAAACACCACTCCACTGCCCTAAACCCTGAAACATCACCCCCAGCAAGACCCCCTACACTGCCCGAACACCACTGCCCTAAACCCTGAAACACCACCCCCAGCACGACCCCCTACACTGCCCGAACACCACTGCACTGCCCTAAACCCTGAAACACCACCCCCAGCACGACCCCCTACACTGCACGAACACCACTGCTCTGCCCAAAACCCTGAAACACCAGCCCCAGCACGACCCCCTACACTGCCCGAACACCACTGCACTGCCCTAAACCCTGAAACACCAGCCCCAGCACGACCCCCTACACTGCCCGAACACCACTGCACTACCCTAAACCCAGAAACACCACCCCGAGCACGACCCCCTACACTGCCTGAGCACCACTGCACTGCCCTAAACCCTGAAACACCAGCCCCAGCATGACCCCCTACACTGCCCGAACACCACTGCACTGCCCTAAACCCTGAAACACCAGCCCCAGCATGACCCCCTACACTGCCCGAACACCACTGCACTGCCCTAAACCCTGAAACACCAGCCCCAGCACGACCACCTACACTGCACGAACACCACTGCACTGCCCTAAACCCTGAAACACCAGCCCCAGCATGACCCCCTACACTGCCCGAACACCACTGCACTGCCCTAAACCGTGAAACACTAGCCCCAGCACGACCCCCTACACTGCCAGAACACCATTGCACTGCCTTAAACCCTGAAACACCAGCCCCAGCACAACCCCCTACACTGCCCGAACACTACTGCACTGCCCTAAACCCTGAAACACCACCCCCTGCACGACCCCCTACACTGCCCGAACACCACTGCACTGCCCTAAACCCTGAAACACCACCCCCAGGACGACACCCTACACTGCCCGAACACCACTGCACTGCCCTAAACCCTGAAACACCATTCCCCCTGCACGACCCCCTACACTGCCCGAACACTACTGCACTACTCTAAACCCTGAAACACCATCCCCAGCACGACCCCCTACACTGCACGAACACCCCTGCACTGCCCTAAACCCTGAAACACCACCCCGTGCACGACCCCCTACACTGCCCGAACACCACTGCAATGCCCTAAACCCTGAAACACCACCCCCAGCACGACACCCTACACTGCCCGAACACCACTGCACTGCCCTAAACCCTGAAACACCATTCCCCCTGCACGACCCCCTACACTGCCCGAACACTACTGCACTGCCCTAAACCCTGAAACACCATCCCCAGCACGACCCCCTACACTGCACGAACACCACTGCACTACCCTAAACCCTACAACACTACCCCCAGCACAACCCCCTACACTACACAAGCACCACTGCACTACCCTAAACCCTAAAACACTACCCCCAGAACGACCCCCTACACTGCCCGAACACCACTGCACTGCCCTAAACCTTGAAACACCAGCCCCTGCACGACCACCTACACTGTTCGAACACCACTGCACTGCCCTAAACCCTGAAACACCACCCCCAGCACGACCCCCTACACTGCCCGAACACCACTGCACTGCCCTAAACCCTGGAACACCACCCACTTCATGACCCCCTACACTGCCCGAACACCACTGCACTGCCCTAAACCCTGAAACACCACCCCCAGCACGGCCCCCTACACTGCCCAAACACCGCTGCACTGCCCTAAACCCTGAAACACTATCCCCAGCAAGACCCCCTACACTGCCCAAACACCACTTCACTGCCCTAAACCCTGAAACATCACCCCCAGCAAGACCCCCTACACTGCCCGAACACCACTGCCCTAAACCCTGAAACACCACCCCCAGCACAACCCCCTACACTGCCCGAACACCACTGCACTGCCCTAAACCCTGAAACACCACCCCCAGCACGACCCCCTATACTGCCCGAACACCACTGCTCTGCCCAAAACCCTGAAACACAAGCCCCAGCACGACCCCCTACACTGCCCAAACACAACTGCACTGCCCTAAACCCTGAAACACCAGCCCCAGCACGACCCCCTACACTGCCCGAACACCACTGCACTACCCTAAACCCATAAACACCACCCCCAGCACGACCCCCTACACTGCCTGAGCACCACTGCACTGCCCTAAACCCTGAAACACCAGCCCCAGCATGACCCCCTACACTGCCCGAACACCACTGCACTGCCCTAAACCCTGAAACAACAGCCCCAGCACGACCACCTACACTGCACGAACACCACTGCACTGCCCTAAACCCTGAAACACCAGCCCCAGCATGACCCACTACACTGCCCGAACACCACTGCACTGCCCTAAACCGTGAAACACTAGCCCCAGCACGACCCCCTACACTGCCAGAACACCATTGCACTGCCCTAAACCCTGAAACACCAGCCCCAGCACAACCCCCTACACTGCCCGAACACCACTGCACTGCCCTAAACCCTGAAACACCACCCCGTGCACGACCCCCTACACTGCCCGAACACCACTGCACTGCCCTAAACCCTGAAACACCACCCTCAGCACGACACCCTACACTGCCCGAACACCACTGCACTGCCCTAAACCCTGAAACATCACCGCCAGCAAGACCCCCTACACTGCCCGAACACCACTGCCCTAAACCCTGAAACACCACCCCCAGCAAGACCCCCTACACTGCCCGAACACCACTGCACTGCCCTAAACCCTGAAACGTCAGCCCCAGCACGACCCCCTACATTGCCCGAACACCACTGCACTGCCCTAAACCCTGAAACACCACCCCCTGCATGACCCACTACACTGCCCAAACACCACTGCACTGCCCTAAACCCTGAAACACCATTCGCCCTGCATGACCCCCTACTCTGCCCGAACATTACTGCACTGGCCTAAACCCTGAAACACCATCCCCAGCACGACCCCCTACACTGCACGAACACCCCTGCACTGCCCTAAACCCTGAAATACTACCCCCAGCAAGACCCCCTACACTGCCCGAACACCACTGCACTGCCCTAAACCCTGAAACATCACCCCCAGCAAGACCCCCTACACTGCCCGAACACCACTGCCCTAAACCCTGAAACACCACCCCCAGCAAGAGCCCCTACACTGCCCGAACACCACTGCACTGCCCTAAACCCTGAAACACCAGCCCCAGCACGACCCCTACATTGCCCGAACACCACTGCACTGCCCTAAACCCTGAAACACCACCCCCTGCATGACCCACTACACTGCCCGAACACCACTGCACTGCCCTAAACCCTGAAACACCACCCCCAGCACGACCCCCTACACTGCCCAAACACCATTGCACTGCCCTAAACCCTGAAACACCACCCCCTGCACGACCCCCTACACTGCCCGAACACTACTGCACGGCCCTAAACCCTGAAACACCGCCCCCAGCATGACCCCCTACACTGCACGAACACTACTGCACTGCCCTAAACCTTGAAACACCAGCCCCAGCAAGACCCCCTACACTGCCCAAACACCACTGCACTGCCCTAAACCCTGAAACATCACCCCCAGCAAGACCCCCTACACTGCCCGAACACCACTGCCCTAAACCCTGAAACACCACCCCCAGCAAGACCCCCTACACTGCCCGAACAACACTGCAGTGCCCTAAACCCTAAAACACCACCCCCAGCATGACCCCCTACACTGCCCGAACACCACTGCACTGCCCTAAACCCTGAAACACCACCCCCAGCACGACTGCCTACACTGCCTGAAAACCACTGCACTGCCCTAAACCCTGAAACACCAGCCCCAGCACGACCCCCTACACTGCCCGAACACCACTGCACTGCCCTAAACCCTCAAACACCAGCCCCAGCACGACCCCCTACACTGCCCGAACACCACTGCACTACCCTAAACCCTGAAACACCAGCCCCAGCAAGAACCCCTACACTGCCCGAACACCACTGCACTGCCCTAAACCCTGAAACACCAGCCCCAGCAAGACCCCCTACACTGCCCGAACACCACTGCACTGCCCTAAACCCTGAAACACCACCCCCAGCAAGACCCCCTACACTGCCCGAACACCACTGCGCTGCCTTAAACGCTGAAACATCAGCCCCAGCAAGACCCCCTACACTGCGTGAACACCATTGCACTGTCCTAAACCCTGAAACACCACCCCCAGCAAGACCCCCTACACTGCCCGAACACCACTGCACTAAACCCGGAAACACCAGCCCCAGCAAGACCACCTACACTGCCCGAACACCACTGCACTGCCCAAAACCCTGAAACACCACCCCCAGCACGACACCCTACACTGCCCGAACACCACTGCACTGCCCTAAACCCTGAAACACCACCCCCAGCACGACCCCTACAGTGCCCGAACACCACTGTACTGCCCTAAACCCTGAAACACCACCCCCCTGCACGACCCCCTACACTGCCCGAACACCACTGCACTGCCCTAAACCCTAAAACTCTACCCCCAGCATGACCCCCTACACTGCCCAAACACCACTGCACTGCCCTAAACCCAGACTCACCACCCCCCTGCACGACCCCCTACACTGCCCGAACACCACTACACTGCCCTAAACCCAGAAACACCACCCCCAGCACGACCCCCTACACTGCCCGAACACCACTGCACTGCCCTAAACCCTGAAACACCACCCCCAGCACGACCCCCTACACTGCCCGAACACCACTGCACTGCCCTAAACCCTGAAACACCACCTCCAACACAACCCCCTACACTGCCTGAACACCACTGCCCTAAACCCTGAAACACCATCCCCAGCAAGACCCCCTACACTGCCCGAATACCACTGCACTGCCCTAAAGCCTGAAACACCACCTCCAACACAACCCCCTACACTGCCTGAACACCATTGCTCTGCCCTAAACCCTGAAACACTGCCCCCAGCAAGACCCCCTACACTGCCCGAACACCACTGCACTGCCCTAAACCCTGAAACATCACCCCCAGCAAGACCCCCTACACTGCCCGAACACCACTGCCCTAAACCCTGAAACACCACCCCCAGCACGACCCCCTACACTGCTCGAACACCATTGCACTGCCCTAAACCCTGAAACACCACCCCCAGCACGACCCCCTACACTGCCCAAACACCACTGCTCTGCCCAAAACACTGAAACACCAACCCCAGCATGACCCCCTACACTGCCCGAACACCACTGCACTGCCCTAAACCCTGAAACACCAGCCCCAGCATGAACCCCTACACTGCCCGAACACCACTGCACTACCCTAAACCCAGAAACACCACCCCCAGCACGACCCCCTACACTGCCCGAGCACCACTGCCTGCACTGCCCTAAACCCTGAAACACCAGCCCCAGCACGACCCCCTACACTGCCTGAACACTACTGCACTGCCCTAAACCATGAAACACCATCCCCAGCACGACCCCCTACACTGCACGAACACCACTGCACTGCCCTAAACCCTGAAAAACTACCCCCAGCAAGACCCCCTACACTGCCCAAACACCACTGCACTGCCCTAAACCCTAAAACACCAGCCCCAGCACGACCCCCTACACTGCCCGAACACCACTGCACTGCCCTAAACCCTGAAACACCAGCCCCAGCACGACCCCCTACACTGCCCGAACACCACTGCACTACCCTAAACCCATAAACACCACCCCCAGCACGACCCACTACACTGCCTGAGCACCACTGCACTGCCCTAAACCCTGAAACACCAGCCCCAGCATGACCCCCTACACTGCCCGAACACCACTGCACTGCCCTAAACCCTGAAACACCAGCCCCAGCACGACCACCTACACTGCACGAACACCACTGCACTGCCCTAAACCCTGAAACACCTGCCCCAGCATGACCCCTACACTGCCCGAACACCACTGCACTGCCCTAAACCATGAAACACTAGCCCCAGCACGACCCCCTACACTGCCAGAACACCATTGCACTGCCCTAAACCCTGAAACACCAGCCCCAGCACAACCCCTACACTGCCCGAACACCACTGCACTGCCCTGAACCCTGAAACACCACCCCGTGCACGACCCCCTACACTGCCCGAACACCACTGCACTGCCCTAAACCCTGAAACACCACCCCCAGCACGACACCCTACACTGCCCTAACACCACTGCACTGCCTTAAACCCTGAAACATCACCCCAGCAAGACCCCCTACACTGCCCGAACACCACTGCCCTAAACCCTGAAACACCACCCCCAGCAAGACCTCCTACACTGCCCGAACACCACTGCACTGCCCTAAACCCTGAAACACCAGCCCCAGCACGACCCCCTACATTGCCCGAACACCACTGCACTGCCCTAAACCCTGAAACGCCACCCCCTGCATGACCCACTACACTGCCCGAACACCACTGCACTGCCCTAAACCCTGAAACACCATTCCCCCTGCACGACCCCCTACTCTACCCGAACACTACTGCACTGGCCTAAACCCTGAAACACCATCCCCAGCACGACCCCCTACACTGCACGAACACCCCTGCACTGCCCTAAACCCTGAAACACTACCCCCAGCAAGACCCCCTACACTGCCCGAACACCACTGCACTGCCCTAAACCCTGAAACATCACCCCCAGCAAGACCCCCTACACTGCCCGAACACCACTGCCCTAAACCCTGAAACACCACCCCCAGCAAGACCCCCTACACTGCCCGAACACCACTGCACTGCCCTAAACCCTGAAACACCAGCCCCAGCACGACCCCCTACATTGCCCGAACACCACTGCACTGCCCTAAACCCTGAAACACCACCCCCTGCATGACCCACTACACTGCCCGAACACCACTGCACTGCCCTAAACCCTGAAACACCACCCCCAGCACGACCCCCTACACTGCCCGAACACCATTGCACTGCCCTAAACCCTGAAACACCACCCCCTGCACGACCCCCTACACTGCCCGAACACTACTGCACTGCCCTAAACCCTGAAACACCGCCCCCAGCATGACCCCCTACACTGCCCGAACACTACTGCTCTGCCCTAAACCCTGAAACACTACCCCCAGCAAGACCCCCTACACTGCCCGAACACCACTGCACTGCCCTAAACCCTGAAACATCACCCCCAGCAAGACCCCCTACACTGCCCGAACACCACTGCCCTAAACCCTGAAACACCACCCCCAGCAAGACCCCCTACACTGCCCGAACAACACTGCAGTGCCCTAAACCCTAAAACACCACCCCCAGCACGACCCCCTACACTGCCCGAACACCACTGCCCTGCCCAAAACCCTGAAACACCAGCCCCAGCATGACCCCCTACACTGCCCGAACACCACTGCACTGCCCTAAACCCTGAAACACCACCCCCAGCACGACCCCCTACACTGCCCGAACACCACTGCACTGCCCTAAACCCTGAAACACCACCCCCAGCACGACCGCCGACACTGCCTGTAAACCACTGCACTGCCCTAAACCCTGAAACACCAGCCCCAGCATGACCTCCTACACTGCCCGAACACCACTGCACTGCCCTAAACCCTCAAACACCAGCCCCAGCACGACCCCCTACACTGCCCGAACACCACTGCACTACCCTAAACCCTGAAACACCAGCCCCAGAAAGACCCCCTACACTGCCCGAACACCACTGCGCTGCCCTAAACGCTGAAACATCAGCCCCAGCAAGACCCCCTACACTGCGCGAACACCATTGCTCTGCCCTAAACACTGAAACACCACCCCCAGCAAGACCCCCTACACTGCCCGAACACCACTGCACTAAACCCGGAAACACCAGCCCCAGCAAGACCACCTACACTGCCCGAACACCACTGCACTGCCCAAAACCCTGAAACACCACCCCCAGCACGACACCCTACACTGCCCGAGCACCACTGCACTGCCCTAAACCCTGAAACACCAACCCCAGCACGACCCCTACACTGCCCGAACACCACTGCACTGCCCTAAACCCTGAAACACCACCCCCATGCACGACCCCCTATACTGCCCAAACACCACTGCACTGCCCTAAACCCTAAAACTCTACCCCCAGCATGTCCCCCTACACTGCCCGAACACCACTGCACTGCCCTAAACCCTGACTCACCACCCCCTGCACGACCCCCTACACTGCCCGAACACCACTACACTGCCCTAAACCCAGAAACACCACCCCCAGCACGACCCCCTACACTACCCAAACACCACTGCACTGCCCTAAACCCTGAAACACCAGCCCCTGCACGACCCCCTACACTGCCCGAACACCATTGCACTGCCCTAAACCCTGAAACACCACCCCCAGCACGACCCCCTACACTGCCTGAACACCACTGCCCTAAACCCTGAAACACCACCCCCAGCACGACCCCCTACACTGCCCGAACACCATTGCACTGCCCTAAACCCTGAAACACCACCCCCTGCACGACCCCCTACACTGCCCGAACACTACTGCACTGCCCTAAACCCTGAAACACCGCCCCCAGCATGACCCCCTACACTGCACGAACACTACTGCTCTGCCCTAAACCCTGAAACACTACCCCCAGCAAGACCCCCTACACTGCCCGAACACCACTGCACTGCCCTAAACCCTGAAACACCAGCCCCTGCACGACCCCCTACACTGCCCGAACACCATTGCACTGCCCTAAACCCTGAAACACCACCCCCAGCACGACCCCCTACACTGCCTGAACACCACTGCCCTAAACCCTGAAACACCACCCCCAGCACGACCCCCTACACTGCCCGAACACCATTGCACTGCCCTAAACCCTGAAACACCACCCCTGCACGACCCCCTACACTGCCCGAACACTACTGCACTGCCCTAAACCCTGAAACACCGCCCCCAGCATGACCCCCTACACTGCACGAACACTACTGCTCTGCCCTAAACCCTGAAACACTACCCCCAGCAAGACCCCCTACACTGCCCGAACACCACTGCACTGCCCTAAACCCTGAAACATCACCCCCAGCAAGACCCCCTACACTGCCCGAACACCACTGCCCTAAACCCTTAAACACCACCCCCAGCAAGACCCCCTACACTGCCCGAACAACACTGCAGTGCCCTAAACCCTAAAACACCACCCCCAGCACGACCCCCTACACTGCCCGAACACCACTGCCCTGCCCAAAACCCTGAAACACCAGCCCCAGCACGACCCCCTACACTGCCCGAACACCACTGCACTGCCCTAAACCCTGAAACACCACCCCCAGCACGACCCCCTACACTGTCCGAACACCACTGCACTGCCCTAAACCCTGAAACACCACCCCCAGCACGACCGCCGACACTGCCTGTAAACCACTGCACTGCCCTAAACCCTGAAACACCAGCCCCAGCATGACCTCCTACACTGCCCGAACACCACTGCACTGCCCTAAACCCTCAAACACCAGCCCCAGCACGACCCCCTACACTGCCCGAACACCACTGCACTACCCTAAACCCTGAAACACCAGCCCCAGCAAGACCCCCTACACTGCCCGAACACCACTGCACTGCCCAAACCCTGAAACACCAGCCCCAGCAAGACCCCCTACACTGCCCGAACACCACTGCACTGCCCTAAACCCTGAAACACCACCCCCAGAAAGACCCCCTACACTGCCCGAACACCACTGCGCTGCCCTAAACGCTGAAACATCAGCCCCAGCAAGACCCCCTACACTGCGCGAACACCATTGCTCTGCCCTAAACACTGAAACACCACCCCCAGCAAGACCCCCTACACTGCCCGAACACCACTGCACTAAACCCGGAAACACCAGCCCCAGCAAGACCACCTACACTGCCCGAACACCACTGCACTGCCCAAAACCCTGAAACACCACCCCCAGCACGACACCCTACACTGCCCGAGCACCACTGCACTGCCCTAAACCCTGAAACACCAACCCCAGCACGACCCCTACACTGCCCGAACACCACTGCACTGCCCTAAACCCTGAAACACCACCCCCATGCACGACCCCCTATACTGCCCAAACACCACTGCACTGCCCTAAACCCTAAAACTCTACCCCCAGCATGTCCCCCTACACTGCCCGAACACCACTGCACTGCCCTAAACCCTGACTCACCACCCCCTGCACGACCCCCTACACTGCCCGAACACCACTACACTGCCCTAAACCCAGAAACACCACCCCCAGCACGACCCCCTACACTACCCAAACACCACTGCACTGCCCTAAACCCTGAAACACCAGCCCCTGCACGACCCCCTACACTGCCCGAACACCATTGCACTGCCCTAAACCCTGAAACACCACCCCCAGCACGACCCCCTACACTGCCTGAACACCACTGCCCTAAACCCTGAAACACCACCCCCAGCAAGACCCCTACACTGCCCGAATACCACTGCACTGCCCTAAAGCCTGAAACACCACCTCCAACACAACCCCCTACACTGCCTGAACACCATTGCTCTGCCCTAAACCCTGAAACACTGCCCCCAGCAAGACCCCCTACACTGCCCGAACACCACTGCACTGCCCTAAACCCTGAAACATCACCCCCAGCAAGACCCCCTACACTGCCCGAACACCACTGCCCTAAACCCTGAAACACCACCCCCAGCACGACCCCCTACACTACTCGAACACCACTGCACTGCCCTAAACCCTGAAACACCACCCCCAGCACGACCCCCTACACTGCCCGAAAACCACTGCTCTGCCCAAAACACTGAAACACCAGCCCCAGCATGATCCCCTACACTGCCCGAACACCACTGCACTGCCCTAAACCCTGAAACACCAGCCCCAGCACGAACCCCTACACTGCCCGAACACCACTGCACTACCCTAAACCCAGAAACACCACCCCCAGCATGACCCCCTACACTGCCCGAGCACCACTGCCTGCACTGCCCTAAACCCTGAAACACAAGTCCCAGCACGACCCCCTACACTGCCTGAACACTACTGCACTGCCCTAAACCATGAAACACCATCCCCAGCACGACCCCCTACACTGCACGAACACCACTGCCCTAAACCCTGAAACACCACCCCCAGCAAGACCCCCTACACTGCCCAAACTCCACTGCACTGCACTAAACCCTGAAACACCAGCCCCAGCACGACCCCCTACACTGCCCGAACACCACTGCATTGCCCTAAACCCTGAAACATCACCCCCAGCAAGACCCCCTACACTGCCCGAACACCACTGCCCTAAACCCTGAAACACCACCCCCAGCAAGACCCCCTACACTGCCCAAACTCTACTGCACTGCCCTAAACCCTGAAACACCAGCCCCAGCAAGACCCCCTACACTGCCCAAACTCCACTGCACTACACTAAACCCTGAAACACCAGCCCCAGCACGACCCCCTACACTGCCCGAACACCACTGCACTGCCCTAAACCCTGAAACACCACCCCGTGCATGACCCCCTACACTGCCCGAACACCACTGCACTGCCCTAAACCCTGAAACACCAGCCCCAGCACGACCCCCTTCACTGCCCGAACACCACTGCACTGCCCTAAACCCTGAAACACAACCCCCAGCACGACCCCCTACACTACCCGAACACCACTGCACTACCCTAAACCCTAAAATACTCCTCCCAGCACGACCCCTACACTACCCGAACACAACTGCACTGCCCTAAACCCTCAAACACTCCCCCCAGCACGACCCCCTACACTACCCGAACACCACTGCACTGCCCTAAACCCTAAAACACTCCCCCCAGCATGACCCCCTATACTGCCCGAACACCACTGCACTGCCCTAAACCCTAAAACACTCCCCCCAGCATGACCCCCTACACTACCCAAACACCACTGCACTGCCCTAAACCCTAAAACACTCCCCCCAGCATGACCCCCTGCACGACCCAAACACCACTGCACTGCCCTAAACACCGAAACACCACCGCCAGCAAGACCCCCTACACTGCCCGAACACCACTGCACTGCCCTAAACCCTGAAACACCACACCCAGCACGACCCCCTACACTGCCCGAACACCACTGCACTACCCTAAACCCTAAAACACGACCTCCTACACTACACAAAGACCACTGCACTACCCTAAACCCTAAAACACTACCCCCAGCACGACCCCCTACACTACACAAACACCACTGCACTACCCTAAACCCTAAAACACTACCCCCTACACTACACAAACACCACTGCACTACCCTAAACCCTAAAACAATACCCCCAGCACAAACCCCTACACTACCCAAACACCACTGCACTACCCTAAACCCTAAAACACTACCCCCAGCAGTACCCCCTACACTACCCAAACACCATTGCACTACCCTAAAACACTACCCCCAGCAGTACCCCCTACACTACCCAGACACCACTGCACTACCCTAAACCCTAAACCACTACCACAGCACGACCCCCTACACTACCCAAACACCACTGCACTACCCTAAACCCTAAAACACTACCCCCAGCCCAACCCCCTACACTACCCAAACACCACTGTAATACCCTAAACCCTAAAACACTCCCCCAGCACGACTCCCTACACTATCCAAACACCACTGCACTACCCTAAACCCTAAATCTACCCCCAGCATGACCCCCTACACTACACAAACACCACTGCACTACCCTAAACCCTAAAACACTACCCCCAGCACGACCCCCTTCACTACCTAAACACAACTACACAATTTGTTACAGGCGTTGCAACGCAGGCCTGTGGTGCTTACTGGAAGTACTTGGTGGGCTAGTTGGGCCCCAGGGACCCTCAGGATTCAAGGTGACCTAATCCCCCAACTTAAAACGCGCCACGGGGCGCGTTTGCACAGTGGTGAAGGGAGGGGGCGGGGCCTCAGGTGACATGTGCGCAAACACGCCCCCTTGAATCCTGAAGGACCCTGGGGCCAACTAGCCCACCAGGTACCTTAAGTAAGCACAACAGAGTTGCGTTGCAGAGAGGTGAAAAAGGTGCGTGGCCTCGGAACGCCTCTCTGCAACTCAGCTCTGTGGTCCTAACTGTAGGTACCTGGGGGGCTAGTTGGGCCCCAGGGACCCTCAGGATTCAAGGGGACTTAATCCTGCAACTTAAAACGCGCCACGGGGCAAGTTTGCACACGCGTTTTAAGAGGTAGTTTTAATCCCCCTGCCCTATTATGTACTAGGGACTTACAGAGGAGGTCATGCTAATCACAGGGGTACCCCAACGCATAGTGTTCCCTAGTGTATGTAGGTGTTTCACTGTATTCTAAGTGTCTTTTAGCATAGCACTGACTCTGGTTAGTCAGAGTCAGTTAACTTACCACCAGTACCCGTCTGAAAAAGTTGTGGGCACAGGATGATTTTGCAACAAGGCCTCTTTCTGCTCCTCTGTTGGTTCTTTCTGCACATCTTTTGCTTCTTCCTGCATTTTTTTTCTTCTTTCTTCACATGTCCTACCTCTGTAGGCATAGTTAGAAACTAGCATTTAAAAAACCTTTGAAATTCACTTAAAAAATCATAGGTTTCAGGCACGTTATAGTTAGAAATTAGCATTTAAAAAACCTTTGAAATTCACTGAAAAAACCATAGGTTTCAGACACGTTATAGTTAGAAATTAGCATTTAAAAAACCTTTGAAATTCACTGAAAAAACCATAGGTTTTAGGGACAGTTATAGTTAGTTGGACATTTCACTCGTACAAAACCATAGAAATTCCCCTGTTATAGTTAGTTCAGCTAACTATAACTCGCGCCCCGCAATGCACTGCTGATGACGTCACATATTACATCACTCATGACATGGTCAGTGACATCACTGATGACATCACTGATGACATCTCAAATGACATCACTGATGACATCATCCATGTGATAATTTCATGCATCTTCTCACACCCTAATATAGCTTTTGATACACCCACTCTAAATTACAGACTGCCATTCTCAAAACCATACACACTCCAATACCAATAACTACATACCCACTCACTGATTCTTAGGTCTACACACACACATCTACTCACTCACCCGTACAGTCACTCATACTTACAGTCACTCAGTACAGGACTATCATATGCACTCATACACCTATATAAACACTCACACACCGCCACTCATCCATAGAGGTACTCACACACCTAGTCAGTCATGCAAAAAATTAATCACACACCCATTTACTCACCTATACAGTTATACACACACCAGCTCACTTACTCATACAAATACTAGCACATTCTTACGCTCTTATACAATAACTGATACAAGCACACACGCATCCATACAGCCACTCTCACAATCACACACTCTCACTTATAGCCATTTAAATACTCTAACACACATATAAACTGCCTTTTACATATGTAGTTACTCGCACATGTACCACTGAGATATACATTCACTCACAAACACACCCATACACACACTCACCCACCCAAGCAGTCCATCACAGATGCACTCTTGAAATCATGCACCCAGTGAATCACCCACTCACACATCTATGTACAGAGTCACACACACCCCACCCACACAAACACTCAGGCAGCCATACAGATACTCAGAGAACCAATCAATAACCCATATAGACACTCATGTAGCTATTCGCAAATCCATGCATCCACTTACACACCAACAAACAGACGGATACAGACATTCACACAGTTTAGTCACTAACCCATGCATTCAGTAAGATACGTTTAATCACTCACTTGTAGAGTCAGTCACGCACGTACTAAATCATCCATTCAGACACTTAAACACCCACTCATTCTTCAATACGCCTTTCCCTATATATATTAAACATATTTAAACTTTACAGAAACACACAGTCACTGGATGATGTCATCAGTGATTTCATTTGAGATGTCATCAGTGATGTCATCAGTGATGTCACTGACCATGTCATGAGTGATGTAATATGTGACGTCATCAGCAGTGCATTGCGGGGCGCGAGTTATAGTTAGCTGAACTAACTATAACGGGGGAATTTCTATGGTTTTGTACGAGTGAAATGTCCAACTAACTATAACTGTCCCTAAAACCTATGGTTTTTTCAGTGAATTTCAAAGGTTTTTTAAATGCTAATTTCTAACTATAACGTGTCTGAAACCTATGGTTTTTTCAGTGAATATATATATATATATATATATATATATATAATTCATAACATGCACTACCTATTATGCCATATATGTTCTAGAATGCCCTTGTGGCTTAAGATACGCTGGTAGCACTAAGTTACCATTGAAGATGACAATTCTCCAGCACTTACGGGCAATCACAAACAAAGATTTCAATTATCCGGTAGCTCGACATTTCCAAATCATGCATAACAGCAATAGTGATCTACTAAAGACAGATTTTATTCAAGGTGCATGATGGGCACAGTAGTATTTTGCCTGAGTCACATGACCACTGAGTTAAAAGCACTAAGAAATCAGCATTACAATATTGCTCACCTGTGAACAAGGCTATCTTGAGCTGAAACGCGTAAGGATTGACATGCTGTCAAACCATTTTAAATAAATGCCAATAAGTCATTGAGTTGTGGCTTCTTCACTCTTTGGTGTGTTTTGGCGTGAAGCCGGTTACGGGATGCTCCATTCCCGTTTTGAAGCCGCCCTGCAGGGATGGGGGCTCCCGACATGGAGAATGTGTTTGTGGATTAAATTGGGGAGCATGTCCCGCTTCATCCTCGAGTGACACTGCATGGATTTCCACAGGTATTTGTCCGTGAGGAGGAGAAAGGGAGAGGAAGGGTATTTACACTTCCTGCCGACTCTGACTAAATTTGGCATTTTGGAGGAAGCAAGGATTTGCAGTAAGGCAGCAGGTACTGAGCTAAGCTGGCAATTTGTAGTAAGAAGATGTGACTTTTAATTTTTGCACTTTGCACTTTATTCAAATGACACTGAGACTGTTGGTGATGTAAAATAAAGCTATTAAGCAGATTGAACACTTTTTCACACAGTTCAGATTTTATTCGAACATTCAAGGTGCATGATGGGCACAGTAGTATTTTACCTGAGTCACATGACCACTGAGTTAAAAGCACTAAGAAATCAGCATTACAACGTTGCTCACCTGTGAACAAGGCTATCTTGAGCTGAAATGCGTAAGGATTGACATGCTGCCAAACCATTTTGAATAAATGCCAATAAGTCATCGAGTTGTGGCTTCTTCACTCTTTGGTGTGTTTTGGCGCAAAGCCGGTTACGTGATGCTCCATTCCCGTTTTGAAGTCGCCCTGCAGGGATGGGGGCTCCCGACATGTAGAATGTGTTTGTGGATCAAATTGGGGAGCATGTCCCGCTTCATCCTCGAGTGACACTGGATGGATTTCCAAAGGTATTTGTCCGTGAGGAGGAGAAAGGGAGAGGAAGGGTATTTACTCTTCCTGCCGACTCTGACTAAATTTGTCATTTTGGAGGAAGCAAGGATTTGGAGTAAGGCAGCATGTACTGAGAAAAGCTGGCAATTTGTAATAAGAAGATGTGACTTTTAATTTTTGCACTTTGCACTTTATCCAAATGACACTGAGACTGTTGGTGATGTAAAATAACGCTATTAAGCAGATTGAACACTTTCTCACACAGTTCAGATTTTATTCGAACATTCAAGGTGCATGATGGGCACAGTAGTATTTTGCCTGAGTCACATGACCACTGAGTTGAACGCACTAAGAAATTAGCATTACAACGTTGCTCACCTGTGGATATATATGTGTATATATATATATATATATATATATTCACTGAAAAAAACATAGGTTTTAGGGACAGTTATAGTTAGTTGGACATTTCACTCGTACAAAACCAGTGAAATTCCACCGTTATAGTTAGTTCAGCTAACTATAACTCGCGCCCCCGCAATGCACTGCTGATGACGTCACATATTACATCACTCATGACATGGTCAGTGACATCACTGATGACATCACTGATGACATCTCAAATGACATCACTGATGACATCATCTATGTGATAATTTGATGCATATTCTCACACCCTAATATAACCTTTGATACACCCACTCTAAATTACAGACTGCCATTCTCAAAACCATAGACACTCCAACACCAATAACTACATACCCACTCACTGATTCTTAGGTCTACACACACATCCACTCACTCACCCGTACAGTCACTCATACTTACGGTCACTCAGTACAGGACTATCATATGCACTCATACACCTACATAGACACTCACACACCGCCACTCATCCAGAGAGGTACTCACACACCTAGTCAGTCATGCAAATAATTAATCACACTCCCAATTACTCACCTATACAGTTATACACACACCAGCTCAATTACTCATACAGATAATAGCACATTCTTATGCTCTTATACAATCACTGATACAAGCACACACTCATCCATACAGCCACTCTCACAATCACACACTCTCACTTATAGCCATTTATATACTCCAACACACATATATACTGCCTTTCACATATGTAGTTACTCACACATGTACCACTGAGATATACATTCACTCACTAACACACCCATACACACACTCACCCACCCATACAGTCCATCACAGATGCACTCTTGAAACCATGCACCCAGTGAATCACCCACTCACACATCTATGCACAGAGTCACACACACCCCACCCACACAAACACTCAGGCACCCATACAGATACTCAGACAACCAATCAATAACCCATATAGACACATGTAGCTATTCACAAACCCATGCAGCCGCTTACACAGCAACAGACAGACGGATACAGACATTCACACAGTTTAGTCACTAACCCATGCATTCAGTAAGATATGTTTAATCACTCACTTATAGAGTCAGTCAAGCACCTACTAAATCACCCATTCAGACACTTATACACACACTCATTCTTCAATACGCCTTGGCCTATATATATTAAACATATTTAAACTTTACAGAAACACACATTCACTGGATGATGCCAGCAGTGATGTCATCAGTGATGTCATTTGAGATGTCATCAGTGATGTCATCAGTGATGTCACTGACCATGTCATGAGTGATGTAATATGTGACGTCATCAGCAGTGCATTGCGGGGCGTGAGTTATAGTTAGCTGAACTAACTATAACGGGGGAATTTCACTGGTTTTGTACGAGTGAAATGTCCAACTAACTATAACTGTCAATAAAACCTATGGTTTTTTCAGTGAATTTCTAAGGTTTTTTAAATGCTAATTTCTAACTATAACGTGCCTGAAACCTATGTTTTTTTCAGTGAATTTCAAAGGTTTTTTAAATGCTAATTTCTAACAATAACGTGGCTGAAACCTATGGTTTTTTCAGTGAATTTCAAAGGTTTTTTAAATGCTAATTTCTAACTATAACGTGCCTGAAACCTATGTTTTTTAAGTGAATTTCAAAGGTTTTTTAAATGCTAGTTTCTAACTATGCCTACAGAGGTAGGACATGTGAAGAAAGAAGAAAAAACGCACAGAAAGAAGCAAAAGAAATGCAGAAAGAAGCAACAGAAGTCCACAAAGACGAAGAAAAGAGCAGGAAGAAGCAAGACATGTGCAGAAAGAACCAACAGAGGAGCAGAAAGAGGCCTTGTTGCAAAATCATCCTGTGCCCACAACTTTTTCAGATGGGTACTGGTGGTAACTGACTCTGAGTAACTAGGCCTAGAGCCAGTGCTATGCTAAAAGACACTTAGAATACAGTGAAAACACCTACATACACTAGGGAACACTATGCGTTGGGGTACCCCTGTGATTAGCATGACCTCCTCTGTAAGGCCCTAGTACATAATAGGGCAGGGGGATTAAAACTACCTCTTAAAACACGCCACGGGGCGTGTTTGCACAGTGGTGAAGGGAGGGGTGGGCCTGAGGTGACATGTGTGCAAACACGCCCTGTGGCCGTTTTAAGTTGGGAGATTAAGTCCCCTTGAATTCTGAGGGTCCCTGGGGTCCAACTAGCCCACTAGGTACCTCCAGTAAGCGCCACATAGCTGCGTTGCAGAGAGGTGTAAAAAGGGGCGTGGCCTAGACCACCTCTCTGCAACGCAGGCCTGTTGCGCTTACTGGAGGTACCTGGTGGCCTAGTTGGCCTCCAGGGGCCCTCAGGATTGAAGGGGTATTAATTCCCCAACTTAAAACGCGCCACAGGGCGGGTTTGCACACATGTCACCTCGGGCCCTGCCCCCTCCCTTCACCACTGTGTAAACGCGCCCCGTGGCGCGTTTTAAGTTGGGGGATAAAGTCCCCTTGAATCCTGAGGGTCCCTGGGGTCCAACTAGCCCACCAGGTACCTCCAGTAAGCGCCACAGAGCTGTGTTGCAGAGAGGTGTAAAAAGGGGCGTGGCCTGGACCACCTCTCTGCAACGCAGCCCTGTGGCACTTACTGGAGGTACCTGGTGGGCTAGTTGGCCCCCAGGGACCCCCAGTATTGAAGGGGAATTAATTCCCCAACTTAAAACGTGCCACAGGGCGCGTTTGCAGAGTGTTGCTGGGAGGGGCGGGGCCTCTGGCACGATCGCGTCTTTTGTATTTTTCTTTTTTTTTTAGAAGGGGGCTGTGTGGCCCCCCTTCTTTTCCCCTTTTTTGGGCCCTGGGGACCCCATCCCCCAGGGCCTGACCCCTTTAAAAAAAAAAAAAAATGAACGGGAAGGGGGCCGATGGGCCAATTCCGGCCCCGGGGACCCCATCCCCCGGGGTATGGCCAAATATTTTTTTTTGTGTATGGAGGGGGGCTGCGTGGCCCCCCTCCTCAGGCCATTTATGGCCCCGGGGGCCCCATACCCCGGGGCCGGCCTTTGCAGGATTTAAAAAAAATATATATTATTGGGGAGGGGGCCACGTGGCCCAACTCCCGGGCCACTCCTTGCCCCGGGGACCCCATCCCCCGGGTCCTGGCCTCTCGTTGGGGAACGTGGGGGGAGCCCCAATGCCCCCACGGTCCCGCCGGCTCCCTGCGTCCTGCGGGAGCCGGCATTGCTTTTCCACATGGGGACCTGCTGACATGCAGCTCCCCTTGTGGAAAAGCAATCTGCTTTGCTTCATTGAAGCGAGAGCAGGTTTCCCTGCTCTCGCTTCAATGAAGCAAAGCAGTTTGCAATGACAGGGCGGGAGCCGCGAGGCTACCGCCCTGTCATTGCAAACAGCAGTGTCCTGGGGGTTGGCAACCCGGGACACTGCAGGAGCCGGCCCTGGGGGGTGGTGGTCCCCAGGGCCATGGAGAGCTCCAGGAGGGGAGCCGCGCTCCCCCCCTCCCATCACATCCACAGCCCCGGGGAGGTGGTGGTCCCCGGGGCTCGGGGGTCCGTTACGGACCCCCGCATTTGAATATTAGTGCCCCGGGGAGGTGGCAGTCCCCGGGGCGTGTGGGGGGCTCGAGCCCCCCACACAGGTCTATTTTTTTAAAAAGCCCCGGGGGTGACGGTCCCCAGGGCAGCAGGGGGGGCCATGTGCCCCCGTGATTATAATTATTAAAAGTCCTGGGGGTGGCGGTCCCCGGGGCTTGGGGGGCCTTGGATGCCCCCCCACACATTAAAAATAAGAAGCCCCGGGGGTGGCGGTCCCCGGGGCTGCGGGGGGGCCGTGTGCCCCCCACAAATGTTTATGGAAAGCCCCGGGGGTGGCGGTCCCCGGGGCTGCGGGGGCCTCCCTGGGCCCCCACAATTATAATATTGCATGCCCCCGGGACTTGGCCCACCCGGGGGCTAAATAATAACGAAGCGCGGGAGCCCGAGCTTCATTTTTTTTAGTTTCGCGGCCGGATCCGCGGATCCGGCGCGCATTTTGCCGATTTTCTTTAAAAAAAAATGCTTTTTTGGACCTTGTGGGTCCTTGTGGACCCCCTAAGCAGGCCTAGGGGGTCAGGGTGTTTCTACCCTGCCCCCTTTTCTTGTTTTTCGCGGTTTTTATTCTGATTTCTTGTGACTCGGTTCTACCGAGTCACAAGATGGCTGCCAACACTTCCTGGTTTGGAGTGTTGACAGCCAATTAGAATAAAGCTCGTGGTCGGGAGGGTGCGCGGATCCTCCGTGCCTCTATATATCGAAACTTTTATTTTTTGATTTTCTCAGCAACTACTGAACGGATTTACACCATTTAAAAAAAGGGCACTTTCTGAACCAAGCACTACCTTTTTGCCAAATTTGGTGTAATTCCGTTCAGCAGTTCAAGCTGTAACTGTGTCTAAACTTTCCTATGGGAAATTGATTTTTTGACCTCTATTTTTTGAATTTCTCAGGAACTACTGAACGGATTTACACCATTTAACAAAAAGGGCTCTTTATGAACCAAGGGCTACCATTTTGCAAAATTTGGCGTAATTCCGTTCAGCAGTTCGGGCTGTAGGCGTGTCTAAAGTTTCCTATGGGAAATACCATGGAGAAAACACGTTTTGGGACCCCCCTTTTTTCTCGGCCCCTGCTTGCCAAATCACCCCAAAACTTTCAAGACAGGAGCTGACCGGAGCGCCCCACTAGTTTTGAAAATTTCGCGATGATTCGTCAACCGGTGCCAAAGTTATTGGGAAAACAAAAAACGCTTTTCCTATGGAAACTAGGTCCTAACTATAACTATCTACTGGCGACCGCCAGTAGATAATATATATTCATTGAAAAAACCATAGGTTTTACAGACATTATAGTTAGAAATTAGCATTTAAAAAACCTTTGAAATTCACTGAAAAAACCATAGGTTTCAGGGCGTTATAGTTAGCTGGACATTTGACTTGTACAAAACCATAGAAATTCCACTGTTCTAGTTAGTTCAGCTAACTATAACTCGCGCCCCCGCAATGCACTGCTCATGATGTCACATATTACATCATTCATGGCATGGTCAGTGACATCACTGATGACATCTCAAATGACATCACTGATGACATCACTGATGACATCATCCAGTGACTGTGTGTTTCTGTAATTTTTAAATATGTTTTACATATATTCTTAGGTGTATTGAAGAATGAGTGGGTGTATAAGTGTCTGGATGGGGGATTTTACAGGTGTGTGACTGATTGTATAAGTGAGTGATTAAACGTGTCTTACTGAATGCATGGGTTAGTGATTAAACTGTGTGAATGTGTGTATCAGTCTGTCTGTTGTTGTGTAAGCTGCTACATGGGTTGGTCAGTAGCTACATGAGTGTTTATATGGGTTATTGATTGTTTGCCTGAGTATTTGTATGGGAGACTGAGTGTGTGTGTGGGTGGGTTGGAGGTGTGTGACTCTGTGCATTGATGTGTGAGTGGTTGATTCACTGGGTGTATGGGTTCAAGAGTGCATGTGGAAACAGCTGTATGGGTGGGTGAGTGTGTGTATGGGTGTGTTGGTGAGTGAATGGATGTCTCAGTGGTACATGTGTGAGTAACTACATATGAAAAAGGCAGTATATGTGAGTGATGCTGTATATAAATTAGTATATGTGAGAGTGAGTGATTGTGAGAGTGGCTGTATGGATGAGTGTGTACTTGTATCAGTGATTATATAAGAGAGTATGCGTTAGTATCTGTATGAATTAGTGAGGTAGTGTGTGTATAACTGTATAGGTGAGTAAATGGGAGTGTGATTGATTCTTTGCATGACTGACTAGGTGTGTGAGTAACTCCATGGATGAGTGGCGGTGTGTGAGTGTCTGAATAGGTGTATGAGTGCATATCATAGTATTGTATTGATGAGCGACTGCATGTATAAGTGAATGTATGGGTGAATGAGTGGATGTGTGTGTAGACCTAGGAATCAAAGAGTGCGTATGTATTAACTGGTATTGGTGTCGATGGTTTCGAAAATGGTAGTCTGTATTTTACAGTGGGTGTATTAAAGGTTATATTAGACTGTGAGGAGGTGCATCAGATTTTCACGTGGATGATGTCATCAGTGATGTTATCAGTGATGTCATTTGAGATGTCATCAGTGATGTCATCAGTGATGTCACTGACCATGCCATGAATGATGTAATGTGTGACGTCATGAGCAGTGCATTGCGGGGGCGTGAGTTATAGTTAGCTGAACTAACTATAACAGTGGAATTTCTATGGTTTTGTACGAGTGAAATGTTCAACTTACTATAACGCCCCTGAAACCTATGGTTTTTTCAGTGAATTTCAAAGGTTTTTTAAATGCTAATTTCTAACTATAACGTCTGTAAAACCTATGGTTTTTTCAGTGAATTTCAAAGGTTGTATAAATGCTAATTTCTAACTATAACGTCTGTAAAACCTATGGCTTTTTCAGTGAGTTTCAAAGGTTTTATAAATGCAAATTTCTAACTACAATGTCCCTGAAACCTATATTGTTTTTAACTAAATTTAAAAAAGACGTGCATACTTTTTGTAGTGAAAAACTAACTGTAACAGTAGTCTGTTATAAGTTATAATTTAACAATTTTTAAAACTTAATTAGCACTAATTAACATATAAGTGTGGAAAAAGTGTGACGGAGCAGCTATGATACCTGACTTCGAACAACAGCATTCACAGTTCGATTCCCGGCCCCAGCGGCACGTTAGCCCACCACTATGTCACTGTGGGCAACACCTTGCTTAATCTTTCCGATGCCCCCGAGCGCCGGCACACCTTTCCAGGGGTAGCTGTACGCTTTACAAATGCTAGCATTTTTTTAATTTAAAACCATAGTGATGAGAAATATTATCACATTTTTTTTTCTTCTATTCTGAAAGATCTTTTTTTATGTCTTCTATTTAGAATTACGGCAATTAATAAATGTATTTACTCATGAGAATGGAAATGACATGCTTTTCCGGGTAACAGTTTTTAAGCTCTCCAACGTATGTACATATTAAGGACCTTATACGTGTTAGGTTCGAAATCGAAACTTTCCGCTTCACATTTTGGAACTTTTCCCAACACGTGCACAAGTTAAACAGTTAAAACGTGAGCACGTGTCAACTGTAAAACGTGACATGTAAATGGGCGGAGCCGCATCTTCCTTCCATAGACTACTCAATAGCCAAAAAGTATATAAACCACACCCGTTGTTTGATTAGTTTCGTTTTTGCGAGTTATTTACGCGTCTCCATTCAGTGATGCAGGTGCTCTTTTCTACAGTCGGATTCTTCTTTTGCGGCCACAAAACATAATCCTGAGTTGTAAGTTGTTTGATTATGGCATACTAGATATTTATAATACGTAGCTATTTGTCAATATTTAAACACTTGTATTTAGAAAAAAGTGTTATTGGTTGTTTTTGCCATTTATATGTAACGTCAGCAGCTTGTTTTCAGAAACAGACAGAATACAGCAAACATTGTTCCTGTTCTGGCTCCTTTGAGCTCATATAATGTGACTTTGTATATTATAATATTGACACTGTACTTGACCTCAGAAGTGTTGGTGACCCGTCGGCGCGAAGACTAAAGATTTATATGTAACGTCAGCAGCTTCTAGTTTGTAGTCTATTTCCCCCTTGAGATCATATAGTGTGAGTATGTATATTATAATAACCACACATTATGATCTCAGAGGAGTTTGTGACCCGTCGGCGCGAAGACTAAAGATTTATATGTAACGTCAGCAGCTTCTGGTTTTTAATCTATTTCTCCCTTGAGATCATATAGTGTGAGTATGTATATTGTAATATTTACATTTATACTGACCTCAGTGGAGTTTTTTTATATTTATATTTTTGTCTGCTGCAGTTCCTATTCACCTTCTCCCTATAGAATATATACTACCAGTAGTGTATATTATTATACTACTATCCTATATATTCTTAAAGGAGTACATGATTTGTTAGCGGAGCAGTGAGCGACCTCTAAGCACTACGACCTAACTTTCCCGAATTCTACAGAATAGAAATTATAAAAAATGATAAAGAGTACATTTCTATGTAATATAAAGTGATTTGTGTTTAACTGTTTTTTACTTGTTATTGTTCTTGTGACCTGAGATGATGTAGTGCGGGAGTGTTTCTTGTAGCACTTCTTTTCTACTTTATCTAAAAGTAACTCATGCCCTCTTATATTATCAAGAATATGGGGCAACATTTTTACAAACTATAGCAGAAAAAAAAGGGAGGGTGTGCCCACGCTTAACCACTTCGCTGCGGCCGGAATTCCGCCCAGGTGCTGGTCATTCCGATCGCGGGCGTGGCTCGGACGGCCCCCGCGCATCGTGAGCACACGCCCACTGTGACTCATGACGGCCGGGAGCCGTCATGAGCACGGAAGAGGTTAAGGGATATTTTATGAATTGCGTTTTTATTTGTCACCCCTTTGATACATACAGCTTCAGTTTCCGAAGAAAGTATATTTGTAATTGCTTAATAAAAACTATTTCAAACCTAGACTGAAATTTTTGCTGCGCAACCACAGCTCCCCGTCAGAAAAGTAAACACCACATTATAACTAAACAGTGCTCCTGGGAAGTATCCCACCCGCAAACTTAATAAAAAGAAGACCGCAACACACTTTGTTATTTTCCCACCGTGATTTGTACACCCCACGCCAATTATATAAATGGCCCTTAAAATATATAAAAAACAATTTTTACCTTCACAATCCCTGTCCACCACCTTGTGACCACTGTACAGAGTTAATAGTGTTCCTACCCTCCCCGCTACTACTTTCTTTTCCCGTACTCCATTGAAGTGCGTCACAAAATGGTTCACAACAGTGAACCATTCCCAGCTAATAATGAGCAAACTTGTACTCGGAACACTTTAGCCAATAAAATGTCCATGGTGTTCCGCAGAGGGGGAGGGAATCGCTGCCAACACTTCTACTTTCAATGGTTTACAGCCAATGAACATTAACCTTTGGAAGGTCCTGCTTGGAACACGTTACCCAATCAGATGTCCCTGATGCTCCACGGAGGGGAAGGGAATGGCTGGCAACACTTCTACTTTCAATGGTTTACAGCCAATAAACATTAAGCTTGGGAACGTCCTGCTTGGAACACGTCAGCCAATCACATGTTCCTGCTACTCCGCGGATGGGGAGGAAATGGCTGGCAACACTTCTACTTTCAATGGTTTACAGCCAATGAACATTAACCTTTGGAAGGTCCTGCTTGGAACACGTTACCCAATCAGATGTCCCTGATGCTCCGCGGAGGGGAAGGGAATGGCTGGCAACACTTCTACTTTCAATGGTTTACAGCCAATAAACATTAAGCTTGGGAACGTCCTGCTTGGAACACGTCAGCCAATCACATGTTCCTGCTACTCCGCGGATGGGGAGGAAATGGCTGGCAACACTTCTACTTTCAATGGTTCGCAGCCAATGAACATTAAGCTTGGGAAGGTCCTGCTTGGAACACGTCAGCCAATCAGATGTCCCTGCTACTCCGCGGATGGGGAGGAAATGGCTGGCAACACTTCTACTTTCAATGGTTCGCAGCCAATGAACATTAAGCTTGGGAAGGTCCTGCTTGGAACACATCAGCCAATCAGATGTACCTGCTACTCCGCAGATGGGGAGGAAATGGCTGGCAACACTTCTACTTTCAATGGTTCGCAGCCAATGAACATTAAGCTTGGGAAGGTCCTGCTTGGAACACGTCAGCCAATCAGATGTCCCTGCTACTCCGCGGACGGGGAGGAAATGGCTGGCAACACTTCTGCTTTCAATGGTTCGCAGCCAATGAACATTGAGCTCGTTGTTGGAACACCTCAGCCAATTAAACGTTAATTTTGTTCCAGACACACGAACAGAACACGCCCTCCCACATAATATTACATTTCATCTAAGAAAGTGACACTGTCTGTGATAAAAGTGAACACCGCATTATAAGTAAACATTACTGCGCATTATATTAAAGGAAGGCTGCAATACGGCGCATTGTTATTTTCCCGATATGATTTACACAGCCTACTGAACATTGCCGCAATACCGCACATTCACACTACCTGTGTGTGCACCCTACACACTGCTTGCCACAATACGGCGCACTGTTTTCCCGACGGGATTTCCAGAGCCTACACAACCTTGCCGCAATACCGCGCACCGTTGTTCTGCGGACGTGATTTCCACGTCCTATGCAACATTCAAACTCCCTGCCTCTGCACCATACAGACTGCTTAAACTAAGACCACAGTGTTCCTACTATACAGTCTTATACAATTTTTCTCTTTTGTTTCGCCCTACGCCTTTCAACTCAGTCACAAAATGGCTGCCAACACTTCCTAGTTTCAATAGTTCGCAACCAATGAGCCGCACGCTCGTGCTCGTAACGCCTCAGCCAATCAGATGACAGAATTCTCAAATATCGATATCTGTAAATTTTGATATTTCTCTAAAACTACTGAACGGACTTACCCCATTTAAACAAAAGCGTGCTTTCTGGACCAAGAGCTTTCTCCCTGCCAAATTTGGCGTAATACAGTTCAGCAGTTTGACCTGTAGCCTTGCCTAAAGTTTCCTATGGAAATTGCATGGAGAAAACACGTTTTGGGACCCCCCTTTTTCTTAGCTCCCCCTTGACAAATCACCCCCAAACTTTCAAAATAGGAGCTGATCTGAAAAGAGGAACTTTTTGGAAAATTTCGTAGAGATTCGTCAAACGACGCCAAAGTTACAAGCACATCAAAAAATGCTTTTCGTATGGAAACTAGGTTCTAACTATAACTATATACTGGCGACCGCCAGTAGATAATTTATATATATATATATATATATATATATACCACTACATACCTTAACCACTTTTACCACTTACTTACCTTAACCACTTTTACCAAGTCTATGCCTTTACCACACATGCCATACCCACTACGAACCATAAAAGTACCCTTAGCACCCCAAAACCTAAACCCACTCTGAACCCTAAAATTACCCTAAAATTACCCTGGGCACCTCAAAACCCAAACCCACCCTGAACCCTAAAATGACCCCTATGCCCCAAAACCCATACCCACCCTGAACCCTAAAATTACCCTGGGCACCCCAAAACCCAAACCCACCCTGAACCCTAAAATTACCATTACACCCCAAAACCCATACCCACCCTGAACCCTAAAATTTCCCTTGCCACCCCAGAACCCAAACCCTCCCGGAACACTAAAATTATTCTTAGCACCCTAAAACCCATACCCACTCCAAACCCTAAAATTACCATTAGCACCCCCAAACCAAACCTGAACCCTAAAATTACCCTTGGCACCCCAAAACCCATACCCACCCTGAACCCTAAAATTACCCTTAGCACCCCAAAACCCAAACCAACCCTGAACTCTAAAATTACCCTTGGCATCCCAAAACCCATACCCACCATAAAACTTAAAATTACCCTTGTCATCCCAAAACCCAAATCCACCCTGAACCCTGAAATTTCCCTGGGCACCCCTAAACCCAACTCCATGATGAACCCTAAAATTACTGCTACACCTCAAAACCCATACCCGACCTGAAACCCTAAAATTACCCTTGTCATCCCAATACCATGTTGTGTATGCCCTCAGTTGCCCCTGTGAGAAAACATACATTGGTAGCACAATACACAAAGCTAAAAAACCTGTATTAGAACATCTTCGTGCGATCAAAAATGGCTACAAGCAGTGCCCGGTGGCTAGGCATTTTCAGACACACCACAACCAAAACGGCAATTTATTGACCTTCTGTGTTTTAGGCACGATTGGTGTCAATGAAAGAGGAGGGAATCGTGTACAAGATCTTAGACGCCTCGAATCAAGGTTAATTATTCAATATCAGACATTTGCACCAGGTGGCCCCAATTGCGATGAAGAATTGGCAGTCCACTTAGGGTAGATACCTATCACTTTGAGTGAATTTATTCCCTAATAGACGGGTACTTGGTTCTAGATTGAATATGACTGCACGAAATTTAGCTAATATAAATTTTCTCTGTAAACATTTATAGCACCAATTTTTGATAAATTAGCAATGTATATTTTATGTTTCCACCTGGAATTATTGGTGATATTCCGATTGCTGCCTAACAGCCTTTTGTATATATTTCACTGTGTTTTATGTATCTTAATTAGTTTTTAATTTGTCCTATGGTGATTAATAAGATGTATGTAAATACTTTTTGTTTTCTTTCAGATTACATGTAAATTGCAGTGCTAAAGAAGAAGGCATTGGAGCTATAATATCTGTCCCGGGCTGCAAGAATTAAGTCTTTTGGTCCCGATACCTAATGCCCACTGGGGCATAACTCACGAACGCACTTTTGAACATTTGCCCACATGGGCATTACGATAACCCGACCCTTCCCCTACCCTTTCCAGCAGTAGTCAGACAGCTCACAATTGACATTGCCCACATGGGCCAAACTGCCAATTTGCTGATGAATTAACGGGTTTGGAGATTGATATATTTGTAATTGTCAGTATTTGAAGCATCTAATTCAGTGCTTTAATGTTCCACTCCATTATCCCCTGGTTTAAGGGGAGAGGCTCAATTTCTACTGACTTAACGTAATTTGATTCAGTACGGGAATGGTTAATCTTGCTACATTAGTCCGTGAGCCCTTTTAGAACATAGTCCCCGGCACCACTGTGTGCGCTGGAATGGGACAATAAAGTTATGTTCATTCCGCGCGTGCCCGGGTTGTATAAACATTCCTTCGCACTGCAATTAATAATGATGTGTTTACACTTGTATAAAGATGAAATCTGTTTGTTGATTTGAGGTATTACATAGTATTATGAAAACTTTATTGAGTGAAGTAACTCGACTGGCAATAGGAAAGTCTTTTCACTATGTTTATACTGTTGGGATCACATGGTTCGTTTATTCAAACAATTCTGAAACTGACTAACCCTGGGCAAAGCACTACGCTACGCTCGCGTAGTTTGCGAAGTTTGCGCTACTTCGCACAACGCGAATTGCACGTAGCACAGTGCAAACACGCGTAGCGTAGTGCAGCGGTCATTTTTTGCTTGCTCGCGGTCCTCAACGTCAAGTTGGCGACCGCGAGCAAGCAAAATGACTATCCGGCGAGACTTTTTCCTCGATCGCGATCAGCAACATCAAGTTGCCGATCGCGAGCGTGGAAAATAAACCTCCCGGCGAGATTCTCAACGCGGGGAGGTCAGGTTTCTCATTGCGAGTGGTCGCGTATGCTCGCGGACGCTCGTGATGAGAAACTACCTGTCCGCGTTGAGAAAGCTGCCGCTCGAGTAAAAATCTACTCGAGTGGCAGTAAAAGACAGCTCGCACTGTGCAAGATGCCGTTTTCAATGATTGCACAGTGCGGACAAGCATCCGGCAATGTGCAATCATTGCGAACAGTGCACTACGCAGTTCGCGTAGTGCTACGCGTAGCTCGCGTAGTGCGAACTGCACTTTGCGTAGCTTCACGTAGCGCTACTTCCCGAACTACGCCCAGGCTTAAAACTGACACAGTTACTCGTGAACAAGGGGTCTACTCCGAAAGGCGTAGAGTGTTGTCAAGCCTTTTGGATTAAATACCACTTTTTTGCAACAATCGTTGTCCACGGCATGCTGTTTTGTTGGAAAGAATTCAGCTTGGTTTATATATATATATATATATATATATATATATATATATATATATATATATATATATATAGATATATATACCATTACTTACCTTAACCACTTTTACCACTTACTTACCTTAACCACTTTTACCAAGTCTATGCCTTTACCATGCAGGCCATACCTACTACGAACCATAAAAGTACCCTTAGCACCCCAAAACCTAAACCCACTCTGAACCCTAAAATTACCCTAAAATTACCCTGGGCACCCCAAAACCCAAACCTAAATCACCCAAACAGATACTTACATATCCACTCACTTATCTATACAGCTATTCACATACCTACTCACTCACCCATAGAGCCACTCATACACCCTTTCACTCATTCATATAGCCACTCATGTAGCCACTCACTAACTCATACAGCTACTCACAAAGTGACTCACTCAACCATTCAGCAACTCACGCACCCTGTCATCTACTCATACAACCACTCACACACCCACTCACTCACTTATACAGCCCCTCACACACCCACTCACTCATCCATACAGCCACTCAAACATCCACCCATACAGGCACTCACTTACCAATTGAGCTACTCACACCCATATAGATACTTGGATACCCACTCACTTACTCATACAGATACTAACACATGGCCTCATTCAGCTATACAGTCACTGACACAACCACTCATTCACAAATGCAATCAGTCATACACCTACACACTCATCCAAGCAGCTACTGAAACATCCAGTGACAGACCCACTGAACAACTCATCCACTCATGCACTTACACACATCTATTCACACACCCACTTACTCAGTTATGCAGCCACTCACACACCCATTCATTCAGCCATACAGATACTCAGACACACACTCACCCATGCAGCTAGTACATACCTTCCCACTCACCCATACAACCACTCCCACTCACTCATCCATACAGCCACTCACACACCAACTTACTGACTATTCGTATACTTGGACATCCACTCACTCACCCATACAGCCAGTCACACACCCTCTCACTCATTCATAGAGCTACTCACACACTCACTCAGTCACCCATACAGATACTCAGACATCCATTCACTTACTCATACAGATACTAAGACATGCACTCATTCACCTATATAGTCATTGTCACAACCACTCATTCTCCCATGCAACCACTCATATACTCATACACTCACTCACCCATACAGCTATGACACATCCAGTGACAGACCCACTCAACGACTCTTCCACTGATGTGCTCACCCATACAGCTACTCACATACCCACTCAGTCACCCATACAGCCATTCATGCACCCTTTCACTCACTCATAGAGCCACTCAGACACCCAGTCACTCCCCTATACAGCCATTTTCACAGCCACTCAGTCACCCATACAACCACACACAAGTCGCTCAACCACCCATACAGTCACTCACACAGCCACTCACCCATTCAGTTACTCACACACCCACTCACTCACATATACACCACTCATGCACCCATTCACCCACCCATACAGTTACTTGTGTACCCACTCACTCACAGCCATTCAGACATGCACTCACCCACCCATACAGGCAGTCACACACCCACTCAGGCACCTATACAGAGACTCATGCACCCTTTCACTCACCCATACAGCCTCTCACAAACAATAACTCACCCATATAACTCTCACACACCCATTTACTCACTTATACAGCAACTCACAGACATACTCACTCACCGATACAGGCACTAACATACACACATACTCACTCATCCATACAACCACACACACTGTTATCCACTCATACAACCACTAATACACTCACTCATACTCCTATACAGCCACTCATGCACCCACTCTCTCACCCATGCAGCCACTGACACACCCACTCACTCACCCATACAGAAACTCTCACAGCCATGCGCCGACCAATATACTCAGTCAGACAACGACAAACAAGATCTATTCACACTACTACAAACATTCATGTAACATAATTATTCTTTCTTAAACTAAAATTGGTGGTTCTAACAAGAACCTTTTTTAAAATGTATTTTCTAATGTTTTTGAGTTTTTTTTTGTTTTTTTTAAGTTTCTTGAGAAAAAACATTCAAACACGATGTTTGCTATTGAAAATCAGAAAACTTGCACCAGCAACTGGGGGAAAAAACTAACACTTATGAGTGTTAATGATCTGAATAATAGCAGGGACAGATTGCTCCCTGACAGTCAAAATAGCCTTACATTTCAGACAATACTGTCCAACTGCAACAAATTCCCGGCCACTGAGAGGTGGATCTGATGACAGCACTGGATTAGATGAGGTGCGCGGTTGTGCACCATCTCTATCAGATGTTTGCTCACTTCTTTCCCTCTCTGCCTTAGCTCTTGGAAGCCATGTTGAATGCATGCTCTGAAGATGCTTGATCATCAATGAAGTGCCACAAGAGTACTTTTTGTCAGATCCTGTAGAGGGGATTTTATTACAAAGATTGCATGTCAGAATTTTGACATGGACCTTTTTCTCCCCAGCAGAATTTTATGAAGGTCCATACAATGCTCTCTTTCTTGGCCTTCAGTAATTCTTCATCCTGGGATGAGTTCCCATGATGGTCTAAACTCTAAGCACCACTTGATGCATTCTTCTACTCCAAAATAATAACAACAGAAACACCAAAAATAAACAGAATTGCCAGAGACAATATACAGTGCCAAAACACAGAGATACACCAAAAAGATGGAGGAAAAGGGGTGGTCCCTTCCTCTATTAATGATAGAAAGGTGTTCAACCAATCAAATTCATTAGTTTCTAAGTCATATGGGAGTCGCGACACCGTCACGCTCACGTCGCATTCACGTCACGATGATGTTGTGGCTCCGCAAAATGTATTAAAACCATCCTTAAAATGTTTTTTCTCAATAATTAAACTGCTTTCATTTTTTTAAACATACCTCTTACTTTGAACAAAACCTTTAAAGTAGGTAAGTACATCTTTACTACTGCCAAAAATACACTGGAGTCGGCATGGATTGTGACAGCATCACAACTCTGCAAAATCTGCTAAGACCATCTTTAAAATGTTTTTTCACAATAATGATACTACTATTGTGACTTTATTAGTAAATCTCTTACTTTGAACAAAACCTATAAAGTGTGTAACTATTACTTTACTACTGCCAAAAATACGCCAGAGTCGTTTCCAAACTGTGGTTCCAGAAACACCTGTCAGGACATGTCGCGAAGGTGTCGCAACTCCGCAATATGCTTAAAAATGACCTTAAAATATTTTTTCTCTATAGTTATACTACTTTTATTACTTTTTTAGAAGACCACTTACTTTAAACAAATCATTAAAACTCTCTATATATCTCTTCAATACTGGTAAAAAAAATCATGCAGGAGTCACAACCAATCCACAGAGCCAGTCGCGATCGGTCTGCGAATACACCAAATACATTTTTTTTTAAATAAGTAAAAAATTATTGAAGACACTTCACAAGCACTCTCATAAACCATGGAAATTCTTAAAAAAACTAAACTTTACAGATATGTTAAACTTATACAATTATAAAAAGCCTTCAAAATTCACTGAAAAAACAAAAGGTTACAGGGACGTTGTAGTTATGAAATAGAATAAAAAACAAAACCTGAGAAATTCACTGAAACAAACAAAGGTTATATATATTCACTGAAAAAACAAAGATTACAGGGACTTTATAGTTAAGAAATAGTATTAAAAATATCTTAGAACTTCACTGGTAAAACCAAAGGTTACAGGGATTTTATAGTTAGTCTGAGATTCAGCAGTTATAGTTACCTGAGCTAACTATAATGTACACCACCCCCAATGCACTGCTTATGACCTCACATATAACATCACTCATGACATGGTCAGTGACATCACTGATGACATGTCAAATGACATAACTGATGAAATCATCATGTGAGTGTAAGTGTTTTAGTGTTTATGGGTGTTAAACATATATACTAACCTATTCCAAAAATTAAATTAGTGTACTAGCTGTACTACTACTCAGTGATACTAGTTCTAACATGTATTATGTGAGTGGCTGTGTGACTGTATGCTTGTGTGTGTGGGTCAGTAAGTGGCTGTATGGGTATATAAGTGGGTGTGAAAGTAGCTGTGTAGGCGAGTGAGATGCTGTCTGAGTGGCTGTATTGATGAGTGCATGGGTGTATCAGTGGCTGTATGGGTAAGTGACTGGTGGTGTGAGTCACACTATGGGTGTGTAAGAGGGTGTATAGTGAATGTATGGGTGAGTGAATGAGTGTCTGAATGATTGTATGAGTGAGTGACTCAGTGTGTAAGTGGCTGTATGGGTGAGTGAGTAGCTGTGTGAGTTGTGCTTGGTTAAGCGAGTTGGTGTGTGAGTGGTTGCATTAGAGAGTGTCTGTGTGCATGACTGTATGGGTGACTGAGCAAATGTATGAGTGTTTGTATGGATTTGTGAATGGGTATATACGTTGTTGTGTGGGTGTGTGAGTGTTTATATGGGTGAGTGAGTGGCCATGTTGAGAGGTTGTTTGGGTGAATGAGTGGATGTGTGAGTGACTGTGTAGATAAATAAGTGGGTGTGTGAGTCACTGTATGGGTGAGTGTTTGGCTATATGAGTGGCTGTACAGGTGAGTGACTGGTTATATGAGCGGCTGTATGGGCGAGTGAATGGCTGTGTGAGTGGCTATACGAGTGAGTGGGTATGTGTGTACTTCTATAGAGGACTAGATGGCTATATGAGTACTGGTATGTGTCTGTGAATGGATATGTGAGTGGGTGTGAGGATGTGTGAGTGGGCATATGAGAGGTTGTATAGGGGTGTGAGTAGTTCTATCGATGATGTCATCAGTGATCTCATTTGAGATATCATCAGTGATGTCACTGACCATGTCATATGTGATGTAATGTGTGAGGTCATAAGCAGTGCATTGCAGGGGCATAAGTTATAGTTAGTTCAGGTAACTATAACTGCTGAATTTCACTGGTTTTGTACAAGTGAAATCTCAGCCTAACTATAACGACCCTGTAACCTTTGTTTTTCAGTGATTTTCTAAGGTTTTTCAAATTCTATTTCCTAGCTATAACATCCCTGTAACCTTTGGGTTTTTTTAAGTGAATTTCTATGGTTTTTAACTAGTAGTCATGTTTGCAGAGTGGTGGAGAAAGGGGGCGGCACCTTTGACCAGGTTTCAGGGATCCCGCTGTAAGAGACTTACTGGAGGTAACAGGAGGGCTTCTTCGCAGCCAAGGTCCCTCAGCACCCAAGGGGACTTCATCCCCCAAGCAGTAATGTGCCAGGAGGTACGTTTGTAGAATGGTGGAGAAAGGGGGCATGGCCTCCGAAGTCCTTACAGCAATTGGGCTCTGTGGGACTTACTGGAGGTAACAGGAGGGGCAGTTGGCCCCCAAGGACCCTCTGGAACCAAGAGGACTTTATCCCCCAACCAGCAGTGTGCCAGGAGGCATGTTTGCAGAGTGGTGGAGAAAGGGGGCGTGGGCTTAGATAACCTCTCAGCAATCCCGCTGTTTGCAACTTATTGGAGGTAACAGGCAGGGTAGTTGGTCCCCAAGGACCCTCTGGAGCAAAGGGGACTTCATTCCCCAACCAGCAGTGCAGCAGGAAGTGCATTTTCAGAGTGGTGGAGAAAGGGGGTGTGCCTTCCAAAGTCCTCCGAGCAATCAGGCTGTGTGGGACTTACTGGAAGTAACAGGAGAGTGTGTTGGCCCAGCAGGACCCTCTGGAGCCAAGGGGATGTCCTCCCCCAACCAGAAGTGCGCCAGGAGGCACATTTGCAGGGAGGTGGAGAAAGGGGGCATGGCCTCCGAAGTCCTCTAAGCGATCAAGCTGTGTGTGACTTACTGGAGGTAACAGGAGATAAGATGTTATAAGTAAACTCCCATTCTATCCTATGGGACATATAGCCTTTCAATAGTGAAAAACGAAATACACTGTATTTCACTATCAGGATATGCCACACACATCAGTACATGTCCTACCTTTCACATACACTGCTCCCTGCCCACAGGGGTACTCTGGGCCTACCTTAGGGATGACTCACATGTAATAAAAGGGAAGGTTAAGTTGCCAGGTCGACATGGCAGTAGAGACGGTGTGCAGACACTGCAGTGGCAGGTCTGAGACCCCTTTGAAAGCCTGCTTGTGTGGTTGGCACAATTAGTGCTGCATGCCCACTAGCAGCATTTGACTTACAGGCCCTGGGCACACACAGTGCACTGTACTAGGGACTTAGTAGTAAGTCAAACAAGCCAATCATGGAAACGCCAATCCATAAACACAATTTACACAGAGAGCCTATGCACTTTAGCACTGATCAGCAGTATCAGGAATGTGACGATTTGCGGTTGTAAGCGACAGTGGGCGTTTATGGCGGGGATTCTAAGAGGAGTGAGTGCGTGAGAAGGAGATGACTGAAGGTTGGAAATACGAGTGGGTTTGTGGATGAAAAATGTGGAGTAGGAGTGGAGGTGAATGCAGTGAAAGCTTGATGGCGTTGTAGATGAATGGAAAGTAATTGGAGTAAGAAGTTGAGTGGGGTGAATGTAATATGAGCTTGCGAATGTTGTGTAAATGTGGGGAGAAACCGGACAAGGAAGTTAGGAAGATCGTTTTGAATCGAATTGAATTGAAAGAGGTATAAGTGTGGAAGTAAGGGGCGATTGAAACGCGCTAAGAGGATAGGTTAGGGGAGCGTGTAATTAGTAGTAAGTTGAGGGAGAGTGTGAATGTATTGTGAGTATGAGTGTTTTTATGGAACGTGGAAGGTATTTGGAAAGATTGTGAGGAAAAGTGGCTGTATGTGTGAGTAGTGAGATGAGAGTGAGTAGGGCGGTAGTGGGTGAGGAGATGGGATTTACTAGATGAGATCATGGCAGGCAAGTGGGGGGTGCATTTTGTTTTTTACAAAATTTTTTGTTTTTGATCAAAATTTTTGTTTTGGATAAAAAATCGTGAATACAATATTCACAATAAGGTTTTTGTACCCATGCACATATTTATATCACTTGGACGGTATGAATTATTATACATGTATGATATTGGATAATGTGGTAATACTCAATGTCTGATTGATTTTTGCAGTTACCCCTGAAGAAGAGCTAGTGAAGCTCGAAATGCATTGGGTTTAAATAAAGAACACTGCGTTCCAAATTGTGTTCTTGATAGAGGTCTGGATGGGCACATCTTGAGCATGTGAAGTTGTTGAAACAGCATGATATCGTACATGTGGATTAAACATGCTATAAGCTTAAAGAAAATGGAGTAAAGCATTAAAATAAATGGAGAAAAACAGATAACAATTGGAGCATCGTTACAAACCTCTAGCTGTGCAACTCGGTTTGGGGTGAAGGGTCGCCCCATGCAACGTAGTTTTATATCCCTATATATGTCATGCATGTGTGTACCTATCACATGTTTCCTGTGAGTTTGCACGCACTTGCAGCGACACATTCAGGGGCATATGGACCACCATAGATGAGACCTCCGCAGTAGCAGTGGTTGCATTGTAATACATCAGAGGTACTTTCCCGGTTTCAGTGGTCAGAATCGGATCGTGGTGGTCAGACGGTCAGTCTGACCAGCATCGTTGTCTTGCCCTATATGCATAGAGGTACAAATAGAGGTGTGGTCACTGGTACAAGGGGGTAAGGTGGATTGTGAAAACCAAACACCCTTTGGAAATAACAACTGATGAAAAATACTCAGTCTCAGGAATGTTAAGAGGCACAGGTAGTAGCTGGACATATCCAGAGAAAGGTAGGGCCTCCATTCCTGAAACTGACGTAACCTCAAAATGATGTTTTGCAAAGACAGAGTTCTCCCTCTCGGCTGCTACTCTCTGGGCAAAGGCCTGCTTCACCCAGGTTAGGTCCTTTTTTATAATGCCCCGGGGATCAGGAAACAGATCTGGGTGGCCGAATTTGAAAAAAGGTTTCTTGATGTATGAGATCCATGGGATCTGAGTGGACTTTTCTAGAGTCAGACAGTCCTGGAGTATGAGTCTGTTCAGATGAAGATTCTCTTTGTTCTAGTAAGAGCACCAGAGAAGCAATGGGCGAATGCGGATCAAATCTGATATAAAGTCCAAACCCAGTTCCTCATGAACAATTTCAGCTGGAGTGCTCTGACTAACAGCCAGAAGACTTCTCAGAAACCTGTTTTCGATTGCCTGGATGGGATCAATGTTGGTATGGCCCCTGAATTCACACCCAAAAGTGGCTGTATGGGTGAGTGAATGACTGTTTCAGTGGGTGTTTGGTTAAGTGAGTTTGGTGTGTGAGTGGTTGTGTTGGGGTTAGTGTCTGTATGAATGTATGGGAGAATGAGTGGATGTGGGAGTGCTTGTATGGATATGTGAATGGGTATGTAAGTGGTTGTGTGGGTTTGTGAGTAAGTGTATGAGTGCTTGCATGGGTGAGTGAGTACCTGTGTTTTCAGAGGTTGTATGGTTATGAGAGTAGGTGTGTGAGTAGCTGTGAAGGTCAATAAGTGTGTGTGTGAGTAGCTGAATGGGTGAGTATGTGGCTGTGACAGTGGTTGGATAGCTGAGTGACTGGTTGTATTAGTGGCAGCATGGGTGAATGAATGGTTGTGTGAGTTCTTGTAAGAGTGAGTGAATGGGAGTATGAGTGGCTGTATGGTATATAAGTAGGTATGTTAAAAGCATAATGAGTGAGTGAGTTTGTGAGTGATTCTGTTGGTGAGTGAATGGGTGTGTCATTGGATGTATGGGTAAGTGAATGGATGTGTGACTGAGTGTATGGGTGAGTGAGTGTATGTCTAAATGGGTATATAAGTGAGTGAATATTTGTGTAAGATGCTGTATCAGTGAGTGAGTGGTTGTTTGAGTGAGTGTTTAAGTGAGTTGGTATATGATTGGTTGTATTAGAGAGTGAGTGTTTCTGTAAATGAGTATGTAGTTGAGTGAGAAGATGTAGGATTTGTTATATGAATTTGTGAATGGGTATATAAGTAGGTTTGTAGGTGTGTCATAAAGTGTATAAGGGATTCTGTAGATGAGTAAGTGACTGTGTTGATAGGGACTATACACAATTGAGTGGGTGTGTCAGTGGCTATATAGGTCTAATAGTGAGTTTTCAATTATCTGTATGAGTCAGAATGTGGCTGTGTAAGTGAGTGCATGAATAAGTGACTGGCTGTATTAGTAGCTTGGGGAGAGGATGGAGCCTAACAGCTTAAGCGGTCGACCTCGAAGCTGGAGAACCTGGTTCGAGTCTCGGCAGGGTCACACAACATCCTGTGATTCTGGGCAAATCACGTAATCTCCCTGTGCCTAACAAAATGAACGTGTCCATCTGTACTGCAGCTGGTGCTCATGTAAAGCGCTCTGATACCTTCAAGTCAAGTTAGCGCTATATAAAACTCGCCCCCCAAAAAAGTAGCTAGTTTGATAGTGTGTGGTTTTGTAAGTGCCTGTATGTATGAGTTATTGGGTCAGTTAGTGGCTGTATGCTTAAGAGACTGTGTGTGTGTGTGACTATCTGTGTGAGTGAGTGCAAGTGTGACTGATTGTATGGGTCTATCATTGTATGTATCAGTGATTTTATTGATAAGTGAGTGGGTTCATTAGAGTGAGTGAAGGTGAATGAGTGGAAGTATAAGAAACTGTTTCGTGAGTGGTTATGTGAGTAGCTATATGAGTAATTGAGTGAGTGTGTGAGTGGCTCTATAGATCAGTGAGTGGTTGTATGAGTACTTGTATGGGTGTGCAATGGGATATGTGTCAGTAGTTGTGTGGGTTTATGGTGTGTATATGAGGGATTGTATATTGGTATGAGTGGTTGTGTGAGTGGTTCTGTGGATGATGTCATCAGTGATGTCATGAATGACGTCATTTGAGATGTCATCAGTAATGTCACTGACCATGTCATGAGTGATGTAATAAGTGAGGTCATAAGCAGTGCATTGTGGGGAGCATATATTATAGTTAGCTCAGGTAACTATAACTGCAGAATTTCACTGGTTTTGTTCGAGTGAAATCTGAGCCTAATCATAATGTCCCTGTAACCTTTGGTTTTTTTCAGTGAATTTCTAAGGTTTTTTAAAATTCTATTTCCTAACTATAATGATCTTGTAACCCTTGTTTTTTTAAGTGAATTTCTAAGGTTTTTCAAATTCTATTTCCTAACTATAACATCCCTGTAATCTTTGTTTTTAAGTGAATTTCTATGGTTGTTTAACTTGTAGTCGAGTTAGCAGAGTGGTGGAGAAAGGAAGAGGGGCCTCCAAGTAGCTCTCAGAACTTCTGCTGTATCAGAGTTACTGGAGGTAACAGGAGGGCTTCTAGACCCCCAAAAACCCTCAGCATCCAAGACTAATTCATCCCCAAACCAGCAGTGCGCCAGGAGGACCTTTTGCAGAGTGGTGGAGAAAGGGTGTGTGGCCTCTGAACACCTCTCAGCAATTCCGCTGTGTGGGACTTACTGAAGGTAACAGGAGGGCTTGCTGGCCCCCAAGGACACTTTAACGCCAAGGGGACTTCATCCCCCAACAAGCAGTGCACCAGGAGGTGTGTTTGCAGAGTGGTAGAAAAAGACGGCATGGCCTCCAAAGAACTCTCAGCATTCACACTCTGTGGGAATTACTGGTGGTAACAGGAGGTCTTGTTGGCTCCCAAGGACCCTCAGCATCCAAAGGCACTTCATCCCCCAAACAGCAGTGCACCAGGAGGTGCATTTGCAGAGTGGTGGAGAAAGAGGGGGTGACCTCCGAAGACCTCTCAGAAATTTTACAGTGTGGGACTTGCTGGAGGTAACAGTAGGTCTTGTTGGCCCCCAAGGAACCTCTGGAGTCAAAGCGACTTCATTCCCCAACCAGCAGTTTGCCAGAAGACGTCTTTGCAGAGTGGTGGAGAAAGGGGGAGTGGCCTCCGAAGTCCTCTCAGCAATCAGGCTGTTTAGGACTTAGTGGAAGTAACAGGAGGTCTTGCTAGCCCCCAAGGACCCTCTGCAGCCAAGGGGACTTCATTCCCCAACCTGTAGTGCACCCGGAGGAGCGTTTGCAGAGTGGTAAAGAAAGGGGGCAGGGCCTCCGGAGACTTGCCGGTATTTTTAATTTTCGTATTTTTTATTTATTTAGGGAGAAGGGCCCTGGCCCATGCCTATTTTGAATAGAGGAGAGGGGCTTCGTGGGCCAGTTTCCTGGGCCACAGCCTATTAAAACACTTTGTTTTAATGACTTAGAGGGAGGGGGTTGCGCGGCCCCCTCCTTTGATTTGTTTTGGGCAGTCCCTAAGGCTGAAACTGGCCCAGGAGTGGGGCCACGTGGCCCCCCTCTGATTATTTAAAATCAGGATGGCCCCGGGGAGGTGGTGGTCCCCCGGGCTTGGGGGGTCTCTGATCTCCCTCAACATATATTCTCATCATCCCGGGGAGGTATTGGGTCCCTGAGGCATGAGGGGTCAAAGAGCCCAACCAATTTATATTTTGCATATGCCCCTGGGGGTGGTCCCCAGGGCCTGGAGGGGGCCAAGAGGTCCCCTACATTAAAATGAGTGAGCCCTGGGGAGGTGGTGGTCCCCGGGGCATAAAGTTCTCCAGGAGGGGGGCCTGTATGACCCCCCTCCTTTAATTGGGGCATGCCCCCAGGGCCTGGCCCACCCTGGGGCTTACAATTAAAGAAGCGTGGAAGACCACGCTTAGTTTTTATAAACAAATTCGGCAGGATTCGTGGATCCAGCGCAACTCCCAGAGAAAATAATTTTAAAAAATGTTTTGGGGCCAAGCGGGGTCCCTGTGAGACCCCCCTAAGAGGCCTAGGAAGTTAGGGTGGTTCTACCCTGCCCCCTTTTCTTTTTTTAACGTTTTTTTCCTGTTACTCAACTAAGTCGCAAAATGGCTGCCAACACTTCCTGGTTTGAAGTGTTGGTAGCCAATCAGATCTCAGTACGAGATCTCGTATAGGAACGCAGATCCTCTGCCTCCCCAGTTGTATATCTGAAAAATCTTTAAATATCTCCACATCTACTGAACGGATTTACAACATTTAACAAAAAGGTCGCCTTATGGACCATCAGCTACCTTTCTTTCGAAATTTGGTGTAATTCCGTTCAGCAGTTTGGGCTATAGCCTTGTCTAAAGTTCCTCTGGAAATTATCTAGGAGTGGGCGCTGAACTCCGCTCCGCCGGCGGGTTTTGCGGAGTTTTGCAAACTCCACACTCTGCTTGTAACCTGGAATTTGACAAAAACTCTGCAAATGGCTGGCGGAGTGCAGTTTACCACGTACTGCTGCTCAACCCTGCTATTTTCCATGATCTCAGGTCAGTGGCAAGAGTAAGGTTTTGCCACAGAATGGAAAGGTTGTTTTCCCTATTGGTTTTCACTGGGTTGAGGAGTTCATTAAGGTCGGCGAAACTAAAAATACAAACGTATGACTCAAGGGGCCGTTAGGAACAGCTGGCTACGCTCCTATTTTCCCCCCCAAAAAATCAAGAGAATTGTAATTTTCACAGCACTGAGAGCAGGATGGAGCTAGCCGCTCACCGGTCTTGGGGTAAAACCAATCGAGCTGACAAGACCAGTGCTTATTATTATACTTTTTTTACAGCGCTACGAGCTGAACCGAGCTAGCAGCATATAGGTTTTGGGGTGAAAGCACAGAGGAAAATAAGAGCGGGTGCTTATAAAATGAAGACATCCGTGAAGTGGAGACTACATCCATGAAGATGAAAATCTTTAGCAGAGAAGGGGCGAGGATCCTATATGGGCCCAGAACTCTCACAGCTCACCCCCGGTGCTGCTTGCAGTGTCTGGCTACCTAACTCCCCGGTTAAGTCCTTCCATGTAAGCAACTGAGAGGAGGGTAGGGTTGTGGCTGCCTTCTGCCAGCATTGCTCTGCTGTTACTGCTGGAGCTCAAGTTTCCCACAGCCTGCCGGCTTCAGGAGCTGTCACAGGGCACAGTCTGTATGTGTTCACTATGTTGCTGCCCCTTGGGAGTGACTCTGTCAGTGGTGCCCACCTTCTACTTCTCCTAAGGGTCCTCTCAACTCCTTTCTCGACACTCATCCCGGCCCCAGACACAGTCACAGAGACACACCCTGGCGGGTGCTCTATGTCCAGGTCATCTTACACTATCAGAACAGCTTTGCAGGCCCCCGGGGCCCAACCTCCCATCCACCAGGTAAGAGTGAAATTCTGGGAAGGAGGGAGGGAAGTGGCAGAGAGGCACACTCAAGGCTCCGGCTGCAGCCTGTTCCTGCCATTTGTCAGCCGGGGCCTCAGTTGGGAATGGAGTGCAGCAAGCAGGGAGGCTGAGGAAGGGTTGAGAGAGGGGAGGTGGTGGAAGGTTGCTAGTGCTGTTTGTTTATTTACTTGGGCTGTGCACTGCACCATTAACTAGGTGGGTGATGCCGGCACTGCATGTGGTGATGTGAACAGGTTCAGGAGTATACTCGGTGCATGAGTGGCAGCAGTCAGCGTCCCTCTCTCGTCTCGATTGGCAATAATACTCACATCGAACCATTTGATGCAGTTCACTGGGGACAGTAGGTCCTGCACTGCCACCTTGCCTCCCTCACTGGTCCCGTGACCATCCTAGCTGATGATGACCGGACAGTGATGGCCGAGCAATACTCCGCCAGCTTGCAGAACTCTGCAGAATTGGTGGAGTTTCTCAGTAACTCTGCGGAATTCCGCGCAGAGAGACTCTGCAAGCTCCCCCCAGGCCAAAAATCAACATGGAGAAAATGTGTTTTTGGACCCCCTTTTTCTCGACCCCTGCTTGACGGATCAGCCAGAAACTTTCAAGACATCAGCTGAAGTGAGCGTCAAACTTCACGAGGATTCGTCAAACAACACCAAAATTATTGGCAATGAAAAAAACGCTCTTTCTATGGAAGCTACATCCTAACTAAAACTGCCTACTGGCAAACACCAGTAGGTATTATTACCTACATGCGGTCACCAGTAGGTAGTTATAGTTAGGACTTAGTTTCCATAGTAAAAGCATATTTTGACTTGGCTATAACTTTGGCGTCGTTTGACCAATCTGCATGAAATTTTGCCCAAAAAATGTCACAGAGGGTACTATTGATTGGAAAAGTTTGGGTGTGATCCGTGAGGTGGGAACTGAGAATTTGGGGCATGAAATAGGTTGCATTTGTAATGTTAATTCACATAGGAACCTTTAGCCACACCTACAGGTAGAACTGCTGAATGGACTTACACCAAATTTGGCAGGAAGGTAGATGTTGGTTCAAGGAAATGCCTTTTGCTTATTTGGTGTAAATTTGTTCAGTAGTTTTTGAGTAATATAAGCAGAAATTTATAGTGATATCTCTGGCCGTAAAGACGAGCTCATTCAGGGAAATGCACTGCTCTGATTAGCTGCCAACACTTCAACCAGGAAGTGTTGGCAGCCATCTTGGGACCCAGCTTGTAGCCGAGTCACAGAAAAAAAGTCACAAATAAAGAAAAGGGGGCAGGGTAGGAATACCCTGACCCCTTAGATATGGTGGGGAGGTCCCACAGGGACCCTGCCACATTTTAAAAGCATTTTTTTTCATTTTGCCATGGAGTCCATTGGGTCAGAAAATCCGTGGCAAAATAAAAAAAGAAGACGTGCTGTCTCCAGCATGTCTTTTTTTAAAGCACCTGTGTGGGCCAATGTCAATGCTACTTACAATTCCGCAGGAGCGATATGAGGATGACAAGTCGCTGCGCCCTTCTAGTCACTGGCTGCACCCAACAATGTCAAAGTGCCAGCAGTAAACCAGGGGAAAAATGGAAGAAAACAGAAGGAGAGTGTCGCCCAACATTCCCAGTTCAAGCGCAGGACCCAGTGGTAAGAGGATGACCTAAATAGAAAAAGAAAGAGTGTGAATATCTAACAGAGAGTGTAAAGACAGTGAGAATGTACAACTATACATGTAGGACCATCTCTTACTAACTACCTTGTCAAATCCCTTCTTCCAATTATTCATCGCAGAACTGGGTGGAAGATGAAACATATATGTCTGTTAAAAGGAGAAATAGGGCAGTGGTATTAGAGACAAAACAAAACAAAGGTATAGGGAATAAAAGTAGGTAATAATGAGATTAAGGACACCCACCTATATCTTTCTGTTGCTATCCCCTTGAAGAGCTCCAGCACAATGTAAAATCCCTCCTCCTAACCTCCGCAAAAACGAAGTGAAAAATAGAGAACTAGAACTAAAACAGCATATAGCCTTTCCTTAAGTCTTGGAATAAAGAAAATGTAATGCTATCCCTTTTATTTGCAGGAACTGATGTTAAAGACAATAAGGAGCAGATAGCCACAGAGGAGGGCAACAATCTCAGATAAGTATAACACCGTAATATAACACCGTAATATGTTCAAGATAAAGCTTAGGAAGCATGTATACACTATTACTGTAAATCTGGGAAATTGACTGTTTTTTGTACTTCTTGGTTTTTCTATTAGGTTACATTTTGAGAACCTTGCACACATGGCCATCAGGAACACGTAGCCGCTACCAGGGGTCGATGAGGGATGCCAGAATCACCACCGCAACCCAGGGTCAATGCAGGAGCACCAGGAAGTTACTGTCGCCACCAGGAGTCAACATGGGATGCCCGAATCACCACCGCAACACAGGGTCAACGCAGGAGCACCAGGAAGTTACCGTTGCCACCAGGAGTGGACGTGGGATGCCGAATCACAGCCGTAACCCAGGGTCAATACAGGAACGCCAGGAAGTCACCGCCCCCACCAGGATACGATTCAGAAACAGGTAAGTTCAGAAGAGGTGAGAGGACCGTACAACGCGATAAGCCACGGGATCCCACCGCTGCAAACCAGAAGTGAATGATGCGTCAATAGGAACCCTTGGAACACTAGAACGTGAAGCGTTTAGCGTCAGTAGCGAGGCTGTTTTATACCTCACTGCTGCATGCAATGCTGCAAGCCCGACAGTACACCCCCCTTAAAGCCCCCTCCCATTGGCTTAGGTTTTCTAGGATAGCATCTGTGGAAGAGGCACAACAAACGAGGGGCATGAACATGACTCGCTGGTTCCCAAGTGCGACTGTTATCCCCATAACCCTTCCAGTGTAGGAGGTATTGCAATTGTTTTTGCACTATTTGGGAGTCAATGATAGCTTCCACTTCATATTCAGGGCCATCACTGACTACCTCTGGAGGTGGATGAACAGGCAATTTTGTACCCACTGTTACTGGCTTTACTAAGGATACATGGAAAACAGGATGTATCTTCAAGGTAGTGGGAAGATCTAATTTCACGGCAACTGGATTGATAATTTTGCTTATTAAGGGGCATATTAACAAGGGCTGGCGATAAACTTATCGCCGCTTTAGCGTCCGTTTTTGGGCGAAAAGCGGCGATCCCTTTATCGCTTCATCAGCAAGGACACGCTAGCGTGTGTTTTGCATACTTAGCGCCCGTTCCCAGCACGCCTAACTTTGCATCACTAATGAGATGCAAAGTAGGCGTGCCTCAAAAAAGCTCCATGGATAAATATCGCAAAGGCAGCTTCGCGATATTTACAACAATGGGCCGGCCGGCGTAGCGATGTATAAAATCACGCTAGCTGGCCATTATCGCTGGATTTGAACATCTGGTAAATTCCAGACTTATGTATCCATAACGTTGGGGGTGGATTATGGTGATATGACCACATGGTCGTATCACCAAGGCTATCGCCGTTTTGAGTGCAACATCGCTGGTTTTCCAGCGATGTTGGCCCATTTCCCTGGATATTGCTGGAATATTATCGCCCTGGGGTAACGCGTTGTTAATAACGCGCTAACCGGGCGATAAATTCCAGCGATAGACGGCGATAAATATAAAAGCGCTAAGCGCGCTTTGCGATATTTATCGCCGTCTGTTGCTGATATGCCCCTAGGTAGGGGCCAATGAAGCGGGGACTTTAACTTACAAGACACCCTTTAGTACAATGCTCTTGGTAGACAGCCATACTTTATCTCCAATGGCGTATTTTGGTTCTGACCGTCTGTGGAGATCCGCCCCCTTCTTGTACAAAGCTTTAGCTCTTTCTAAGTTGGCAATAACTGTTTTCTGTATGTCCCGAAGGTTTTGTACAAAATCCAAGGCTGCAGGAACGGGGTTACAAAAAGAAGGGGGGGATAACAGGATTTGAGGATGGAAACAATAGTTACAGTAGAAAGGAGAGTAGGTAGTAGAAGAATTACAGCTATTATTGTAGGAAAACTCAGCCATCCAAATAAATATATCCCAATCTGATGTGGAATGCAGGAACTGACAACGCAGATATTGTTCTAAGCACTGGTTCACCCTTTCAGTCTGTCCATTAGTTTGAGGGTGATGGGCAGAAGAATATTGGATATCAATCTGCAATAGTGTTCCTAAACCTTTCCAGAGATGTGAGACAAATTGAGAACCTCTATCAGACACCACAAAAGAGGGAAGACCATGTAACTTAACTATGTGCTGTGCAAACAAAGAGGCCAGTTGCTTAGAAGTAGGGATTGACTTTAATGGAATGAAATAAGCCATCTTGGTTAATAGATCCACGGCTACAAAGAGGGTTGTATTCCCCTGTGATGTTCTTGGTAAATCAGTAATAAAGTCCACAGAAATCATGTGCCAAGGACTAGGAGAAACGGGTAATGTGTTTAGTAGGCCTACAGGAGCTTGATGGGAAGCCTTCCCCTGGGCACATACATGGCATGTCTGAATATAATGCTTGGTATCCTTAGCCATATTGGGCCACCAAAAATGCCTGCGTAAAAGTTCCAATTTTTTTTATAACCTGGATGCCCAGAGAGGGGATGTGCATGGCACCACTCTAATGCTTGTTGTTGTGAAGATCATGTAGGTATCACCAAAACCCCTTGGATGTAAAGCAGAGTGTGAATCATAGTGGCATTATGTGTGTGTACTAATTCTTCAACATCCGTGGTCTTTTGAGCTTCTGTAACTGCCTTCATATATTCTTCTTCAGAGAAAATGGTGACTATAAAATGTTCTCTGGCTATTATAGTAGGAGGGTCAGTCATGGATTCCACAAATCATAGCTTAATCGAGATAGGGCATCTGCTTTTCCGTTTTTCTTTCCAGCCTGGAATTGTACGATAAAGTCAGATTCACTAAAATAAAGTGTCCACCGTAGCTGTTTCTTAGATAGAGCTTTAGCTGATTTCAAGAATTACAAATTATGGTGGTCTGTCAAGACAGTAACTCTGTGGAGTGACCCTAATAAATAGTGATGCCACTCTTCAAAAGCCTTTTTAATGGCCAATAATTCTTTATCACCAATAGCATAGTTTTGTTTGGTGGGAGTTAGTTTATGTGAATAGTAAGCTACCGGGTGCAGTTGTTCAGAACTCTGATCTGGGTGGGACAGAACCCCCTCCAACTGCCAACTGGGAGGCATCTACCTCTACAATAAAAGGATAAAATGGATTAGGTGTCTTAATACAGGTACCTGAGTAAAGCCTTTTTTTAACTTACAGAAAGCCTCCTCATCTGCTGGGGTCCATTTAAAAGAAACTCCCTTTTTCAATAATCGGGTGATGGGAGAGGCTAAATCAGAAAAGTTCTCAATAAAACGCCTAAAAAAATTGGCAAATCTGAGAAAACTTTGTATTTCTCTGACCGTTTGTGGAGATTGCCAGCAAGTTATGGCCACTACTTTATGAGGATCCATACTAATCCCCTGAGGGGACAAAACGAACCCCCCATAAAACACACTTGTGAAGTATGGAACTGACATTTGTCTAATTTTCAATACAAATGGTTATCTCAAAGTCTCTCAAGCACACTCCTAACATGTCCTTCGTGTTCTTTTTCAGAAGAGGAGTAAATTAAAATGTCATTGATATATGCAATAACTTAGGAATCCAGCATGTCTTTTAGTACTTTGTTGATAAAAAATTGGAAGGCAGATGGAGTGTTACACAGGCCAAAGGGCATTACCAAGTAAGTACTCATATAGACCACACTTCGTACCAAACGCTGTTTTCCACTCTTCCCCCTCCTTGACCCTCACTAGATGGTAAGCTCCTCCCAAGTCTAACTTAGTAAAGATTTTAGCATGTTTGAGACCTGATCAAGTAGAGAAGGAATTAATGGTAAAGGGTACCTGTTATTTATGGTCATGTCGTTAAGAGCTCTATAGTCAATACAGCATCAAAGACCCCCTTCTCGTTTCGGTATAGAAAGTAGAGGCGAGGAGCTGGGTGATCGAGAAGGTCGAATAAATCCAATACGTAACATCTCATCCAGATACTCACAAAGGTATATGTTTTCCTTCTCTGTTCGGGCATACATTCTGCTACATGGTATACGGGCTCCTGCTACCAAATCGATTCTACAATCATATGAACTATGTGGTGGGAGTGTGATGGTCTTTTCTTTGTCAGAAACACCTTTCAAGTCTCAATAGCAAGAAGGCAAATAGAGAATTTCAGTAGCATCAATCGCCACCACCTTCCTGGAGTACTCTTGGGGTTGTTGACAAGAAGTGATACAATATGTCGATGTAAAAGATACCGATAAGTCTGTCCAATCAATGAGAGGGTTATGCTGACGAAGTCATCAAATCAAAGGCCGAGTAAGACAGGAAATTGGGGTGACTGAATTAGGTCAAAATAAATAGTTTCAAAATGGGTTTCTTGTACAACAAGAGCAATCTCAATAGTAGCATACTTTATAGGGCCTGATTTAAGGTTGCTGCCATCAATAGTTTTAATGTGCTCCCAAGAGGTTTTACTAACAAAAGGAATTTCACCACTCTTTGCCCAGTTAAAATCCATGTAGTTGCCAGTGGCTCCTGAGTCTACCGTCACCTGTGCATCTAAAGACTTTTGTCCCCACTTCAATTGAGATGCAAGAAAAAAGTGATGAGGTAGAGAATTATTATAGAGACAATTAACCCTGATCCACCCAAAATCTCTGTATCTTTAGACTTCGGGTTTAGGAGTTTAACGGTCCTCCATTTTTCTCGGGCTTCACAGGACAGTCTCTAAGGAAATGTCGTTGCTTCCCGCATTACAAGCATAGTTTCTTCTCACACCTTCTCTTTTTTTCTTCATCACTGAGGGGACTTCTTATGCTACATATCTGCATAGGTTTTGGTTCCTCTGTTCTTTCAATTTCCTGTATTCTTTCTTTGTAAATTACAGTACGTACTTCTGGGCAACTGTTCTCTTTTTCTCTCGCTAATCCGATGATGTAATTTCACCATCAAATCAATGAGGGCATTACAAGACTCAGGGGGGTCTACTACCTTAGCTAGAAGGTCTTTTAATTCATCCTTGAGTCCCTTATTAAATAGGGCACTGTGTTTTGACTCTGGCCATCCAGACTCCGCTACCAGTCTATTAAAGGTGGTAATGTACGTCATCAGATCTTTTGTTCCTTGTTTTAAGTTTAATAATTCTGCGTCTACCTACTGCATGAAGGAGTGCCTGTCAAACAGTTTCCTCAGTTCTTCGTTAAATGCTGTGTATTTGTACAATAACGGGTCATTTCTTTCTATCAAAGGGATAGACCAACTCGCTGCAGTACGCCCCAGTTAAGACAACACAAATGCCACCTTGGCCTTCACAGAGGGAAAACAAGAGGGCTTACACATAAAATGTAGCTGGCATTGACTGATAAAAGTGGAATATTTGGAAGGGTCTCCCATGAACCGTTCTGCAGGGGCCAATAGAATGGCGGGTGGAACCGTCACCTGTATTACCGGGACGCTGGTACTAGAGGAGGAGGGAGGAGACAGGAATTGATCTCTTGTATTATTGGCCATGCCCCTCAAAAAAACTCGGTTCTCTTTCCCTGCTATGATGAATCTACTCTTAAGTCCAGAGCCTGAGTTTCTTTTTGCAGGTTACCAATCATGTGTGCTAAATCAGTAAGCGAAACTTAGGATTCCTCCATATCGCTCGGGCAGAAAATAAAGCGTGGGCTTCGCGTTCTGTCAATTCTACTTACAATTCTGTAGGAGCAATATGAGGATGACAAGTCCCTATGCCCTTCTAGTCACTGGTTGCACCCAACAATGTCAAAGTGCTAGCAGTAAACTAGGGGAAGAAGGGAAGAAAATAGAGGGAGAATGTCGACCAACGTACCCAGTTCAAGCGCAGGACCCAGTAGTAAGAGGATGCCCTAAAGAGAAAATGAAAGAGTGTGAATCTCTAACAGAGAGTGTAAGGACAGTGAGCATGTACAACTATACAAGTAAGACCCTCTCTTACCAACTACCTCGTCAACTCCTTTCATCAGATTATTCCTCACACAACTGGGTGGTTGTTAGAAATGGGGGTCTCTAGTTGGCAGAGGTAGGTACCTTTGTCCAAATAGGGACCCTTCTTCCTAGTCAGGATAAGGGAGTTACACTCCTAAAATAACCCCTGCTCACCCCCTTGGTAGCTTGGCACGAGCAGTCAGGCTTAACTTAGAGGCAGTGTGTAAAGCATTTGTACATAACCAACAGTAATACAGTGTAAGCACTACAAAAGGACACCATACCAGTTTAAAAAATATCCAATATCTTTATATACTTAAGACAAGACCAAAAACGATAAAAATCCACAAAACAGTACTTATAAATCTTCAGTTATCAAAATAACCTTGGAAAACAGTTCCTTGAAGTCGATAGCTCCCTCTGGGGCTATCACGGCGTCGTGAACAAACAAATCCAACAGTTCTGGCTGACCGCGGCGTCGCAGGCCAGCTGCGGTGTCGGGAAGACCCGCAAAACAGTACCTTTGAAAATGCAGGGCGTCGGCAACCTCTCGTTGAGCTTCCAAAAGCACGGCGTCTGCAGGCGTCGGTTCCGGAGGTCGGTGCAGGAGTCGTCGGGCACTTGAAGTCACACGCGTTGCAGATCTAACTCCTCGCGGTTGAAGTCAGGAGCGCTGGCGTCGGCAGGCGTCGGGTGCTGCGGTGCGAAGTGCAGCGGTGCGGCGTGCGGTGCCCTCAGGTCGCGGTGCGAGCAGCGGCTCGGTGGTGGCGTCAGATGGCATCGTCGGTGAGACCAGGGTCGCAGAGCGAAGTGATGCGGTGCTTGTCGTGGTACTGGCAGGTCACGGTGCAATCAAGGGCGTCGTCGTTGCTGAAGCGCTGTCGTCGGCTGACGATTTGGAGTCGATGGCACAGGCATCGGTAGGCCAAGGCTGCGGTGTGGGACGAGGGTGGTGCTTGTGTAACTTTACGAGCGGTGCCCTCAAACCATGGTGCAGGCAGCAGCGTCGATTTCGGCGTGGAGCGGCATCATCAGGGATACCAAGGCGGCGGCGTGAAATGAGGCGATGCGGAGTGCGGTGCCCACAGGTCGTGATGCGAGCAGCGGCTCGGTGGTGGCATCAGCAGGCATCGTCGGTGAGACCAGGGTCGTGGTGCGGCGTTGCGGCGGTGCCCTCTGCAGTGCCTTCAGGACACAGAGTCGGCAGCGGCGTCATAGATGGCGTTGGGTTGCTTTTTCTTCTGTTGCAGCACAAAACACACAGGTCCCAGTGCTGAGGGCAGAAGAACTTGAAGTCTGCTGATCCTGAGACTTCTTGAACAGGGGGCAAGCTCTACCTCAAGCCCTTGGAGATGCTCAAAGAAAGAAGTTGTAAAAAGTTCAGTCCAGTCCTTTCACTGCCCAAGACAGAAGCAGCCACTGCAGGCCAACACAGCAAAGCACTCAGCAAAGTGGTAGTTCCTCCTCACAGCATCTCCAGCTCTTCTTCTTGGCAGTCTTCTTGGTCCAAAAGAGTTCTAAAGTTCAGAGGTTTGGACCCCACTTTTTATAGCCCAAAATCCTTTGTCATCTCAGGCAGAGAGTGTCTGCGCCCAGCCAGAGCCAGTTCTGCCCTCTCTGGTGTGCCTTCCTGGCAGCAGGTGGAGACGGCATTGTCAGAGGCAGACCAGGCCCATTCAGGTGAAAGGAAATCTCCTCCCCCTACTCCAAATTCAGCCCAGGTCTGTTCAGCCCTTTCCTGACCCACCTAGGCTATCTGGAGCCACGGCTCCTCCCCAGCCCCTGTCATCCAAAACCCAGACAGTCAATCCACAACCCCAGCAGAGGCCTACTGGATGGGTGAGCAAGAAAATATCTACTTTCTAAAAGTGGTATTTTCAAACACAGAATGTAAAAATCACCTTCGCTAAAAGATGCATCTTTAGATTCTGAGTTCAGGCATACTAGATTTTATTTTTCTACCTAGTTCCCAGGGCCAGTTATGTGTATAAGATGTTATAAACAAAATCCCCATTCTATCCTATGGGAGCAGGTAGCCTTGCAATAGTGAAAGACGAAATTGGCAGTAATTTACTATCAGGACATGCCACACACACCAGGGCATGTCCTACCTTTCACATACACTTCACCCTGCCCACAGGGGCACCTTGGGCCTACCTTAGGAGTGACTGACGTAAGAAAAGGGAAGGTTAGGGCCTGGCAAGCCGGTACACTTGCCATGTCGACATGGCAGTCCCAGACTGCACACAGGATTTGCAATGGCAGGCCAGAGTTACATTTACAGGCAGTTTATGTGGGTGGCACAATACAGTGCTGCAGCCCACTAACAGCATTTTTAATTTACAGGCCCTGGCACGCTCAGTGCACTTAACTAGGGACTGACAAGTAAATCAAATATGCCAATCATGGAAACACCAATCCATAACACAGCTTACAACAGGAGCACTTGCACTTTACCACTGATCAGCAGTGAGAAGAGTGCGCAGAGACATTAAACCAGCAAAAACAGAGTCAAAACTGGGAGGTCAGAAAGCAAAAACTCAGGGAAAACACGCCAAAAGATGCCAAGTCTAACACATGTCCCCTCCAGCTGAAAATAGGGAGAACTACCCAACCTCCTGGGAGTTCTCTTCACTAAGGTGGAAGAACCTGGACAGACCATCTGCATTGGCGTGTTCTGTGCCAGGGCGGTGTTCCACCGTAAAGTCCATTCCCTGTAGGGAGATGGACCACCTCAGCAGTTTTGGATTCTCACCCCTCATTTGCATCAACCATCTGAGGCGCCTGTGGTCTGTCTGAACCCGGAAGTGAGTCCCAAACAGGTAGGGCCTCAGCTTCTTCAGTGCCCAGACCACAGCGAAAGCTTCCCTTTCTATGGCACTCCACCTCTGTTCCCTGGGGAGTAGTCTCCTGCTAAGGAAGACTACAGGCTGGTCTCGGACCTCTTCGTTCAGTTGTGAGAGCACCGCTCCCACACCATGCTCTGAAGCATCAGTCTGCACAACAAATTCCATGGAGAAGTCGGGTGCCTTGAGCACGGGCGCCGTGCACATGGCGGCCTTCAGGGCATCAAAAGCCTTCTGGTAGGACTCAGTCCAGATCACCTTCCTGGGCTGCTTCGTGGAAGTCAGATCTGTTAAGGGGGCAACAATGGTGCCATAGCCCTTAACAAACCTCCTGTAGTAACCGGTGAGACCTAAGAAGGCTCTCACCTCTGTCTTGGTCTTAGGGGGCTCCCAAGCCAGAATGGTGTCTATCTTGGGTTGTAGGGGCGCCACCTGGCCGCTTCCTACCTGGTGTCCCAAGTACACCACAGAACCCTGCCCGACCTGGCACTTACTGGCCTTGATCGTGAGGCCCACCCTCTGCAGAGCCCTCAACACTTCCCTGAGGTCATCCAGTTAGGCAGCAGTGAAATCCTCCAGTCCAGCCAACACCTGGTTGACCAACCTCTGAAAGGTGGCAGGGGCATTCTTCAACCCAAAGGGCATCACCCGGAACTGGTAATGTCCTTCTGGGGTTGAGAATGCTGACCTCTCCTTGGCCCCATCGGTTAAGGCAATCTGCCGGTACCCAGAGGTTAAATCAAATGTCCTGAGGAACTTGGCTGCTCCCAACCGATCAATGAGCTCATCAGCTCTGGGGATGGGGTGCACGTCAGTCCTGGTGACAGCATTGAGCCCACGGTAGTTCACGCAAAACCGCAGTTCTGGAGTGGCACCGGGTGCAGCAGCCTTTGGGACCAAGACCACTGGGCTGGCCCAAGGACTGTTGGAGGGCTCGATCAACCCTAACACCAACATCTTAGAGACCTCCTCTTTGATGCAGGCCCTGACCCGATAGTCAACCTGTAAATCTTGTGTTTTACAGGAGGGCTGTCACCGGTGTCCACGTCATGGGTACACCAGTGAGTAACACCTGGGGTCGGAGAGAACAGTGGGGCAAACTGTCCAAACAACTGGTGACAGTCGCTCTGCTGCTCTGGGGTCAGTGTAGGGGAGAGGATCCCACCATCCACTGACCCATCGTGCTCCTTGGTGGACAGGAGGTCAGGGAGAGGTTCACTCTCCTCTTCCATCCCATCATCTGTCGCCAAGAGCATGCTCACTTCGGACCTCTCGAAGTGGGGGTTGAGGCGGTTCACGTGCAGGACCCTCAAAGGGTTCCTTGGAGTCCGTAAATCCAACAGGGAGGTGACATCACTTTCACGCTCCACCCCCTCAAACGGCCCAGTCCACTTGTCCTGCAAGGCACAAGGTTCCACTGGGGCCATGACCCACACTTTTTGCCCAGTTTGAAATTCGACCAGAGTGGCATTCTGGTCATACCACTTTTTCATTTCTTCCTAGCTTGCTTCTAGGTTCACCTGAGCGAGTTTCCTGAAGCGGGCAGTTTGGTTTCTGAAGGCCAGCATGTAACTAAACACATCCTGGGGAGTTTTCCTGGGAGCTGCCTCCCAGCCTTCCTTCACCAAACTCAGAGGTCCTCTCACAGGGTGACCATACAGAAGCTCAAAGGGACTGAACCCAAGAGACTTCTGTGGCACCTCCCTGTATGCAAAGAGAAGGCATGGCAAGAGGACGTCCCACTTACGCCTCATGGGTTCTGTTAGACCCTTAATCATGCCCTTCAAGGTCTGGTTGAATCTCTCCACCAGACCGTTACCTTGTGGGAGGTAAGGAGTGGTGAACTTGTAGGTTACACCACACTCCTTCCACAGGGATGTCATATCCTTGAATATGAAATTGGACCCCCTGTCAGAAACCACCTCTCTGGGGAACCCAATGCAGGAAAAGATCCCTATTAATGCCCTGCCCACCATTGGGGCCAACGTTGTCCTGAGAGGGATTGCCTCCGGGTAGTGGGTGGCATGGTCCATCAAGACCAGGATGTACCTATTACCCATGGCTGTCTTGGGATCCAATGGCCCCACAATGTCCATCCCTACCCTTTTGAAGTGTGTTCCAACAACTGGAAAAGGTTGGAAAGGAGCTTTGACCTTCCTCCCACTCTTACCACTTGCCTGGCAAGTTTGGCAAGACCTACAATGTCTATCCAACAGCCTTCACATTTGGGGCCAGAAGAAGTGGGTGACAAGCCTGTCAAATGTCTTGCCAAAGGCACGTCATGAGCCAGACCCAGTATAAAGGTCCTGAAGTGCTGGGGTACCACCAGCACACGGGCTGACCCAGGCTAAGCGACTTTAGGCTCGCTATACAGGAGATCATTCTCCCAGTAGATCCAATGTTATCCGGACTGATTACCAGCTGCCTGGTCTGCAGCCTGCCACTGCAGACCCCCCAGAGAAGGGCACTCTTTCTGCTCCCTGCAGAATTCTTCCCTGGTGGGACCCCTTCTTGCTGCCCATGGCTCAGCTCAGAGATGTCCCCCAGTTCCGCTACCTGCTCCCCTGTAGGCACCGGGGCGTCCCCCTCAAGGTCCACCTCCTCCCGGTCTGTGGGAACTTCAGGGGCTGGTTTCCCGTGCCCCTTGCACTCTCTCTTGGCAGGGACCTGGGCCACTGTTTCAGGCTCCAAGTCCTTCTGATCACCCTTTCTGGCTGCCATTGACCGAGTGGACACGCATGCCCACTCTGGCAACCCAAGCATCTCCAAGTGAGACCTGAGCTCAACATCCTTCCACAAGGACTGCTCCAGGTCGTTACCTAGCAGACAATCTATAGGCATGGTAGGGCTGACAGCCACCCTCAAAGGGAATCTGCGCCACCAAACAGTGGCACTCTGTCCACAGCAACTACTTGGTGGAATGCCCCTGGGACTACATGCTCTTCAGAGACCAGGTGACACCGGACTGAGGTCACACTGGCTCCAGTATCTCTGAGAGCCTCTACCCTTTTCCCATTGATGGTCACCCAGGTGCTGTATTTCTTTGTGTTAGGGGGCACCTGGTTTCCTGGGACCATCTCACTGTCCCCTAGTGAGAGGAGGGTAATTTCTGCGGGATCCCCACCCTCCTGTGGGCACCCCTCCCCCCCAAGCGCTACACTCGCCAACACCAGTGGGTGGCTGTGCGCTTTTGGGACACTTGGGGTCCCCTTCAAGTGACCCACCTGGTCACATGCAAAACACTTGCGGGGGCCGGACTCAGCAGGCTTTCCTGAAGAGACCCCTTGCTTCTTATCTCATTGGGGATGGGAACCTTTACCCTGGGTGTTAGTTTGGGGCCCTTTAGCAAATCCTGTGCTTTACCCTTGTCCCCCCCACTTTTCTGCTGGGGACCCTGCCCACCTTTGGCTGAGTCTTCCCCAAACGCTTTCTTATGGACCCTGGTACTCATCCAGCGGTCCGCCTCCATAGCAAGCTTCCTGGGGTCAGTCAGCTTACTATCAACCAAGCGCTGGCGCATCTCTGCAAAACATAGACTAGACAAGTGCTCCCATGCAATCAAATTGTAGAGCCCCTGAAAATCTGTTACATTACTGCCCTTCACCCAGCCATCCAGAGACTTGCAGAACGAATCCACACATTCCAACTAAGTGTTGGCATCAGACTTCTTACTGGACCTAAACTGATCCCTGTACTTTTCAGGAGTGAGTCCATACCTGGTGAGGAGAGCGTCTTTCATGTCAGCATAGGTGTGGTCCTTAACCAAAGCTATCAGAGTATCCCTAGCTTTTTCTGGGAAGAGAGGCCACAACCATGCTCCCCAATTCCTTTCAGGAACCCCATTCATATGAATAGACGCCTCATACCCCTGGGACCACCTTTGTATTTCATCGCCCTTCTTGTACTCCTTGCCTACATTCTTGGGGATGTGCACAATTCTGTCTGACTGCCCTGACGAATTGCTGCCACCATCTGAGCTGGGCCTACTCCTTAGCTCCAGCTCCTTAAGACGTCGCTCATGATCTAAGATCATCTTCCTTTCCTCCATGGCTATTCTTTTGTCTTCCCTCTCACTTTCCATCCTGAGTTTTTCCAACTCAAACTTCCTCGCTTCCCGCCTGTCTTCCAGCTCCTCTGGGGACAGGCCACTGCTGCCTGGCCTGGAGGGTTCTACCCCTCCCAAAAGCACATTCATCCTAGGAATAGGCTCCCCGCCTCTCCACTGAGATCTCCAGACTGCTCGCTGGCATGTCTGGCTACTACCCAGGCCCTCAGCAACCTTTGTAGCTCCTCCTTCCTGGTGAGGCCTCTGACTTGGACTTTTAGTTTTTTGCAAATAACATTCAACTCTTTCACATTGTAGGATTCCAACCTATCCTCCTCAACGGCCACTTCCAAAGATGCAGCAGATGATCCTCTTGATTCAGGCATGATGAAGTAGCAAGTTCAAGTTCTCAGAAATCTGGGAAGATCAAAAATAGGCCAAAAAGAAAGAGAACCAGTATGTGGCACGTAATGGTCTGCGATTTGGTAGTAGTGCACACCAATCACTGTATGTCAAGTGCAAACACAAGTCCTATCCTCACCGCTGACAACCAATGTTAGAAATGGGGGTCTCTAGTTGGCAGAGGTAGGTTCCTTTGTCCAAATAGGGACCCTTCTTCCTAGACAGGATAAAGGAGTTACACTCCTAGAATAACCCCTGATCACCCCCTTGGTAGCTTGGCACGAGCAGTCAGGCTTATCTTAGAGACAGTGTGTAAAGCATTTGCACATAACCAACAGTAATACAGTGTAAGCACTACAAAAGGACACCACACCAGTTTAGAAAAATATCCAATTTTCTTATAAACTTAAGACAAGACCAAAAGCGATAAAAATCTACAATACAGTACTTAGAAATCTTCAGTTATCAAAATAACCTTGAAAAACAGTTCCTTGAAGTCGATAGCTCCCTCTGGGGCTATCACGGGGTCGTGAACAAACAAATTCAACTGTTCTGGCTGACTGCAGCTTCGCGGGTCAGCTACGGTGTCGGGAAGACCCGCAAAACAGTACCTTTGGAAATGCCGGCTGTCGGCGACCTCTCGTTGAGCTTCTGAAAGCACGGCGTCCGCAGGCGTCGGTTCCGGAGGTCGGTGCAGGAGTCGTCGGGCCCTTGAAGTCACACGCGTTGCAGATCCAACTCCTCGCGGTTGAAGTCAGGAGCGCTGGAATCGGCAGGTGGCAGGTGCTGCGGTGCAAAGTACAGCAGTGCGGCGTGTGGTGCCCTCAGGTCACGGTGCGAGCAGCGGCTTGGTGGCAGTGTTAGATGGCGTCGTCGGTGAGACCAGGGTCGCGGTGCGAAGTGATGCGGTGCTTGTCGCAGTGCTGGCAGGTCACGGTGCAAGCAGCGGCATCGTCGTTGCTGAAGCGCTGTCGTTGGCTGACAAACTAGAGTCGATGGCCCTGGCGTCAGTAGGCCAAGGCTGCGGTGCGGGATGAGGTTGGTGCGTCGTGCAACTTTATGAGCGGTGCCCTCGAACCACAGTGCAGGCAGCGGCGTCGATTTTGGCATGGAGCGTCGTCGTTGGGGATACCAAGGTGGGGTTGTGAAGCGAGTCGATGCGGAGTGCGGTGCCAACAGGTCATGGTGCGAGCAGCGGCTCGGTGGTGGCGTCGTCAGTGAGACCAGGGTTGCGTTGCGGCGGTGCCCTCTGCGGTGCCTTGAGGACACAGAGTCGGCAGCAGCATCGTAGACGGCATCGGGTTGCTTTTTCTTCTTTTGCAACACAAAACACACAGGTCCCAGTGCTGCGGGAAAAAGAACTTGAAGTCTTTGCTGTTCCTGAGACTTCTTGAACAGGGTGCAAGCTCTACCTCGAGCCCTTGGAGATACTCAAAGAAAGAAGTTGTAGAAAGTTCAGTCCAGTCCTTTCACTGCCCAAGACAGAAGCAGCCACTGCAGGCCAACACAGCAACGCACTCAGCAAAGTGGTAGTTCCTCCTCACAGCATCTCCAGCTCTTCTTCTTGGCAGTCTTCTTGGTCCAAAAGAGTTCTAAAGTTCTTCGGTTTGGGCCCCACTTTTTATAGCCCCAAATCCTTTGTCCTCTCAGGCAGAGAGTGTCTGTGCCCAGCCAGAACCAGTTCTGCCCTCTCTGGTATGGCTTCCTGGCAGGAGGTGGAGACGGCATTGTCAGAGGGGGACCAGGCCCATCAAGTGAAAGGAAATCTCCTCCCCCTACTCCAGATGCAGCCGAGGTTCATTCAGCCCTTTCCAGACCCACCTAGACTATCTGGAGCCACGGCTCCTCCTGAGCCCCTGTCATCCAAAACCCAGACAGTCAATCCACAACCCCAGCAGAGGCCTACTGGATGGCTGAGCAAGAAAATACCTACTTTCTAAAAGTGGTATTTTCAAACACAGAATGTAAAAATCACCTTCACTAAAAGATGCATCTTTAGATTCTGAGTTCAGGCATACTAAACTTTAAATTTCTACCTGGTTCCCAGGGCCAGTTATGTTTATAAGATGTTATAAACAAACTCCCCATTCTGTCCTATGGGAGCAGGTAGCCTTGCAATAGTGAAAAACGAAATTGGCAGTAATTTACTAACAGGACATGCCACACACCAGGGTATGTCCTACCTTTCACATACACTGCACCCTGCCCACAGAGGTACCTTGGGCCTACCTTAGGGGTGACTGACATGTAGGAAAAGGGAAGGTTAGGGCCTGGCAAGTGGGCACACTTGCCAAGTCGACATGGCAGTCCCAGACTGCACACGGGCTCTGCAATGGCAGGTCAGAGTTACATTTACAGGCCGTTTGTGTGGGTGGCACAATCCAGTGCTGCAGCCCACTAACAGCATTTGATTTACAGGCCCTGGCACGCTCAGTGCACTTTACTAGGGACTGACAAGTAAATCAAATATGCCAATGATGGAAACACCAATCCATAACCCAGTTTATAACAGGAGCACTTACACTTTACCACTGATCAGCAGTGAGAAAAGTGTGCAGAGACATTAAGCCAGCAAAAACAGAGTCAAAACCGGGAGGTCAGAAAGCAAAAACTCAGGGGAAACACGCCAAAAGTTGCCAAGTCTAACAGTGGTTGATGAAACGTATATGTCTGTTAAAATGAGAAATAGGGCAGTGGTATTAGAGACAAAACAAAACAAAGATATAGGGAATAAAAGTAGGTAATAATGAGATTAAGGGCACCAACCTATATCTTTCTGTTGATATACCCTTGAAGAGCTCCAGCACAATGTAAAAACCCTCCTCCTAACAGCACAAAAACGAAGTGAAAAATAGAGAACTAGAACTAAAACAACTTATAGACTTTCCTTAAGTCTTGGAATAAAGAAAATTTAATGCTGTCCCTTTTATTTGCAGGAACTGAGGTTAAAGACAAAAAGGAGCAGATTTCCACAGAGAAGGGCAACAATCCCAGATAAGTATAACACCTTTAATATAACACCGTAATATGTTCAAGATAAAGCTTAGGAAGCATGTATACACTATTACTGTAAGGCTGTGAAATTGGCTGTTTTTTGTCTGTCTTGTTTTTTCTATTAGGTTACATTTTGAGAACCTTGCATACCTGCCCCTCAAGAACATGTAGCCGCTACCAGGGGTTGCCAGAATCACTGCCGCAACCCAGTGTCAATGCAGGAGCACCAGGAAGTTACCGTCACCACCAGGAGTTGACGTGGGATTCACAAATCACTGCCGCAACACAGGGTCAATGCAGGAGCACCAGGAAGTTACCGTCACCACCAGGAGTCGATGTGGGCTGCCCAAATCACTGCCGCAACCCAGGGTCAACGCAGTACCGCCAGGAAGTCACCGCAACCACCAGGATCTGACTCAAAAACAGGTAAGTTCAGAAGAGGTGAGAGGTCCGTACAACACCGGTAAGCCACCAGGATCCCACCACCACGAACCGGAAATGAAAAACGCATCAACAGGAAGCAGACACGGCGGTACCCTTGGAACACTAGAATGCGAACCGTTCAGCATCGGGAGCGAGGCTGTTTTATACCTCGCTTCCACAAGCAATGCGGCAAGCCCGACAGTCAAATCCTGGGGGCATGAAGGAGGGGGCTCATGGGGCCCCTCTCTTGGACTTATCAGAAGCCCAGGGGACCTCTCCTGGGCACACTGTATTTTTTTTTTAAATGCAGAGGAGGCCCAATGGCCTCCCCGCTGCTCAGGGGACTGCCACCTTCCCAGGCACTTTTTATTATAAATGCAGGATGGTCTGCTTGCCCCCCCCATTTTCCCGGGGATCACCACCTCCCCGGGACGCACATTTGCAGAGCAGTGGTAAAAGGGGGTGTGGCCACCAAAAACCTCTCTGCAAACCCACTGTGTGGAAGTTGCTGGAGGCAACAGGAGAGGTAGTTGGCCCCCCAAGGACCCTCAATAGCCAAGGGTACTTCATCCACCTACTAGTAGTGTGCCAAGAGGTACGTTTGCAGAATGGTGGAGAAAGGGGGGGTGGCCTCCCACGATGTCTCAGTAAACCGCTTTGTGGTACTTACTGGAGGTAACCGTAGGGGCAATTGGGCCCAAAGGACATCCTTGGGGGCCAGCTACCTACTGTTACCACCAGTAAGTCCAACAAAGTGGGATTGGTAAGAAGTGTTTGGAGGACACGCCCCCTTTCTCTACTACTCTGCAAATTCAGCTCGTGCTAGTCGTGCACTACTGATTGGGGGATGAAGGCCACTTTACTCCTGAGGGACCTTGGGGGCCAAGAAGCCCTTCTGGTACCTCCTGTAAGTCGTACACAGCGGGATTCGGAAGAGCTGGTTCGAGGCCCAGCCTCCTTTCTTTACCACTCTGCAAACGCGATTGCTAGTTAAAAAAACATAGAAATTTACTGAAAAAAATAAAGGTTACAGGTAAGTTATAGTTAGGAATTAGCATTTAAAAAACCTTAGAAATTCACTGAAACAGCCAAAGCAGGAAATAGAATTCAAAAAACCTTAGAAATTCACTGAAAAAAACAATGGTTACTGGGACGTTATAAGAAGAAAATGGAATTTTTTTTAAACTTAGAAATTCACTGAAAAACCAAAGGTTACAGGGACGTTACAGTTAGGGTGATATTTCACTCGTACAAAACCAGAGAAATTCAGCAGTTACAGTTAGCTGTGCTAACTATAACTCACGCCCGCAATGCGCTGCTTATGGCCTCACATATTACATCACTCATGACATGGTCAGTGATATCACTGATGACATCACTGATAACATCTTAAATGAATGGATTAAGATGTGGGTTTCTGATGACCTGACAGTGGCGGTCCAACTGACTGCCGTGAGATGTCAGAAATGATGGATTTGGGGTGCATGCTCACCCAATTAGCTTCTCCCTGACAGTCTCTGGCGTGGATCCCTTTCTCCAGGTTTCCCCTACACTGTGGCAGCAGAAACCTGAAGACTACGACCTTGTGGGCGCTGGAATGCAGGTAAGTCCATTGGAAGCATTGACTGGACTGTGCACAGATCGCCATGCTCCAGCAATGAAGTACATGGTCCACAAGGCATATCCCCACATACGTCATGTATGTGTGTAGATATCACATGTTTCCAGTGAGTATGCATGCACTTTCAACAACATATTCCGGGGCATGTGCACCGCCATAAATGAGACCTTCGCAGTAGCAGCGGTTTCATTGTAATATGGTAGGGGAAAATTTGCCGGCCTTCGCGGTCGGAATCGCATCATGGCTACGGCGGTCAGACAGTCAGTCCGACCAGCATAGTAATCAGGACCTATATGCATGGAGTTGCAAATTGAGGCATGGTCACAGGTGCAAGGGGGTAAGGTGGATTGCGAGAACCAAACACCATTTGGAAAGAATAACTGATAAAAAATATTCAGTCTCAGGAAAGTTAAAAGGCGCCGGTGGTAGGCGGACATATCCAGAGAAAGGTAGGGCTCTATTCCTGAAACTGATTTAACCAAGACGTAACCTCTGAATGATGTTTTGCTAAGGCAGAGTTCTCCCTCTCGGCTGCCACTCTCTGAGCAAAGGCCTGCTTCACCCAGTTAGGCCCTTTTTACAATGCCCCGGGGATCAAGAAACAGATCTCAGTGGCCCAATTTGAAAAAAGATTTCTGGATGTATGAGATCTATGGGATCTGAGTGGACTTATCCAGTCAGACAGTCCTGGAGGATGAGTCTTTTCAGATGAAGATCCTCTTTATTTTAGACAGAGCACCAGAGGAGCAATGGACGAATGCGAATCAAATCTGAGATAAAGTCCGAACCCAGTTCCTCATGAACAATTTCAGCTCAGGTCCTCTGGATAACAGCCAGAAGACTTCTCAGAAACCTGTTTTTGATTGCCTGTATTGGATCAATATTAGTATGGTCCCTGAATTCACACCCAAAGAAAAGTGGCCATCGGAATACATTTAAGTTTGTAACCCTCTAGGATAAGTTTAGGGGGCTTGTGCCTGACCGCCTGGCAAAATCGTGCTCACCAGAGATGGCTCTGTGCAATGTATTCCCTTTTTTTACTTATCAACTGGGTTCATCTAAGGCCAGAATTCAAAAGAAGACACAGGAAAGTAAAATTATCCACCCTAGTTAAAACTTGGCCCTGTGCATAGAGGTTACAGGATTTATGTTTTTTTTTTGGGCCAGCTACTATAAAAACATATTTTCTTAAATTGGTAGAAAGGTCCAAATTGTTCATAAAAATAATAAAACAATATAAAAGATGTTGCAGGCTCTTAGCTGTGCGGGCAATTAAAACTGCATTGTCTGTATAGAGATGGACCGAAATTGGCCTTCGGCCCAAGCTGGGAACATCTGCCTCAATATTAATTGAAACCTCATCCAGCTGATTAATATACATCATAAATAAGAAAGGAGTGAAGTTATACTCCTGCCAAACACCCTTTTTAATTTTGAACAGCTGGGTGCATTCACCATCTGGGCTGTACCTCACCACCCCATTAAGCCCGCTGTGGAGATCGGTCATGAAGGCTACAAGGGCCTTGTCCACCTCCACGGAACCCAAGCTCAGACCAAAGTTTCTTTATCAAAAACTGAGCTATGGTCTATGAATGCCAAGTTAATTGCCCTCTCCTTCACCTGAGTATATTTGGAGTTCAGAAGATGAAGGTTGAGGTTCTGTTCAATGGTACCACTGCCAGAGCTAAACCCCTATTGGACATCAGAGATAATGGACAATAATCTTGACCTCCACATTGATTAATGAAATGGGTCTATGGCAGGTTGATTAAGCTCTGTCCCCTTTCTTCAATATTAGTACAATGACAGAGCAATTCCATGCAGCGGGAAGGGGGCCTCTAATTGCAGCATTACCATGGCGGATGATGACCGGAGCCCACAGGTCATCCAATGATTTCAGAAGGTCTCTCAAGACCCCGTTTGCCCCAGGGGCCTTCCACAAGGGCAGGGAGTGAATAGCGTTGCTCACCTCCTCTCACTCGACCGTGGAGAGAATAGTCAAAGGAGGGGGGCTGGGCAAGAGTGAGGCTCATTCTCCTCCAAGTTGTAAAGACCTGTGAAATGATTCACCCAGGCTTGAGCTGGAACAGTGGCCACCTTTTCTGACAAGAGAAACTATTTGAAGAAGGGATGGTTAACAATGGCCCAAAACTTGGTACTATCATTCAGAGAACTCGCTGCCACCAGGTGGTTCCATAACTCCTTCTTCAACTCCAGCTTCGCTTCCACTTTTTAAGGTCATTTTTGAAAACTGCTCTAGCATGTTTGAGGCGACCCTGTCCCGGATTGTACATTTTAAGGTTGCCACTAGCTCTCTTTTGGCCGTGATGCAATAAGTATCAAACCACCTGCATAGTTTGGGGAGACCCCTTAAACACTGTTTGATCAAAGTATTATTAATATATGCACTTATGCGATCAAAAACTATATGAATCTGGGGGTCAGTAGGGGCGTCCCCCAGGCAAATATCAAAATACGCCATTCAAGAATGGACCATAAGGGTGTTAAATTCCTCAGAGATGACACTCCCCCATTTTAGCCTACGGCCCTTTTCCATGGACTTGGTGAGAGCTATATAAAGGTCGGTGAGTCCTGGTTTCTTTTCTCCCCAGAAAAAATGGCAGAGAGAGGATTATGGTCACTGTGAGGGCTCCAGACTGGTGCAAAGCGCAGCAAAGAAGGGAGAAGCCCCCTTGGAGCAAAAATATAATCAATAATTGAGCCAGCACCATGGCCTTTAAAAGCGGGTATGACAATTAGCTGATCCAAGGTATGTTTAGAGAGAATAGTGACTAGATTAAATGGGAAGATCAGGTTATTCAATATCTCCCCCACTGCAGTGTGCTTCATGTCGACCTGAAGTTCCTCGGATGCGTCTAAGTCCTCTATAAAATACAGGTGACACTTCTTACAAGGGTGTAAGTTAAAATTCCCCAATAGGAATTGGGCCACGGACTGACTCGAGTGGGAAAGCAGAAAGGGATCAAGGAGGTTGGCCACCTCAGGAAATATGTCTATTTTCTCCTTCTCAGATAAATATTTAATTTTATACTAATAAATGTAATTGTTTTAATAAATTGATCTAATGTAAAGCAGGTGTATTTTTAATTATGTTACTCTATATGTATATGTGCAGATATATAGACTGAAATATAGCCTAAAAGGGTATCGTTATATATATATATTCACTTAAAAAATAAAGGTTACAGGGTCATTATAGTTAGTAAATAGAATTTAAAAAACCTAGAAATTCACTTAAAAACCCCAAAGGTTACAGGGACGTTATAGTTAGGCTCAGATTTCACTTGTACAAAACCAGTGAAATTCGGCAGTTATAGTTACCTAAGCTAACTATAACTTATGCCTTCCGCAAAGCACTGCTTATGACCTCACATATTACATCACTCATGACATAGTCAGCGACATCACTGATGACATCTCAAATGACATCACTGATGACATCATCTAGTGAGTATAAGTATTTTCGAAGAGTTTATGATTGTTAAACATATATACTAACCTTTTACAAAAGTTAAATTAGTATAGTAGGTGATACTACTTCTAACATATATTATGTGAGTGGCTGTATGACTGTATGTATCCTTGTGTGTATGGGTGAATGAGTGGCTGTATGTGTGTATAACTGGGTGTGTGAGTAGCTGTGTGGGTGAGTGAGTTGCTGTGTGAGTGGCTGTATTGGTGAGTGAGAGGGTATGTCTGTGGCTGTATCAGTGAATTAGTGGCTGTGTGAGATGCTCTATGGGTGGGTAAGTAGGTGTGTAGTGACTGTGTGGGTGACTGAGTGGGTGTCTAAATAGGTGTATACGTGAGTGATTGGGTATATAAGTGACTGTATGGGAGAGTGAATAACTGTTTAAGTGGGTATTTGGTTAAGTGAGTTGGTGTGTGAGTGTTTGTATTGGGGTTAGTGTCTGTGAGAATGTATGGGTGAGTGAGTGCATGTGGGATTGCTTGTATGGATGTGTGAATGGGTATGTAAGTGGCTGTGTGGGTATGTGACTGAGTGTGTGAGTGCATGTATTGGTGAGTGAGTACCTGTGTTTTCAGAGGTTGTATAGTTGTGAGAGTAGGTGTGTGAGTAGCTGTGAAGGTCTATAAGCGTGTGTGTGTGCGACTAGCTGTATGGGTGAGTGTGTGGATGTAACAGTGGTTGGATAGCTGAACAACTGTTTATATTAGTGACAGCATGGGTGAGTGAATGGTTGTGTGAGTTGCTGTAAGAGTGAGTGAATGGGTATATGAGTAGCTGTATGGTATATAAGTAGGTATGTTATTAGCACGGTGAGTGAGAGTTTCTGAGGGATGTTATTGGTGGGTGAGTGGGTGTGTCATTGGATGTATCAGTAAGTGATTGGATATGTGACTGAGTGTATGGGTGAGGGAGTATATGTCTGAATTGGTGTATGAGCAAGTGAATATTTATGTAAGTTGCTGTATCAGTGAGTGAGTGGTTGTTTCAGTGAGTGTTTAGTTAAGTGAGTTGGTGCATGATTGGTTGTATTGGAGAGTGAGTGTGTCTGTAAATGAGTACATAGGTGAACAAGAGGATTTAGAAGTTGTTACATGAATTTGTGAATTGGTATATAAGTAGTTGTATGGGTGTGAAATAAAGTGTGTAAGTGATTCTGTAGATGAGTAAAAGGCTGTGTTGACATTTAATTAATAATTGGATGCCCATATGTGGGATTAGATTAGTTCTTCAACCCTATTTTCCCTTAATGTGGATATGGAGTATAGTGAGTTCAATATGGCTGAAACATTCCTGGTATGTGCATGTGATCTTATATGGGTGTGCTTTTAGATGTGTGTTGCTTCCGCATCTTAGTTGGAAAACCGTTTTAACTGACCGGAGTATTCACCCAGATGTCACGATATGGAGTTTCAGTAAGTACTCAATCACTTTAATTAATATTAGAATTCTGTAAGTATAAATTCGACAATGAAAACGCCAGGCTGTGTATTTTGTCACTTCTTTTTTAGAAGAAAATGACCTGTATGTTAAACTGATATAGGTAAGATCTGGTAGCACTTTCCTAGTGACGGTTTTATGTACACCTTGACTGCAGTTCTATGAGTCATTGTGGTTTTGTTTCTTTCTTATAGCATGAACTGTGCATTAAAGGTGGCATTCATTGTGGAGCCAAATTAGCTTGGAAGCAAGGTATTGGAGTAGAATTATCTTAGATATTGTTCAGACACGGGATGCTTTGCACTTTATTTAGTAGCACTTTTTGGTGGTTTTAGTTTTCAATGGATTTATGCACTTGGTTATATCACTTGGTATTGATTATGTCACATGCAGGTGTTCGATTGTGGGCAGGCGATGCACAAACTGACTGGATTTGTTGGTATCATTATCGTTGACTTATTGGTATTTTTATGTCAGTACATTCAGGATTGATTGTCTATTCAACGCTGAGTCCTGACGATGGTCTTGTGGACCTAGTTGGCCACTGAAGACCGAAATGCCAACAACTCATCCTCCTTAATACTAATAGTTAAAGCTTGTGTTATGTCTAGTTCCATTTGAATTTTCTAAAAAACTCTCTTATAAATTAATTTGATGGACATGTGTTTCTGTGGTGAAACCGAGTTTGTTAAGAGGATTGATTACGCTGCCATAGGCCCCTATTTTGTATAGATATTATAAAAGACGATGGGACTGTATGGTGGCATCAGAAAGTTTAATATATACAATGTGGCATGTACCTAAGACATGTACCTAAGACATGTACAACTAGTTAAAACTAAATTTACTGGTTTAACTTCAATACATCTCAGTTGGTATATATGATTCATTTGTGAAAATTAGCAATAGGATCGCTTTTTTGTGACCAGTTAAAAGACTAAACTTTGGGATAAATGAGTCATCATGGTACATTTTTTGTGATTTAACTAGTGGGCTTGCAGTACTGACTGTGCCACCCACATGAGTAGCCCTGTAAATGTGCCTCAAACCTGCCACTGCAGTGTCTGCGTGCACAGTTTTAAACTGTCCTGCCGACCTGGCAAGTGCACCCACTTGCCAGGCGCTAACCTTGACTTTTCTTATATGTAAGACACCCCTAAGGTAAGCCCAAGGTAGCCCTGTTGGCAAGGTGCAGTGCATGCGAACGGTAGAACATCTACTGGAATGTTTTACATGTCCTGGTACTGTAATACTGTGTATTTCATTTTTCACTGTTGGAAGGTTGTCTGTCCCATAGGTTAACATGGGAGCTGCCTTGTAACATCTTACAAGTGTAACTTTCCATTGGGACAAGATAGACTTTGAGTTTAGGCTCTCTGAATTCAGAATTTAACAACATACCTTTTAGTAAAGGTGGTTTTTAAATTGTGTGTTTGAAAATGCTACTTTTAGAAAATGGAAACAACAAGAAAATCTAGTCATCACATTTATATTATACAATTCTCATATTGCAGACCAAGAAACAATCACATGGTCGGGAGTATTTATTTACTCAATTATTGGTATTATTTCCTTGAGCATAGTTGTAAGCATCTATTTTCAGAACAGAGGATACATTAAGATTCAAACAGTAAACATAAAGTTTCACAGTTGACAAAAAAACATTACAATGCACATAACAATACATTAACCTAAAAGCCAGTCATGGTTTCAGAAAGGAAGAAAAAGCAACCTAGACGGTAATTTGTTAACCATATTCAATTGTAAGTTGCAAGGTTGCTACCAGAGGGAACACAAATTTGATATATCCAGGGATAACCTTATTTACACAAACAATTATTCTCTGTGATAGGGTACAAATCCAGAAAAAGTGTCCCACTGGTGAACGGTGCCGACGCGTTTCAAACCCCCACACAACTTATGGGGTTCTCATCAGGGCCGTGACTGGGTATAATCTAAATAAACAAAAAAAATCATAAATTCAGTTGGTGCTCGCCCTCCCAGAAAGTTTAATATATACAATGTGGCATGTACCTAAGACATGTACCTAAGACATGTACAACTAGTTAAAACTAAATTTACTGGTTTAACTTCAATACATCTCAGTTGGTATATATGATTCATTTGTGAAAATTAGCAATAGGATCGCTTTTTTGTGACCAGTTAAAAGACTAAACTTTGGGATAAATGAGTCATCATGGTACATTTTTTGTGATTTAACTAGTGGGCTTGCAGTACTGACTGTGCCACCCACATGAGTAGCCCTGTAAATGTGCCTCAAACCTGCCACTGCAGTGTCTGCGTGCACAGTTTTAAACTGTCCTGCCGACCTGGCAAGTGCACCCACTTGCCAGGCGCTAACCTTGACTTTTCTTATATGTAAGACACCCCTAAGGTAGGCCCAAGGTAGCCCTGTTGGCAAGGTGCAGTGCATGCGAACGGTAGAACATCTACTGGAATGTTTTACATGTCCTGGTACTGTAATACTGTGTATTTCATTTTTCACTGTTGGAAGGTTGTCTGTCCCATAGGTTAACATGGGAGCTGCCTTGTAACATCTTACAAGTGTAACTTTCCATTGGGACAAGATAGACTTTGAGTTTAGGATCTCTGAATTCAGAATTTAACAACATACCTTTTAGTAAAGGTGGTTTTTAAATTGTGTGTTTGAAAATGCTACTTTTAGAAAATGGAAACAACAAGAAAATCTAGTCATCACATTTATATTATACAATTCTCATATTGCAGACCAAGAAACAATCACATGGTCGGGAGTATTTATTTACTCAATTATTGGTATTATTTCCTTGAGCATAGTTGTAAGCATCTATTTTCAGAACAGAGGATACATTAAGATTCAAACAGTAAACATAAAGTTTCACAGTTGACAAAAAAGCATTACAATGCACATAACAATACATAAACCTAAAAGCCAGTCATGGTTTCAGAAAGGAAGAAAAAGCAACCTAGACGGTAATTTGTTAACCATATTCAATTGTAAGTTGCAAGGTTGCTACCAGAGGGAACACAAATTTGATATATCCAGGGATAACCTTATTTACACAAACAATTATTCTCTGTGATAGGGTACAAATCCAGAAAAAGTGTCCCACTGGTGAACGGTGCCGACGCGTTTCAAACCCCCACACAACTTATGGGGTTCTCATCAGGGCCGTGACTGGGTATAATCTAAATAAACAAAAAAAATCATAAATTCAGTTGGTGCTCGCCCTCCCTTAAAATTTACTTTGATCGGTGTTGTTAAATTGCAATGCAAATTATACCTGTATTGGATAATTGGAACGGAGCCTTTGTAGAAATTTCTGGATACGTAGCTAAACTGCGTTCTAAAGAGTGAGAAATTAGATGCTTCAAATACATATGTACGCACGAACCACAGTTTATTTTTATGAAAGGAAATCTGCACTTTCCAGTGCTTCATGACTTACTTATTCTTCTCAGTAAGGGTAGATGTTGTTATTCAATAAGCAATGTCCAGGTCACAAAGTATCATGATTTCTGAAAGTGATAAATGATAAAGCCAATTTCTTGCATGTGTGCATTTTTGTCAAAGTCTGAAGGTTTGCTACATTGGCACTGAGTCACTTACTTCTATTTCATAAGCGTAGCAGTTGTAATGCAAATGGCCAATGTCCGGGTAATAATGTATCCAGCTATCTGTAAATAATACATTTCAAAGTCAGGCCAACTGTTTAGTGAGTTCCCGAGTCTGTAAAAACAGACATCAGCGTGTGCTGCCGTTGGCGCTCGTTCAAATGTTCAAACTCACTTGTTCGTGTCGCTTCTAACTCCTCGGCGTTCTCTTCGTCGGACTGCAAGCGCAAGGCCCACTGGACTTCCGGTATTTATTCCATTTGAGACTGAAACCAGGTCTCTTGCATTCTGGGCTTGGTAGTTTCAGTAATGGGTTTGCCCGAGAAAGTTATGTGAAATGGATACATTGTTCACTGATTTATTAGGAATGCAACAAATGTAGCAGTTGATGAGAGGAATGTGACAGTTCAATGCGCAATTCATGCGCATTTTAATCAAATGCGATCTATTTATGACATTTCATTTAACCCATGGATGGTGCTGTTAAATTTAATTGCTCAGAGTGATTTTTTTCAATGAAGTGGTTGCCACAGCATCGATGGTCAACCACTTCATTGAAAGAAATCACTCTGAGAAAGAATTCAAGTGGACTGTTCTATGTGTGGTAAAACCAAATCCCAGAGGAGGCGATATTGATTCAATACTCCTAAGACAAGAAGCGTACTTTATCTTGAAATTTAACAGCACCATCCATGGGTTAAATGAAATGTCAGAAATAGGTCGCATTTGATGAAAATGTGCATGAATTGCACATTGAACTGTCACATTCCTCTCATCAACTGCTACATTTGTTGCATTCCTAATAAATCCGTGAACAACATATCAATTTCACATAACTTTCTCAGGCCAACCCGTTCCTGAAACTACCAAGCCCTGAATGCAAGAGACCTGGTTTCAGTCTCAAACGGAATAAATAACGGAAGTCCAGTGAGCCCTGCGCTTGCAGTCCGACAAAGAGAATGCCGAGGAGTTAGAAGCGACACAAACAAGTGAGTTTGAACATTTGAACAAGCGCAAACGGCAGCACACGCTGCCGTCTGTTTTTACAGACTCGGGAACTCGCTAAACAGTTGGTCTGACTTTGAAATTTATTATTTACAGATAGCTGGATACGGTGTCACCTGGACATTGGCCATTTGCATTACAACTGCTATGCGTACGAAATAGGAATATGTGACTCAGTGCCAATGTAGCAAACCTTCAGACTTTGACAAAAATGCACACATGCTAGAAATTGGCTTTCTCATTTATCACTTTCAGAAATCATGATATTTTATGACCTGGACATTGCTTATTGAATAACAACATCTACGCTTACTGAGAAGAATAAGTAAGTCATGAAGCACTGGAAAGTGCAGATTTCCTTTCATAAAAATAGACGTGGTTCGTGCGTACATATGTATTTGAAACATCTTATTTCTCACTCCTTGGAACGCAATTTAGCTACGGATCCAGAAATTTCTACAAAGGCTTCGTTCCAATTATCCAATACAGATATAATTTGCATTGCAATTTAACAACACATATCAAAGTAAATTTTAAGGGAGGGCGAGCACCAACTTACTTTATGATTTTTTTGTTTATTTAGATTATACCCAGTCACGGCCCTGATGAGAACCCCATAAGTTGTGTGGGGGTTCGAAACGTGTCGGCACCTTTCACCAGTGGGACACTTTTTCTGGATTTGTACCCTATCACAGGAAATAATTGTTTGTGTAATTAAGGTTATCCCTGGATATATCAAATTTCTGTTCCCTCTGGTAGCAACCTTGCAACTTACAATTGAATGTGGTTAACAAATTACCGTATAGGTTGCTTTTTCTTCCTTTCTAAAACCATGACTGGCTTTTAGGTTTATGTATTGTTATGTGCATTTTAATGTTTTTTTTGTCAACTGTGAAAGTTTGTTTACTGTTTGAATCTTTATGTATACTCTGTTCTGAAAATAGATGCTTACAACTATGCTCAAGGAAATAATACGAATAATTGAGTGAATAAATACTCCGGACCATATGATTGTTTCTTGGTCTGCAATATTAGAACTGTATAATATAAATGTGATGACTAGATTTTCTTGTTGTTTCTAATAGTAGGCCCTTTCTAGTTGTCATATTAGGTCCATACCCCTTTGACAAAAACTTTTAGAAAATGGGGATTTTCTTGCTTTACCATTCTCTGTGCCTCTGCCTGTTTGTGTCTGATTTTGGAGTGACAGAAGCTAGGGCTGTGCATTCACTCCAGACAGTCACAAGGGGGTTGAGGTGTGTCCTGCTTTTCCTGGGGGACTCATAGCCAGGCTGAATTGACCTTTCTGCATTTAGAGTGGTGGGAGGAGTTTTCACTAGCCCCTGAATAGGCGGTGTCTCCTCTGCAGAATGCTGTCTCCACCGTCTGTAGACAAGCTGAACCAGGGAGGATATAACTGGTTATACTGAGCTCAGAAACTCTTGGAACAAAGACTACAAAGAGAAAATGAGGAGGAGACCTGCCCCTTTGCTGTGTGTTGCGTTGCTGGGTTGACCTGCAGCTGCTTGCTTTTACCTGAAAGACTGAACTTTGCTGTGAATCCTGCTTGAGAGGATCTCCAAGGGCTTGAAGTAAAACTTGCCTCCTGCTCTGAAGTCTCGAGGCTAAAAATACTTCTCTTGCAGCATCCCTGAACTCCACTGCTGGGACTTCTCACCTGTCTAGTGGTGCTACTCCTAGTTGCGGGACCACTGAAGGTGGTTGCAGGGCTGCAAACCCCAAGAAGAAGATTCCCAATGCCATCTCCAATGCAGCTGCCTGCACCAACGCCGTGGTCACTGCTTGCTCGGTGAGCGCACCACCAACTGCATCGACACTGCAACACAGACGCATGCCGATGCCACCCCCGCATTGACTCCGACACTGTCATGGAGGCCGCTACCTACACCTGGACCCAGGGCACTGCTTGTGGAGCGCACAAAGTATTAGCTGATGCCGACTGATGTCAGCACCTCCTGTACACCCTTGCGGTGTCGATAACCAACGTGAGTGACTGCCTGACACCGCATCGTCATAAGGAACTGGTGAACCGAGCCACGTCACCTCCACTGCACAGTAAATAACCAACACCTCACCTCTCCTGCACCAGTATGGAACCAACACCTCACCTCCCCTGTGTAGCAGTAAGGATCCAACACCTCACCTCCCCTGTGACATTAAGGAACCGACACCTCACTTCCCCTGTGGCAGTAAGGAACCAACGCTGCCCGGCACAGGCACTACATCATCACCTGCCCAACACCGCGCAATTCCGATGTTTGGGTCATCATGAAGGAACTGGCCCGATTAGGGTCACCCGGGTCACTAATGACCACCTCTCAGCCTTCCATACCAAATGAAGAATCGGTCAGACAGTAGAGAATACAAACCAATAACTGTTTATTATATACACTCAGAGTGGAGTCCAATCTGCCCAGTCGCTAGGAGTGCTGCAGAGGGACTGAAATCGACGAGTATAAAGATACATTACGTACCACCCATAGTGGAATTTTCCAGGCAGGTTCAGCTAGGCAATGGAATACAAGGAAAAACTGTCTCAGAGCTCATATCTTACACAAAGTTGCGAAGTCCAAGGTTGTTCCAGTCGGGCCCGTCACCAGCCTAAAATGGCGCCTGCAAAGAAAATGGGGCAGCGAATGCTAGCTTACAATGCTAGCTTGCAATGCGCAAACTTGAACATTATGATCATTCCATGTTTTCAGAATCGGGAAAGGAGACTGAAAGGAGGGAAGAAGTCTCAAAAATGCCCTCATCCTCAATAAGACCTTTATTGTTTTTTTTGTGATAAATCAATAAAAAGAATAAAAAAAAAATGCCCTTATCTATGTTCATAATGTCCGCTATCTCTTTCTGTACCATAGTTGCAGCGTTAGTATCATGAATCAATATTTTCCGTTTAGGGGTGAGAACAGTGGTGCAATAGGAGCAACAGAAGGGGAGGCACTGTATAAGAGCACAGCAAAGCACCAATATCACAATCAGGTAAATTACCTTTTCAAGAATCCAACCCCAGCCACCAAAGAGAGACCAACTCCAATTTCCACTTTCCACTCCCTTGACATTCTCGAGGATGTCTAGAATATGCTTGGTGATATTCTTTTCCATATTCTTGATCCCGACTACACATTGGTCTCCCTCTACCACGCATACACCACCACTCTTCGCTAAAATAAAATCAACTGCGTATCTAGTTTGCTCTGAATATATTCACATACTTTCCAACTGAGTGGTGATGTCGCGTAAAGCTGCTACGGTAGTATTAGATAATATTCGCAACTTGCGCCCAAAATATTCTCGAGCCTTTTCACCCCTGGCCATAGAATTACCACCCAAAGTGAAAATAGACGAAAGAATGTATCCAAAAGTGATCCCATTACTATAATTATTGACCTCTATATCGGTCACTCTCCCACAAAATTCCAGCGGACATTAGGCTTAGCATATTTACAGGGCACGCCCAAAGGCACCACCATCCCAAGAGCCACATTGTCTGTGCCATTATGAATGTTAGTATATGTACCATTAGACAAAAAGTAGAACCCCGTGTGTGCATAAATTGGTACTTCATAATCTACTGCAGCATATCTGGTGTTCATTCCGAAAGTACTTGGATCTTTGTCATTCACTAAAGGGATCGCACTTTTGTTCAACACTATTCCAGAACAATTAATATACAAAGAAGTGTCTGTGCTATTCACAACAGAACAACAAGCAGGATAATAACCAGCCTCCCAGGTGACTATCAATTCCTTGTAATGCCAAACCACCAGTGTGACATTCTGTTCTTCCATATAAAAGTTGTTGCAATATGTGTTATTATCGCAACCTGGATAACCCATTCCCAGTGGCTTTCTATAATATAAACAAGGTCTTGGATAGCCAAAACCAAAGACTCCCTTCACTTCTGTTAATTGCGGTGGACGAGTATATGTATAATTTTCAAGTGACAATGGATATGCAGTCCATAAACTAGTAACAGATTCGGTGGGGTAGCAAGCTGTCCCTTCTCCAGAGAACCTCTTGTGGGTATCTAAAAATATATTACTTGGGGCTGTCCTTTTCTTTCTTGTTGGAGGAATAACCTTACCCTTGGCCTGATCATTTTCCAAAACCCATGATACCCCACACAATATCATTAACAGCAAAACCACAAGAGCAACACATATTACTTTTTGTTTGCGTGTCCACACCATATTATGCTGAGCAACAAGAATCATTGGCTTCTCTTCCTCAACAACCTGTCTACCAAAAGGATGCATAATGAATGATGAAAAAGGGGGTTAAAGTGCAAGAAGAATATATATGTTCCCAGTGTCCGTCAGAGCCTCACAGGTACAGGCTCCTATTGTCCATCAATACGTTGGCGCTCTTGAGCACCGGCAGTGGAGCTTGCTCTGTCCTAAGCTCGTACCCCACATCGATCAAGATGGTATACCTTCAGGGTATACTTCAGTCTTTCCTATCTAATGTTCAGACTACTAAAATAAAGTAAGCAGAAATCCTTCACTAATCTCAACTAATTCTGTTGGTACTATGACACAGTACAACCTGTATTACGCAGTCCATCCCTAATCTCTTTTCTCCTTAGAAGCAGTTTTCCTCAGACGAGGGCGAAAATTATACCTGGTGGCACCAGGCTCCATTTTCGAAATACTGGGCCACATTCAAAATAACAGAAGGGGAAGAGGTGGACCAAGTACTCTCAGATGCCTGTAATTGAGTCATAATTTCAGGAAGAACATTAGAAACAAATTGGTCAATGAACAATTGTACTCCTCCCTCAATAGACATATCCTGCCCACTATAGTCCAAAAACGTATCTTCAAACTGGGTAAAGAAATCAGACACACTTTCATCATTCTTCTGCCAAACCGTCAATTTGTCCCAGCTTACCTTCTTAGGTGGAATAAGGGACTGCATATATGTAATAATACGACCTGGCAAAGAAAGTATCTCAGCTCGGGGTTTATCACCTGGCTTCCTTTCCTGATCCAATCTTTTAATCACATCCCACGTACCGTCCAACTCCGCGACATGGTCTTGAGTATGCACCTGTCTCCAAACATCAGCCGGAACAAGGAGACCAAAAAACATTTCAATATCATCAAGAGTCATTACAGTAAAAGAGGCAGCATCTGTCAATTCTTTATAATAAACTGTAGGATTTTTCCTAGGGTCAGGCAAATGAGCCTTAAGGGCTACAACCTCACTCCGTTTCCACAGAGTATAAACACATTGCTCCTGCAAACGAGCAGCCACAGCCTGTCTAGTGACCGTTCCGTGCTGATCTGTTAACTCAGGTATTTCTGGGTGATATATGGGATGGACCTCCCGCATCGGAAACAGAGTTATTTGAGTGGGGCTTCCCTCATGCAGTCTACCCCTGTAAGCAACTAGAGTTGTAACATTCCCAAATACCTGGCCTGGCTCCAAGTCAGCAGCATATACGCGATCTCTAATATCCCAAAAAGTTTGAGGCGCTTCTGCCCCAATGTGTTTCTGCCAAAGACTAATCAATGTAGCAGACATATGCTTAAGGGCATGTTGCTGTTTAAAAGGTTAAAAATCTTGCATTACTTCCGAAACATCCTCCACACTATAAATCGCATTACGAGCCCACCGCGCAGCCTGATCAGCTATTACTTGTTCTCTTCATCCCCTACCCCAGATCGCACTAACAGGCCTATCCGCTCCTTAAATTGTGTCCAATCTCTATCCTCAAACCCACGCACTGGTGTCTCGACATTCAAAGGTACAGGAGGATGAAAAACCATGGAAGGAGAAACAACAGTAGTGGCAGGTACAATCATTGCTGGTGCTTGCACCGGAGGAGAAAGAACAGAAGATACAGAAGCTAAAGTAGCAGGTGTACTAGGAGTCACAGTAGTCAAAGATGGTGAAGACAACGAAGGAGCAGGAGGTACCGTAGCCAAAGCCATCGAAACTACAGCCATAGATACAGGAACAGTTGGAACAGACGAAACAGGCTGCTGGGGCTGCAAGGGAACAACAGGATATATCCTCTGTGGGGCGTAAGGAGGCGGAGGTCGAGTATCTAACAACTCCTCTACAAAAGTATCATCTTACTCTTTGGCCAAATAAGACTTATCTATATGCAATCGAAATCTCCTATCTTCACATTTAATTCCAGACTCTTGTTTTTCTCTATCATATGCCGCAGCCTTTTGCGTTAATATTTGCATTTTTCCCTTCCGTGCATCTCTTTCCATTTTTAACCGTCTCTGTTTAGTATCCTTCTGTCAGGTCCTGACGGAGTCAAACATGGACTGTCTACTTCTTTTCTTAAATAATTGCTCCTGTAAATAAAAAATCTTTGCTCATCAAAAGTGCCCGTCAACGGCCACTTCAACTCGGCATTCCCCTCGTATATTTGTGCCAGAATGTACTAAACATAATAGGGCCAAGACCATGCTTCACATACATTGCAAAATTAGGGCTGCCTTCAGGAGGCGCCGGCTGTGCTTCTTCCAATCGAGCATCTGCAGAACAACAACGACAACACGAATACAAGATTTTACTGAAACTAGGCATTTTAAAAGGAAAACAAGTTAGTTATTTTTACCTAGCAAAGTAGTTGCAACTACTTTTATCAAAAAAGATCCTCAGACCGCACCAAACTCAAACCACAATGGTACCATATCCACAAAGAACCAAAACAAACTCACCTGATATTAGTAGCACAAACGAACCAATTCTCCACTGCCGACTCTTCAGACCAAACGGTCAGATCCAAGGGTTTCGCCGTTCAGGACTCCAGTCTGGATGACCACTGGACGAGGCACCATCCGGCAGGACAAAAGGGGCAGCTGCAAGCAAATATTACTCTTCGTGCAGGGATCCCTGAACCGCCAGTCCGACCCGACAATGTCCTCGGCCTCCCCCCATCTGCAGAAAGGGGATGGATCAATCACCCGAAGGAGTCCCTGTTCGGGCGCCAACTGAAGGAACTGGCCCGATTAGGGTCACCCGGGTCACTAATGACCACCTCTCAGCTTTCCATACCAAATGAAGAATCGGTCAGACAGTAGAGAATACAAACCAATAACTGTTTATTATATACACTCAGAGCGGAGCCCAATCTGCCCAGTCGCTAGGAGTGCTGCAGAGGGACTGAAATCGAGCATAAAGATACATTATGTACGTTTCGTAACTGAGCTAAAACACACCCATAGTGGAATTTTCCAGGCAGGTGCAGCTAGGCAATTGAATACAAAGAAAAACAGTCTCAGAGCTCATATCTTACACAAAGCTGCAAAGTCCAAGGTTGTTCCAGTCGGGCCCGTCACCAGACAAGTGGGAGAGGGCCTCTATCTAGTGAGAAAGGTATGCGATAATAGGAACAGTATACTCATTACGGGAACAGATCTACATGGCAAAAACGAAACTCAGACTGGAGCATTTCTCGTAATTAAACTAGATCGGTTTCAAAACAGCCTAAAATGGCACCTGCAAAGAAGTCTCAATGAGGGGCCTCACCAGGAAGTATGAGCAGCTAAAGGTTGGAAGCCAGGAATTCAAGTGGGCATTCAGCAGAGCCTGTGGGGGAGGCTGGGGATTTAAACATGCAGCAGGATGTGCTGTGGACCAGGACCTGCCAGGGCAGGCAGCAGTGTCACTTCAAAGGATTGTCTCCAGAGGAAATGGAAGACAGAGAAAGGAGCACAGTGCATGAGTTTGAGCTCAGGATGGAGCTGGAGAAGAAGAAACTAGCGATAGAGGAAGTGAAAATGATGTTGGAGCATGAGATAGGGTAGAGGAAGCTGAATATCAAGGTTTAGAGTGCACAGTCCAGTTCAAATGTTTGCAGCATATCTTCAGTGCACACAGAAGGGAGAGTACATATACCCAAGGAAGTGATAAAAGATTTATTTAGAGGGGATGACATGTGCCAATGGTTTCAAGCATATGCAGTTGCAATGCTGTCCCACAGGGTCCCTGAGAAAAATTGAGCAGCAGGGTTGTAGAGCCACTTCACTGCAGAGGGGAGGGACACTTTGCTAGCTTTTGCGCAGTCGTGTTGGTTGGCCAGTATAGCGCTTGGGGATGAGTTTGTTCCAAGTGAAGGGTGGGAGCCAACTAAGATGACCCTAGCCTCACTAGGGGTCAGTGAGATGGTTCAAGGTGCCTTTCTGCCTGATAACACTAAGAAATAGAAGCAGTGTGTGACCATCAATGGGCAGAGGGTGGAGGCTCTGCGAGACACTGGAGCCAGTGTGACCTCTGTCAGGTGTCAATTGGTGTCTGAAGAGCATTTCACCAAGCAGTTTCTGCAGACAACTCAGTGCACCTGTGTAAGGTTGCACAGGTTCCCTTTAAATGGGGGGCAGTCTCAGGTTCCATGGTATTCAGACACAATATTTTAAAAAAAATGTTGCCATACCAAAATATATTGCCTAAAATATCGTGATAAGGAAATATCGTCAGCAAGAATATCGTTGTCAAGAATATCAATTTTAAAGTAAGTAATATCAATTTTTAAAATATCGAAGTCATTAATATCGTTTGCAAAATATAGTTGTTTAAAATATCATTTTTTAATTATTGTTATGTATTTTAGTATATATTTTGAATCTATATGAAGTACATTGTTTGTATAATTATTGTTTATGTTTTTTAATATATTTGTTAATTTTTTAGTAGTTATAAAATGCAATTTAATAAATGTTTGTGATTTTAGTGCCATAGTGGGTTCTGGGTTTTTAGGTGTATATGGTGGGAAGTAATTTAATTATAATACATATAATGATTATTTTTTTCTTTAATATTATTTATTTTATTGCTATTTTATTATGTTAATTGTGCTATTCACTTTTTACTGTAATTTTATGTACGGGATGTGGGGTTTATAGGGGTAAAGGGTGGGAAGTAATTTCTTTTCAAAGAATTAATAAATAGTTGTTAATTAATATAAATTAATTAATAATTAATTATGTTAATTGTGTAATTTATTTTTTTAGGTGTGGGGTTTATATGGGTAAAGGGGTGGGGAGTAAATTAATTTCAATTAATTAATAATTTGGTGTTAATTACTATTAATTATTTAATTGACAATTAATAATTTTAATTGTGTAAATATATATTTTTTAAGTTTAATTTTAGGTGTGGGTTGTGGGGTTAATAGGGGTGAAGGGTAGGAAGTTAATTAATTTTAATGAATTAATATTTCGTTTTTAAATAATATTATAAGTTGTTTTGGGGAGTAAATTAATTTTAAGTAGTTAATATTAATTTGTTTAATAAAGACTAATTATTAAATTTATAATTAATGTTAATTGTGTAGATAATTTTCTTGTATATTTTATGAGTGTGTTGTGTGTTTGGTGGGGGTATATTGTGGGAAGTAAATTGTATTTTGATTAATTAATATTTAATTAATTATAATCAATTTGTTGATAAATATTTATCTTAATATTGTAAATATTTAGGGGCCCATTACGATGTCGGGCGGAAGCACAACCGCCGTGCTGGTGGATGCAGAAACCACCAGTTACCGCCGGCACGCAGCAGTCCACACGCCCGCCCAATTACGATGCGAAAAGCAGGCCAAACACCGCCGGCAAGCCAGCAACACCGTCCGCCATCAAAGTGCGCCCGTTCACGTAGCGGCGCAGCACAACTGACACACACCGTCCGACGAAACACGTCCCGCCCGGCGTATAAATTACGATGCCGCAAACAAACGGCTCCCACGGCTAAGAGACACCGCACGTGAAAGAGAGGCGGTAACACGGACGCAGAGCACGGACAACGAAGAAGCGGCACCCGGGCATGAATCCAGCACTGCAGGCCCTTCCCATGCTTCTGCTGATGCACCACCAAGGACGCAACGTACCGCGGAGACGCAGGTAGGCACACACACAACAAGTGCACGCAAACAGCACACACAGTGCAAGGGCGGAAAAAGCGGACAACTCCCCACCAGCGCGTGTACACTACACATCCACCATCGCATCCACATATGACACACAGGCCAAATCGTAACATCGCAGAACACATGTGTACACACCACCTGGGACTAGGAACCAACCACCCCGTCACGGCCCCAAAGCGCCGATGACGCCGCCACACATGCGCACAACGCAGAGGCCAACCGCAGCGCCATGCATGCGTCGCACACAGACACAGGGACACAACCAAGCAGCACACACACCAGCCCCACCCCGAACGCACATGACACGTGACAGGCCGGCCACAGACATGTCCCCAACGCCCAATTCACGGACAACACCCAACGCCACACAACCGACGCACACATGTCAGTGAAGTCACGCAACAGCAGGACACACCCCAGTGTAACAAACATGGCGAAGCACACAGCGGCGGCAACACCAACTAGGAGAAGCAGGGCCCCTTCGGGAAGAGGAACGCCAGTACCACACTGAAAAACCCATACCACCCTGCACATATGAACAAGACACATGAAACGGAACACCAAAGAGCCCGGTGACCGACAACAGGTGGCCCAAGAATTACATCCACACACAAGGCCCAACGCAGAGCGGAAAGGCAGCCTGCCGCCCACACAAGGGAGAGCAGACAGCACTGAATGACCTTCCATTCCAACACCGAAACCACAGCCCTACGACAGAAGCCGGTGAATACAGCCATTGTCCAAGAATAGACCAACACAGGCATGCCGAGGAGACCGACCACAGGGCAGATAGCGCATATCACAGAAGCACACAACGGACGGGGAAGAAAGAAGAAAACACTCCCCATGTCGGCCACATGCAAGTTAATTGGAAGGAGTCACACAGCACCGACCTTGAACTGTCTGAGAAGCATGTGGGAAGAGGGCCCGTGTCCTCCAAACAAGCCAACAGAACACAAGTCCTGTCTCCCCACGACTACACAGAGCTCACAGCAACCCCGGAGCGTGCACATTGCAGACTGCACACACAGCCGGAGCACGCCACCTCTACGAACCGCTGCGAAATGGCAACCGCAACACACCTACCCAACTACGCCGAAGAGCTCAAGCTGTACCAAACCAACACGATACATACATTGGGATGCGATCTCCTGTCCCTGCTGAACGTAAGTTACCGACTGACTTACCGCATCACATTGTTCAGCTGCGTCATGCCCGTCTTCTACTGTCGGAGGTGTCCCTACCAGCATCCCGTCGAGATATGCCTCTCCAACCCGGCATGTCTGAAGGCGGACCTGCTACCACTACTCCTCCCTCTGGACGCACACGACAGGGCCTGCTCTGCCTATGGGGGCATGGCGTATGTGGCCAACATCGCACGCGCACTGAAATGGAACCACTGTGCCTCCACACGACGGATCATCGAGAACAGCTACATCGAATGTCACCCAGCATGCCCCATCATGGTCCTCCAAGGGACAACCTACGAACAACACCTTGACAGCCACCATCCGCTTCATTGGCTGGCAAACATGTACACCACCAATGACATGGAAGCCCTGCTGGACGGCATCGCATACCTGACAACCTGTAAATACGTCGGACCACAACGCAGGTTCCCCGAGTGACCTATGAAGTCCAACCCCGCACCCATGCTCAGCTTCCGCACGGACTGGCCAGTCACCACCACAACAGCCATACCAAACGACCGGCAACTGTAACCACACCATCAACGACATCGCCATGACATCGGATATGACCGGGACATGCACACTGTTCCCCATCACATCCAGGAACACCGCATGCATCGTGGGAGGCAGTGGCATGGGCTCTGTGCATCGCACCCACATGGACGGAACTGCACGAACAACCAGGACACGACATGGATCCAGCGCACATGGACACACACACCGCTCAGTGGACATGAATAGGTCGCCTGGAGTCTGTGGGTGCTGCACCCCTCCCACCCCCGCCCCGGGAATCCCATACCAGGACCTTTGCATGGACGACAAGTGCATACAACAACAACACGATCCCAGTGACTGTGACATGTCCAGTAACCACCACAGTGCAACAACAAGTGGCACGCCGCTGCATGCACGCAAGCACATGCCCTGATGTCATCTCACATGCACGCGTGCATGAGGAACAACCGCAGCAAACCTGTCACATGGAACTGAGATGGACTGTGCCCATGATGCCAAGCGGTCTGGTAGGCTACATGTATACCGTCTGTGTCAAAGTCCGCAGCTCCGCAGCTATACGTAAATGTACATTAGCACAGCCTTGGCTAAGCAGATGTAACCCCACACCCTATCCCATTTGTAATCATGCTCAGTATATCCTCAACATGTATTCCGCTGCCAGTAGTGTCCACTATACTGCATCACAGAGGACAGAAGACTCAATATAATGTCTGAAACCAAAACTGTCTCCGCTGACTCATTTCACAAGTACGAATGAGAGAGGATGAGAGTATGTGAAGTACACGGCAGTCGTGACATGACCATGTAGTCCACTGGTATTGGATGTCAACGCAAATGAGTAGCACTACTGTGGAAGACACACATGTGTCGTGTGAAGTCGTATGGACGCAGTGCTCAGGTGGGTGGGTGCGACGGGTAGATGCGCACATGCCAAGTTGGAGCACGCCGTGTTGGGAGGGGTCATGAACAGTACACCACCGCTTCCCTGGGCATTGTGAGAGGACACCTGTCGGGGGAGTGAACACGTGTGTGCACAGCAGCCGGGCACACGTACAAAGCGGTACCAGGCGCACCTCAGCCCACCCTCTGTGGACAAGCTGGATCCTGTTGTGCGCCCGCCATGCCCCTTGACAAGGCACACACAGCCCCAGTCGACCAGGTGTAACCCCAACATAGTCAATCCGCACAGGCGATACAGGGCACGGGATGGCAGTGGAGCATGGTGTGTGAGAGGTCTCCTCGCGCTCCTCCTGGTCATATCACGCAGGCAATAGAACCTCAACGTCTAGCATGGCACAAGTGAAATGGAAGTGTAGGGGGACGCACCACAGCACGAGCAGCACTGACGTCACGGGAGGTGGCTCGCACCATCCCATCCATTGCCCATCATACCAACCACGCCACATGCCATTGCGACTAAGTGCAAGCGCGTGCGCCACCACCCCGAGCCATCCCCAGAGAGGCCAAAGAGTGAATGTGTGGGCCATCAGCCACAGACGGACGCGGCCTGGCCGCAAGGGCAGCCACAGCCACTGGGTGTCGCAGGTGGCGGATCCGGAAGGCGAAGACTGTGATGCATAGTCCATGCAGGCCGGGTCTCCATTTGGGGCACCACGCAGGTGGACGGCGTCCCGCCACACATCATACCCTGAGACAGCCCACTCGTGCAACTGGACCCACACATACACTCCTTGCCCTCTCTGGTGCGAGCTTGGGGCTGCCTGTGCAAGCGCTAGCCTCGCAGGTGAGCATGCATATTGGGGGGCGAGGGGAGGACATGAGGGCTGGGGCGAAGATGACTGTATCACTGTCAGTTAGTACAAGGGATGACCCAGATGTGGAAAGGAAGAGACGTGTCCCGTGTGTACTGCAACTAGTCGCCAATCCAACTACCCCCATGTCCGGAATGTAAGCCCACACCTAGGCCCGCCCATCCGCCACATCGAACATACCACCAGCACGACAACCTTCCCATTCGAAACACTGACTGGGGGTGGCGACCAGTGAACAATCATGTGTAGCCTACCCACGCGTACATGTGGGCCCTCCATGATCCATGTCACCTGCGGCAAAGACATGACATGCGCAATGAGGGAAGTGAGGAGAGCTGTCCGCCCCACGCGCAGAAGGTGCATCAGCTCCACAGACCCAGCAGCGAGTCCAGCAGGGGTCACATGTGCAGGGGCAGCTGTGCCTGGTGTGAAGGCACATGCATATAGACAGCACATCGACCAATGTGTAGTCTGCCCACATCCACAGTCCATCATCATGCGGACATAGGAATTGAACACAGGGCAACACATCTTAGTTGGTGCACCCACCGTGACCAACAATGCGCAATCATCGACGTACCCGCCCTGTGCATGGCCCCCACCCAACGGAGGCACATCCAGTGCCACCATCCCACACACACAAGCCTTCCACGGAACATGCTGTGTCCAATGGTCAGTACAGAGTCAGCGCCCATCTGGTGGATCCTGAACAGGAGACACATGCACACACATGCCAGCTCCCACTATGTACGTCTGCCACCTGGCACGTGCAATGTAACCTCTCACCTGTGACGTGTGACTGCAAGCACACAGCCGTCTTGGCATGGGGCTGTCAATGTGGACACCAGTCAATGTTTCGGGAGCTGTGATCCGTACAGTGCTGTACATAGGGTGCAGTGCTGACTCCTACTACTGTCTCATATCCCCTCGTGCCACAGGTCCCACTTGTATTGGCCGCTCAGCCCGTGCCCACATCGTCGTCGTCGTGTGCCATACTCATCCAGCCTCGGAAGCAGTTCCATGCTCAGCAGACACTCATGTTGCCGTGGCGTTGCCGCTTGACGAATATGCAGTCAGTCCCCATCAGCACGCCCGCAAGTCATTGGGGCCTAGATCCCCATGTGCATGCACATGGCAGTGGTATGTCTCACTTGCCATTGCCATTGTTGGGAGACCTGTGTAAGTGTATTGTGGCCGTGCCGTCCCAGCTTGACAGCTGGGCTGTGGCTCATGTGCTTGCTCAGTCATGTCAGTGATGTGTATGTGAAATTGCTATGTGCCGTGTTGCTTTGACATGTGTCCTCTGCCATTTTCCCCAGGCGGAGACCGAACATTGACCGCCCATACCAATTGCTGGCGGACATGGACAATACAGAGGTAATCAGGAAGTTTCGGCTGGACAGGCCAACTCTGCATCGACTGTGTGCCATGTTAGAGCCCCATCTCCGTCCCCGCAGGGTGTATCCGACTGCTGTCACCCCCACGGCTAAGGTGATGGCCGCCATGCATTTCTTCGCCACTGGGTCATTCCAGCACACAGTGGGCAGTGGAGGAGGGATGTCCCAGCCCATGTTCAGCAAGGAGCTGAGGGATGTACTGGCAGCCATGATGCTGTACCGGAACAGGTACATCAGATTCCCCAGGGCTCGTGAATTGGCGGCAGTGAAGGGTGCATTCTATGCCCTTGGCAGAATCCCACACGTCGTGGGAGCCATTGACTGCACTCATGTTGGCCTTGTTCCACCACAGGCCACTGAGCACCTGTACCGCAACAGGAAGCACACGCACTCCCTGAATGTGCAAGTGGTGTGCCTTGCGGACATGGTGATCACCCACGTGTGTGCCAAGTTTCCAGGCTCGGCCCATGACGCACACATAATGCGCAACAGCATCTTGCCACGACTGATGGCCAATCTGCAACAGGATCGTGGCTGTATTGTCGGTGAGTATGTGGAGTGGTGTAGCGTGCTGGTTGTGCGATGCTGTCCCCTGTCCAGTTGGAATAGCAACGGTTCTCTGTGTCCCTCACACCCAGGTGACTCTGCGTATCCGAATGGGGCATGGCTGCTCAGTCCATTGAGGAATCCTCGCACCCCAGCAGACGATCGATACAATGAGGCACATGGGAGGACCAGACGTGTGGTCGAGCGTACCTTTGGCCTCCTCAAGTCCAGGTTCAGGTGCCTGGACCGCACCGGGGTGCACTGGCGTACTCCCCACAGAAGGTGTGCCAGATAGTGGTGGCGTGCTGCATGCTGCACAATCTGGCCATTCGGAAGCAGATCCCCCTCATTGTGGATGACGGAGATCAACCAGGGCCCCAGCCCGCAGACCAGGACAGCTCGAGTGAGGTGGACAGCGGAGAGGAGGAAGCTGGGAATGTGCGCCAGCAGCTCATCGCCCGCTACTTCACTTGACGGTGAGTGTCCATGTACGACGGATGATGTGTCTGTATCTATGCATGTGTGTGTGTGCTGTGTCAGGGTGGCCGTATGTTCACTGCGTGCAGTGTGTCAACGCTCCATGGCCAGGGTAGTATGCCACTGTTGGTGACTGTGGCATTGTGCCCTATTGCTCTGTGCGATGTGTGTACATTGCTTGTAGTTGTTGACATGTACTGTGTGATGGGTGTGTGACACACTCATTGAATGTGCTCCTGTTCTGTCTCCCACCCCTAGGTCCCTACAGGCCCTCCGGATTCCATTGCCATGCCACGCATCAGGTGCCCTTCCGCCCAAGGTGGCCGTTGTATTCCGTACAAATAAAACACAGGGCACAAACAGCAGTTAGTGAAAAAGGTGCATTTATTACGAACTGTGACATGTGATTGTGTGTAAGGTGATGACAAAAGTGGTGCGTGCAGTGACAATGAGCTGTCGGTCATGGCTGCGTGATGATCAGGGTGTACCCACTGGTTCTATGTCCATAGTCCAACACACACATGCCATCCAGCTGGCTGTGTGGAGTGGGATCGTAGAGCAAGTCAATGCAGTGGCTGGTCAAGGAAGGCTGGCGGAAGGCTGGCTGGCTGCCTCACTTGCGACTGGAGCGTGCGAAGTCCTCCCGGGAGATCTGTTTCCTCTTCGGACGGCCCCTTCCACGTTTGGGAGGGGGTGTGTGGTGGCGACCTGCTGGTGGTGGGTGAGGTGTGCTCACTGGCTGTGGACGCAGGGGAAGTGGACACTGCTGGCCGACCCTGCGCCCTAGCAGGTGGTGGCGGAGGTGGTGTTGCTGGCCTTGCCTGTGACCCCACCGCCACCACCAGCTGGCCCATGAGGTCCACGAGTTGGTCCATACGGGACACGAATTGGCCCATATGGGCGTCCATGGACCTCAGCAACCCCAGCACCTCCCGCGTGTCAGTAGCAGACCTGGCCCATTGTCCTTGGGCCTCTTCATAGGCCCCAAGGACTCTGGCCATTTGAGGCAGGGCATGGCTCCCAGGGGAGGCTGGCGTTTCCCTGACCCTGCTCCTCCTACCAGTCCTGCTGCCACCGGCCTGCCCACTAGCCACATTGCTCACCACGGTCCTCGCTGTGGCTCCCAGGGTGGATCCAGTCGGCCGGGCCACCACCTGCGCTGGGGCTGGTGCCAGCGAAGACGTGGTGGTGGTGGAGGCGGTGGTGGTCGGTGCGGCGATGGTGGCGGTTGCGGCAGTGGTAGTGGCCGCAATGACCGTGGGTGTGGCCGCAACGACAGTGGCAGCAGGGGACTGGGACTGTTCAGCATCCCTGGATGATGGGTTGGTGGGTAGGAGGGGTCCTGGGGAGCGGCTGGGCCCTGCCACGCCAGATGGGCCAGCTTGGTGGTCCGTGTCCGAAGAGGTGGACAGATCCTCCAGATCCGTGTGTCCTCGTTGGGGGCTTGTAGGCTGGCTGTGCTGGCTGCTGTCTCCATCCCCAGCGTCCAGCAGTTCGTCACCTGTGGAGAGAATGAGATTTGTTATTGTGTTGCACCTGGCGAAGTATGTATTAGTCGTCTGACATTGGCAGTTCGTGCAATCTCGTACATGGGTTTCCCGGAGGCGAGTGTGTGGCTGTGGCATCTGTAGTTGTGTGTGCTAGGCAATGGGACTGTGTGCTGTGCACATGTGGCATGGGACGGATTGGCCATGCCGATGGGTGTGTTGCTTTGCCCCTACTCATTGTGACTCTGGTGTATGCGGGCTCCTGGCCCATCCTGGGTCTGGTTTGTACTTTGCTTTTGGGGTTCAAATGGGACGCTTAGGAACGCATATGGCAACATGGGGGCCATGCCCCAGATTCGCATTTGGGAGGGGATATGCTTTTGGGGTACATGCTGTGAGCCATGGGTGCCGAACGTGACATGTGTTGTGGCAGCATGACAGTGCATGGTCTGAGGTGTGTGCATGCCTGACATGCCCTGCATATTTGCTGTCTGTTGTGGTTACTGGACATGGCATTGGACGCATCGTTATGAGTGAGTGATAGTTGTGTGCCAGCCAACGTATTGCAGTTGTCCCATCTCCTTGGTGTGCGTGCTGCCCTGTGCCATGTGCATCACTGCAGTGCTCGGGGGTGTGGCCCATGTTGTGTGTTGTTGCTCACAGTGTGTCGTGCGCTTCATTGACTTCTGGCACATGGTTGGTCATGGGCATGTATCTTAGCGTGACTGCTGTATGTGTGGCAGCTGTGCGGATGACATGCCTTTCATGTGACTGGGGCTGACGGATGGGATGGATGGTATGTTGTATGTGCATGGTGTGTCTGTGAGTTTGATGGGTTCAGTGGTGTTCGTGTGCATTTCTGTTGTTCCGCTCTGTTGCGTCTAGTGTTGTTTGTCTTACATAGGCGTAGTTGTGGGGTGTGGGGTTGACAGGCAGTGGGGGCTACATGGACAGGACTTCAATGGTGTTTCGGTTGTGTGTGATGAGTTGCACAGTGGCTGCCGTGTGGGACTATATTCAGTGTGGCTTGTGCATGCAGACGTGGCTCCTTGGGTGTTGCTATGTCTGTGATGGGTCATGTGGGGTGTGGGTCTGCTGTTCATGTCCGTGTGCACATTGTTCACTTGTTCGTGACGGTGGGCGGTGCTGCGTGTCCGTGTGCTACGTGACATGTCCCATGTGTTGGTGGTGTTATGGTCCTCATGCCTCCAGTAATCCAGCCCTGTCCAGTTTCCCACCTGCAAGTTGTTCGTGCGTGCACTGTACTGGATGCCACATGGCTCTAAGCGGGGGTGCTCCATGTTGCAGGTCTGTGGGGGTGGGGGGTGTAGTGGGTCGTGGGGGTGGCTGTACACCCACTGACACCGATTGCTGTGGACCGTGATGTCTGCCTTTCGGCTGTCGTTGTGCACTGCGGTGGCTGACACGTGGCTGTGGGGTGTGGGGGATGCTCCTCCTTGCTGTGCTGTGGGACTGGGGCCTGGTGTGTGTTGTACTTGGGCTGTCCACCGTCCCACCCACTGCACTTTGTGTTCCTGCCACTTACCTGTTACTTGTCGGTTAGTGCAGCTGTGGCGGACACATGGGTGTGGTGGGTGCTCGTTGTGGCGCTTCTGGCATATTTGGGGACCTGTTGGTGGTTACGTGGCTGGCTTAGTGTACACATGTCCCCACGCATCTTACAGTTGTTCGGTTTGGGCTGTGTGTGGTAGTGTCTGTTGCATGTGTGTGTGATGTGTTGTGTATTGTGTGCTGGACATGGGGGTGTTTGTCCCTGGGAGCTGTGGCATGGTAGTTGCGCATGTGAGTACATAGCGGTGTGCTGGTATACATTAGTTTGTACTTACCAGCCTCCACTCCCCCTGCTAATCCGGCGAGGATCTCCGGATGTATTACGACTCGCACCTTCTCCTCCCACGCTTTGAAGGTCTTAAAGAGCGCGGGATTCCCTCCGCCAGTGATGGCAGCCAGCTCTCTGTTTTTGCCCTCCTTCTTCTTGACCAGGCTCTTTACGTCATTCCAACGTTTGTTTATCTCGGTTCTGTTCCTGGGCAGGGTCCCGACTGCATTGACCTGGTCTACGATCCGGTTCCACATTCTGTTTCTGGTGGCTAGTGGTGTGTGCTGGACCATGTTCCCATAGATTTTTGGGTGCACCTTGATGATCTCGTCGACCATGACCGTCAGCTCCATGGGCGTGAACTTGGGCATCCTTTGTGGTGCCATGGTGTTTGTGGTGCTGGTGCGGTGTGTGTTGTGTAATGTGCAGGGGGTTTGTGGTGCCGGGGTTTGGTGGTGGTGGTGGTGGTGGTGGTGGTGGTGTTTGGTGGTGGTGGTGGTGGTGGTGGTGGTGGTGGTGGTGGTGTTTGGTGGTGGTGGTGGTGGTGGTGGTGGTGGTGGTGGTAGTGATGTGTGCGTTTCTGTGGTGTGCTGCTGTCCTTGCTGTGTCACTGTGTCCTCTCCTCTCCTCTCTGGTTTGCAATGTAGCAAGGGGTTGTGGTCTGTGGGAGTGCTGCTTTTGTACTCACCTATGTGGGTGTGTCCTCATGGTCTGTTGTTTTCAGGTGTGTTGTGTCTGGGGTTCTGGCCTTTGTATTTTTTGTTTGTCCGGGGGGTGTTTTCGGGATGTGTACTGTGCTTGTGTATTTGTGTGTGCCTTGCTGTGTGGACTTGTTGGCCATGTTGTGTGCTATTGGTTTTGTGTGCGGATGGTTTCTGTGCAGGTACGTGGGCGCCATGGCTTCTGCCGTGTCGATTCTCATCGGCGTTGTTTGCGCTGGCGGGCGGTATATTTGTTGTTTTTCCGCGCTCATGGCTGTGCGATCGTAATTTCACGTGCGGTGTGTCGGCCGTGTGGGCGGGCGGTTTTGTGTTGTCGTGCGTGTTTCCGTCCGTGGCGGGCGGTTTGACTCCGACTCGGACGATGGCGGGCGGTATTTTGTGTGATTTTTCCGCCGATGGCGGTTTTCGGTTTGTGTCATCGTAATGGCGTGGTCGGTGTTCAGACGGTGTGTGCGGGCGGATTTTTGCCGCTTCCATGCCTGGCGGATTTTTTTACGCCGGGTATCGTAATGAGCCCCTTAGCTTTTTAAAGTTACATTTTAGGTGCAGGTTGTAAGTTTTGTGGCGTTATAAGGTGGTAAGTAAATAAATGTAATTTATGTGTAGGGGAAGAGGTGTGGTGCAGCGGCCAGGGCGGCTGACTCCGGAACAGGGGCTCACGGTTCGATCCCTGGTGCCGGCAGCAGGTTAGCCCAGCACCTTGTGACTCTGGGCAATAACTCGCTTAATCTTCCCCACGGCCCCCAGCGCCGGGACACCTCTCCGGAGTTAGCTGTGCGCTTAACAAATGCTGCTGCTATTATTTATTTAATAAATAGTTTCTAAATAAAAATATTTATTTGTATGAAAATTATTTTTGCAGTTTATTTATAATAATATTAATAATATTAAATATATTTGTAGTTTTACTTGTACATATTTATATTTTTCTGTATTTACTTTGTTGTTAAAATAATTTTGTTCAAGACATTTTGTTTGTTTTTAGTGTTGCTCTGACTGGGATGGGAATAGTAAATTTTACCCCTCCGCAATCCAACACTTTCCCTACAGTTGTACTGACTGCAGTGGGAATAGTAAATTTTACCCCTCTGCTATCAAACACTTTCTCTACTGTTGTACTGACTGGAGTGGGAAAAGTAAATTTTACACTTTCCCTACTGTTGCAGTTGTTGGAGTGGGAGCAATCCAACACTTTCACTTCTGTTCCATTTTGCTGGAGGGATATTTGTAAATTTTACCCAGTTTTAGTATTTTTGTGTTACGTGAAGTGGGAGTAGTACTTTTTAAAATATATTTACTATAATAGTTTACGGAGTTTTGTATAAATTGTATTGGGAATAGAATATGTATAACATTTTATATTTTATAATCTATTTACTATTGTTATAATTTATATTATTATTGTAATTTTTTAATGATAATATTATGATTATTAATGTTTTGAATGTGAAAAATATTTTTACAAAAATTTAAGATGTTTACTTTTTAAATTTAATTAGAATGTTTTTTAAAAAGATTTTATGTTATTGGTATATATATATATATACATATATATATATTATCTACTGGCGGTCGCCAGTAGATAGTTATAGTTAGGACCTATTTTCCATAGGAAATCCGCAACATTCTATTTGAAATAACGTTGGCCCCGGTTGACGAATCTTCGCGAAAGCTTCCAACTTGTTGGGGTGCTCCGGTCCGCTCCTATCCTGAAAGTCTTGGGGTGATTCGTCAAGCGGGGGCCGAGAAAAAAGGGGGGTCCCAAAACGCGTTTTCCCCATTCATTTTTCCATAGGAACCGTTCATCGCGGCTACAGCCCGAACTGCTGAACGGAATTACACCAAATTTGGCAAAGAGGTAGCCCTTGGTTCAGTGTCGTGCCTTTTGCTTAAATGGTGTAAATCCGTTCAGTAGTTTCTGAGAAAATCACAAGTAAAATCACATATATATCTATGGCCGAGTAGGGTCCGCGTACCCTCACGATCACGAGCTGCATGCTAATTGGCTGTCAAGTGGCTGTCAACCCTCCAAATCAGGAAGTGTTGGCAGCCATTTTGTCCCTCGGTAGAACCGAGGGACAGAAACAAGTGCGCAAAGCGCAAAAAGGGGGCAGGGTAGAAACACCCTGAACCCCTAGGTCTGCTCAGGGGGTCCCACAAGGACCCCCTGGGCAGAAAAAAGCATATTTTTTTTAAAACGGCGGGATGCGCTTAGGGTGCGCGAATTCCACCGATTAAAAAAAAAAAAACACAAGAAACAAGTGCGCAAAACGCACAAAGGGGGCAGGGTAGAAACACCCTGACCCCCTAGGTCTGCTCAGGGGGTCCCACAAGGACCTTAAATGGCCTGAGGAGGGGGCCACGCAGCCCCCTCCTTAAAAAAATAAAAAAAAGTGTGGCCATGCCCCGGGGGATGGGGTCCCCGGGGCCGGAATCGGCCACGGGAGGGGGGCCACGCGGCCCCCTTCCCGTTTCCTTTTTTTAAAAAAGGATAAAAGGGGTAAGGCCCTGGGGGATGGGTTCCCCAGGGCCCAAAAAAAGGAAAAAGGAAGGGGGGCCACAAAGTCCCCCTTCGGAAAATTTTTTTTTTTTTTTTTTTAAAAACGATCGTGCCGCAGGCCCCGCCCCCTTCCTTTACCACTCTGCAAATTCCCCTTGAATACTGGGGGTCCCTGGGGGACAACTAGCCCACCAGGAACCTCCAGTATGCGCCAGGGGGCTTCGTTGCAGAGAGGTGTACAGAGGCCACGCCCCTTTTTACACCTCTCTGCAACGCAGCTCTGTGGCGCGTTTTGGAGGCACATGGTGGGCTAGTTGGACTCCAGGGACCCTCAGGATTCAAGGGGACTTAATCCCCCAACTTAAAACGCGCCACGGGCGCGTTTGCACAGTGGTGAAGGGAGGGGCGGGGCTTCAGGTGACATGTGTGCAAACAGGCCCCGTGGCGCGTTTTAAGATGGGGAATTAAATCCCTTCAATCCTGAGGGTCCCTGGGGCCAACTAGCCCACCAGGTACATCCAGAAAGCGCCACAGAGCTGCGTTGCAGAGAGGTGCAAAAAGGGGCGTGGCCTCTGAACACCTCTCTGCAACGCAGCTCTCTGGCGCATACTGGAGGTATCTGGTGGGCTACTTGGCCCCTAGGGACCCTCGGGATTGAGGAGGAATTAATTCTCCAACATAAAACGCACCACAGGGCGTGTTTGCAGACATGTCACCTCAGGCCCCACCCCCTTCCTTCACCATTGTGCAAATATTCCTCTAAAATCAGCCGAACTACGAATTCCGATTTACTCACCTGTTATCAGGAGAGACCTCAGTGCTGCATCTTTGAGCCCAGTACTGATCCTGAAAAGTAATTTTAACCGTACTTACCAGTAACTTGAATTTCCTTCCATAGGCTAACATTGACTGATAGTAAGGGAGTATATTAAATTTATGAGCGATCTGGATATGAGAATTAATTTTTCCAAATCTTTTGTGTTAGTGGCAGGTGCTAAACAGAGGAAACAGCCCAATATTCATATTGAAGGGGGTAAAATGGAAGTGGTAGATTCTTTTAATTATTTGGGGATTGTGTTTAATGGACAATGTAATTGGAAGTGTATGATTGAAAATAGGTGTCTGCAGATGGAGAAGACTATTGGGGCCCTTAGTAAATTTGTAAAAAGATTGGATCAAAACCGATTGAAACTATAAAGAAAGTCTATCAGGCTAAAAGTGTATCTGTTGCAACATATGGAGCAGCAGTGTGGGGTGTTGTAGATTGCTCGAAACTACAAATGATTGAGGATACTTTTTGAAGAAATTAGTTTCCTTACCCAAATCTTGTTCTAATTTTATTTGTCACACTGAATTAGATGTCCCTTATATCTGTGACAAAATCTCTATTTCACCTGTCTTATTGTGGCATTCGATTTGGCGTAAGGAAACTCTTGCGCTGACTAGAGATATAATAAATGATGTCCAGAAGTTAGATGGGGCTAGTAGGATTAGATGGATATGTTATGTAGAATCCACACTTAAGGCAGTTGGGTTACATGAATTGTATACTAACCCTGTGTCATGTTGCTCTGTCTCAAAGAAAGAGTTAAAACACCAATTACTGTCTAGATTACAAGTAAGGAGGCAGAACGCTAATTTTAGACTGACAACTGTTAGAATATTTTCCGCTGTTCCAAGTATTACGTCACTGGATTCTAACACAACTTATCTGTCATTTGTCACTAACCAGCAACATAGATTCATATTAGTGAGATTTCGGTTAAATTATATCCCTCTGATGTTAGGTTTTCCATCAAAAATTTATGCACTTTCTGAACTGCCTCTTTGTACATGTGATGATTTATCTATTCAAAATAATCTTCACTTTTTATTTTTTTGTAAATTTTATCAGGAACAAAGAAAAAGGTTTATTATCCCTCTTATACGCAAAATGAATTTTAGACAGTGTCGTGTGGCCCTTTTTACTTACAGCTATTGCCTGACCCTTTTACATGTTTTTCACTGGCGTCCTTTTTTCTGTCGGCATTGAAGAGGAGAAGATTAACTTTTTAATCTGTCATTTGATATACTTACTCAAGGATGGTCTTATGCATAAGATTATGAGATCAACTGGTTTTTATATTACTGGGTTTGTTATGTAAAATTGTAATTATATGATTGTGCTATAATGTAACTGTTTTTAGTATACTTTTTATGCCACCATTTTGGTAGGCGAAATAAAGTTATTTTGATGTTGATGTTGATGTTGATGTTGACTGGTTTCACTTGGAAATTCTTCTAAGTATGGAGTTTTGGAACTTTATAATATTCCTCTAAAATCAGCCGAACTACGAATTCCGATTTACTCACCTGTTATCAGGAGAGACCTCAGTGCTGCATCTTTGAGCCCAGTACTGATCCTCAAAAGTAATTTTAACCGTACTTACCAGTAACTTGAATTTCCTTCCATAGGCTAACATTGACTGGTTTCACTTGGAAATTCTTCTAAGTGTGGAGTTTTGGAACTTTATAATATTCCTCTAAAATCAGCCGAACTACGAATTCCGATTTACTCACCTGTTATCAGGAGAGAACCCAGTGCTGCATCTTTTAGCCCAGCAGTGACCTTGAAAAGTAATTCTAACCGTACTTACCAGTAACTTGAATTTCCTTCCATAGGCTAACATTGACTGATTTCACTTGGAAATTCTTCTAAGTGTGGAGTTTTGGAACTTGATAATATTCCTCTAAAATCAGCCGAACTACGAATTCCGATTTACTCACCTGTTATCAGGAGAGAACCCAGTGCTGCATCTTTTAGCCCAGCACTGACCCTGAAAAGTAATTCTAACCGTATTTACCAGTAACTTGTATTTCCATCCATAGGAATCCATTGTCTGGTTTTCAGCAGAAAAGTTTCAAAGTGTCGATTTTCACAAACTACAAATATTCCTTAAAAATCGCCTGTATGACAAACGCATTCTTTCAACTGTTTACAGGAGATGCACCAGTGCTGGATCCAGGATCCACCACTGAGTAAGAAAAAGTAACGATAACACTACTTACCTGCTAAGTGAATTTCCTCCCATAGGATAAGATTGGTGATTCTATGTGAAGAAGTTTCTGTCAACTTTTAAAATACAATAATATTCCTTAAAAATCACTACTGTAACCAAAACGCTTTTACTCAACTGATTACAGGAGATGTCCCAGGACTGAATCTAGGATCCAGTCCTGTGGTTAGAAAAGTAATCCATAAAGTAACTAATTGCATTTAAGTAGAAATTCACATTGAGCTCAATGTTGCATTGTGTTTGAAATTGTGTTGCCCATTGTAACAACTGTAACTACTGTACTTAAAAGTCTATTGCCTATTTGCAAAGTATTTAAACTAAAGTAATTCATTATGAGAAAGTATATTTTGTAATGTAATGTATAATGTAATTACAATGTAATTTAAAAATAAAATATCTAAAAATAAATAGTATAAAAAAATGTAGTAAATTAGTATCAAAAAAATAAATATAACAATTAATACATTTAAAAATTGTCATTTACAAAACCTTTGAAATTCACTGAAAAAAACCATAGGTTTCAGACATGTTATAGTTAGGAATTAGCATTTAAAAACCTTTGAAATTCACTGAAAAAACCATAGGTTTCAGGCACGTTATAGTTAGAAATTAGCATTTAAAAACCTTACAAATTCACTGAAAAAACCATAGGTTTTAGGGACAGTTATAGTTAGTTGGACATTGCACTCGTACAAAACCCGTGAAATTCCCACGTTATAGTTAGTTCAGGTAACTATAACTCGCGCCCGGCAATGCACTGCTGATGACGTCACATATTACATCACTCATGACATGGTCAGTGACATCACTGATGACATCACTGATGACATCTCAAATGACATCACTGATGACATCACTGATGACATCATCCATGTGATAATTTGATGCATCTTCTCACACCCTAATATAACTTTTGATACACCCACTGTAAATTACAGACTGCCATTGTCAAAACCATAGACACTCCAACACCAATTACTATATACACACTCACTGATTCTTAGGTCTACACACACACATCTACTCACTCACCCGTACAGTCACTCATACTTATAGTCACTCAGTACAGGACTATTATATGCACTCATACACCTATATAAACACTCACACACCGCCACTCATCCATAGAGGTACTCACACACCTAGTCAGTCATGCAAAAATTAAGCACACACCCATTTACTCACCTATACAGTTATACACACACCAGCTCACTTACTCATACAAATACTAGCACATTCTTACGCTCTTATACAATCTCTGATACAAGCACACACTCATCCATACAGTCACTCTCACAATCACACACTCTCGCTTATAGCTATTTATATACTGCAACACACATATATACTGCCTTTCACATATGTAGTTACTCACACATGTACCACTGGGACATACATTCACTCACTAACACACTCTTACACACACTTACCCACCCATACAGTGTATCACAGATGCACTCTTGAAACCATCCACCCAGTGAATCACCCACTCACACATCTATGCACAGAGTCGCACACACCCCACCCACACAAACACTCAGGCACCCATACAGATACTCAGACAACCAATCAATAACTCATATAGACACTCATGTAGCTATTCACAAACCCATGCAGCCACTTACACAGCAACAGACAGACGGATACAGACATTCACCCAGTTTAGTCACTAATCCATGCATTCAGTAAGATACGTTTAATCACTCACTTATAGAGTTAGTCATGCACCTACTAAATCATCCATTCAGACACTTATACACCCACTCATTCTTCAATACGCCTTTCCCTATATATATTAAACATATTTAAACTTTACAGAAACACACAGTCACTGGATGATGTCATCAGTGATGTCATTTGAGATGTCATCAGTGATGTCATCAGTGATGTCACTGACCATGTCATGAGTGATGTAATATGTGACGTCATCAGCAGTGCATTGTGGGGCGCAAGTTATAGTTACCTGAACTAACTATAACGGGGAATTTCACGGGTTTTGTACGAGTGCAATGTCCAACTAACTATAACTGTCCCTAAAACCTATGGTTTTTTCAGTGAATATATATATATTTGTTATATTTTTATATTAGCAAAAAATGTTGAAATTATATTATAAATAAAAATTATTAATTTAATAGTTGTTTTTAAGTAGATATATGTAAATACATATATTAATTATTATAAATGCGTGTTTAACTTTTTAATTACGTTTATTTTATCTATTTTTTAAATTAATGTTACTATTTAATATATGTAATATGTATTTTTTAATTTATATATATATTTAAAAACAACATTTAATACAACAATATTTATTACAACAATATTTTTTAAAAATATTTTTGTACTTAGCATTATAAGCATAGGATGATGATATTTTTGACATTGATATTTTGGTCACAATATTTTGGTATGGGGATATTTTGAGGGTCGATATTTTGTCAGTGAACCAGGTTCCAGGAAGGTAGCTGTGAGTCCAACCATGCCTGCTGACTGTGTGTTAGGGAACGACCTTGGAAGGAGGTGGAACGCAGATCACACATGGAGATGGTGGGTCTGCCTGAGTGGGCGTGTGTGATGACAGATAGAGTGAGCAAGAGGACCTGGAGCCTGAAAGAGTGGCCCAGGTGCCTGCCAGAAAGAGAAGGAGCAGGGGGCATGGTAAATCCACCCCAGAAGTTCCCACGGTCCGAGAGGAGGCAGACCTTTAGAGGATTGCCACAGAACCTAACAGGGGAACAAGTGGCTGAACTGGGAGACTTATCTGAGCTGACACATTGGCAGCGGGAAGGGGGTTCCACCAGGGAAGAATTCTGCAAGGAGAAGCAGGACTGTCCTTCTCCTGTTTGTTTCTGGCAGCAGGCTGCAAACCAGGCAGCTGATAATTAGTCTAGATCACATTGGATCTATTTGGAGAATGGTCTCCTGTATAGCGAGCCTAAGGTTGCTGAGCCTGGGTCAGCCCTTGTGCTGGTAGTACCCTAGCGCTTCAGAACCTTCCTCCTCGAGCTGGCTTATGACATGCCTTTGTCAGGGCATCTGGGGCAGTACAAAATCTTTGACAGAATTGTCGCCCACTTCTTTTGGCCCCAGATGCGAAGGCACTCTGATTCATATTCAAGGTCTTGTCAAACTTGCCAGTGGGAGGAGGTGCAAGGCCTCTCTCCAACCTTTCCCTGTTGTCAGCACCAATGTTCTCTCTAATTTTTTTCTTTGTGTGCGACAGCGAAAGGTCTCTGTGCGCTGCGACCAAGGCTGGGTGCACCAAGGAACTGATCATGAACGCGAGAACAATGCTGTGCTATATAAATCTGTGGCAATTACCACTCAAATCATTTGTTTATGGCAAGAGTGAAAACAGATGCATTACACTCATATTGATACCAGTATGGGATATTTATGTTTCCCCAGGAAAATATTGGTGAGAGTTAATGAGCAAGTGGTCAGAGATGAGTTATGAAAAATTGCTGTATTGTAGTTGATTATTCAGTATAATATTGAACTTGACAAGATGGATGATTTGATATAATTGTGAAGGGAAGGGAATGATGATGGACATGTATAATGTTTGCTTGAAAAGAAAATATATAATGATATTCAAAGGAAGATGGGGAGTTGGCTTGTATGAGAGTGGGGATGGTTTTAAGAATCAAAATTAGGAGGATACCAACTCCTCCACCTTTGCAGTTGTAAGTGTTGCAAGGTTTCTATGAAAACTGGTAAGTGTGTTTGAATACTTGTAATTGACCCAGATTTCTTGATGGCACAGATATGGAGTGGGGGTTGTCAGAATTAAAATAGTCAGTGTTATGGACATTTCATAAAGATTGACCCCACACAGCCAAAGTGACAGAGAGTTCATTAGAGGTGAAAACTCAAAGGTGTGGTGGAGTGTCTCAGTGGGTAGATGAGATTGCTAGTGCTTGGAGTAAGGAGGCATTGTTGTGAGTGATCCTAGAATTGCTGAGTGTTAGTGAAGTGGAATGGCAATGTGGGTTAGTGACTAGTATGGTAGACCATATAAAGGTTAGGTTTTAGGGAGCATAGGGCAGAGACGTAGGAAAGATAGGATTATGGCCAGAGTCATGGTGGAAGGAGATGAGGCTTTGAAAACGAATTAAAAGCATAAGTAAGGCATTAGATGTCCCCAGAAGATGAAAACTGTAAAGATGCTTCACTTAAAAATTAAGTATTAACAAACATAACAGCAGCATTCATAATGTGCAAAAAACATAAACCTTCTTTCTATTGTATATGGTTAAAACTAGAACAACAGGTCCATTCAGAATCAACAAAAACAAAAAGATTAACAGGACACATAAGGCTCAGATATGAATATTTATATGGTACTGCAAACATGTATTGCCTAAGCTGTGAGTCATGACAAGGAGCTATACGGTTCTTCAAGTTCTGTAAAGACAAGGACATTGCACTGCTTATGAAGTAGGATGGAGCACAGCTGTTGAAAATAAACATTATGCAGATACCTGAAGATTATACTTCCTTTGCAGTGCATATGCTTAGGTTCAAAGCAATTCTACAAACAGAGACATAGAGAGGAACACTTAAAAGGTAAAAACACAAGATTAGAGGTTAGCTGCTGGAGGGTGTAGTATTTTGCATGGGATAAAGATGCACTTGTGGTGAAGAGAGCTTATTCTGCAGTGAAAACGATACACCGCAACAGCTACATGTTCTGCAGTCATCCAAAATGCCGAAGTAAATTTAGGTTTGAATGGCAAAATAATTTAGTTCCGGTAGGGGGTAGGAATGAATGATTTTGGATTTTATATAGAAAGCTAATAAAAAAAGGCAATACAAAATTAAAAAAGGGCAAGGCTGGGATTGATATGTGTTTTTTTTGTAGTATGAGAAACGTAGCCCTTCGTTGTGTAAATTAATTGTGGTTTCCTTATCAACATAAATGGCACCACAAAGTTGTGCAAGAAGAGGGGAAAAAAGGAAAAAGCACACAACTTGACACTGATCCTCTTCCCTTACAAGACTTAATCAGCAGCATCTTTGCCACCCTTCCCTGCATCCAGGATGCTAAGGACACAAGGTGCATGAGATGTAGTCTGCGCACAAAGTAAGATGTGAAGTTTTACAGGCACAGTTTAAAACAAATATTTATGTAGAGTTATATAGATATATTTTGTGGGTGTAATGGCAAGGACATGTTGAGCACACAACCCCTTACATGATGGGTACAGTGAATGAAATGCACACAGCAGCGTTTACCTGCATCTCTCGTCTTTAATGCATGCAGAGAGATGTCACAATATTTCCTAACACTACAATATAACCAGATGGTCACTTTACTCTGCTGGACAGGCGTACGTGCACTAAACGTGCTGGGACTTGCATAATAACAACAACAATCCAAGATCTTGACCGCCTTAGAGACCAGAGTTCGGGTGAGTGGGAAGGGCAGTGTAAACTTTCTGCGCAGAAATGGATAAAGGGCCTGAAAGTTTTACAATTGCACATAAATCATTGGCTTGAATATAGCATGTAAATGTAAAGGGCCTGTATTAAATAAAACAATATATTTGCCACACTCTAGCCCAGTGTGACTGGCCTCATTGGTGTTACACGTGGCAATCGGGCCTGTATATTGAAAGCAATACATCATGTATTATCTCCCTGGCTGAGGGTTGGAGGTTTCCACAGGCACTTACTTGTTCTTGTGACCCTGCTGCTGGTACCGGAAGTGGAAAGGGCCTCAAATAGAAGCATTGTGGGAGTTAGTTAGCTAATCCCATAACCCTATTTGCCTTTAAAAAAACACCATATGTACACCCTACTGACTGTACTCAGCGTACTGTCCTTCCTGGTGCATAAAGTTTACACTTTTGTTTTTTTAGAGTTTTATATAGCGGGAACTAGACCCGAAAATATCGTGTATCAGAGCGCTTTACATAGCACCAGTATCGTTACACAAGGACACATTCATTTTTTTTAGGCACAAGGAGATTAAGTGATTTGCCCAGAATCTCAGGATGTTGAGCGTCGTTGCCGAGGTTCGAACCCGGTTCCCCAGCTTCGACGTCGACCGCTCTAGCCGTAAGGCTACATCATCTCCCTACACATGACGTGACTAGCCCAACCTCTGCTTTATTGGGCTTTCTGAGTCCCCAGATATACATATGTCCTGCTCTACTCCAGTCCTACTAGCCTATGCAATGCATTAGGTTTACATTTGACTGCATCCCCCCGGCCCCACAAGCTGGCAGTCATCTTGTTGATAAAGGAGACGAACTTGTTGTTGATGCCTTTAATCTGCTCCTTCCCTATGGAGCAGATCTGGTGCATCTGGGGGTCGATGTCCAGACTGGGCAGGGAGGAGAGCAGGAAGCCAAGGGTGATCCAGGTCACTCCCCAATCGTTCGTAGCCAGGGTCAAGGCACTGATGTACCTTTAAAACCCATACTGGCAGCCCACCACCTTGCTGCTGGACCAAGGGAGGCTGGACAAGGACCCTGCTGCTGAAGCTGAGTCTTCCCCATAGTGGATCCCATACAGATTCATGTCAGGGTCACAATCTACACCCCTTCCCTCACTCATTGTTCAGCTCCTGCAGAGCCCTTATCCTCTTATTCCTAATAGATAGACCATCTTTATGGCTACCAAATCAAACACCAGAGTTTTTTTGTACAGCAGAGATCATGCACTTTGCATTTTAAGGTGTTCTCATAAGTGATAATGCAAAAGGATGCTCCATGAAATAAATTATTGCCAAGGATCACACATTCAGGTCAAGCTGTAAAGCTGGGATTGAACCCAGATTTTCCAGTTGCACAATGGGCAATTCAGCCAAAGGCTTGGTATTTCTTGATGTCATCAAAGGTTAACACGCTGGGCTTAATTCTTGGAGGATGAAATTAGCATTTGGGTGAGAGGCAGATGCCAAGAAGATAACAGCTCTTAACAACGAACATAGACTTGTTTTTTTTTAAAACATTCTTGGGATTTGCACGAAATTGAGCTGAGTCTGGATTTCAAGCCCAGCTCCCGAAAATACACAGTGGGGAGCTGTATCTACCGGGCCTAATAAACAGACCGAGCAGACCTTTGAACGTGCCAATAAACCTGAAATTAGTGTAAAATATTGTGGTAACCTAAGAGAGGATCAGTGCAACTGTCACCAATGCATCCGTCATTCATGCGTCGTGGTGCGGAAGCTGCTGCTGCATAACTTGCAGGCCCCCACCTCCGACACTAATAGAGAGTAAGCGGCATGTGTAGCGACCACCTGCTCAGTGATGTGCATCAAAGTACAAAAGCTGTGGCAAAGGAAAACAAACCTGTTACAAGTCCTTGCACAGTGTTCTGCTCTTTGCCCGTCCTCATAAAATCGCCACCACTGCTCCTCGCACTTCCACGGCAAGAAAAAGTCCTTAATGTTTTGTGCCAGCAGCTGATAAACAGTCTCACGTAAAGCTGTGATGTACACGCTTTGTGAGAGTGAGTGCACGCTGGGGGAAGACCTTTCGAGCAGGGATCTGTGGTGCACTTAGGGCACCAAGTAGGAAGCAGCCAGGTCGTGCCCTTACAACCTAAGTTTGACACAATTCTAGCTTGGGAGCCCCCCCCCCCCAAGACCCAGACTGAGGTGAGAGCCTTTTTAGGTCCCACCGGCTATTACAGGAGGTTTGTCAAGGGCTATGGCACCATTGTTGCCTCCTTGACTAAGCTGATTGCCAGGAAGCAGCCAAGAAAAGTTATCTGAACTGATGCCTGCCAGACTGCTTTTGATACTCTGAAAGCTGCCACGTGCACGTCGCCTGTGCTCAAGGCCCCCACCTTCTCCCAACAATTCGTGGTACAGACAGAAGCTTCAGAGCATGGTGTGGGAGCGGTACTCTCACACTTGAACGCTGAGGGCCTGGACCATCTTGTAGCCTTCATTAGAAGAAGGTTACTTCCCAGGGAACAGAGGTGGGGTGCAATTGAGCGAGAAGCTTTTGCTGTGGTCTGGGTGCAGAAGAAGCTAAGACCCTACTTGTTTGGGACTCACTGCCAGGTTCAGACGGACCACAAGGCCCTCAGATGGTTAATGCAGATGAGCGGTGAGGACCTAAAACTGTTGAGGTGGTCCATTTTCCTAAAGGGGATGGACTATACAGTGGAACACGGCCCTGGTACAGAACACGGCAATGCTGATGGTCTGTCCAGATTCTTCTGCCTCAGTGGTGAGAATTCCCAAAAGGGTGGGTAGTTCTCCCCACTTTACAGCTGGAGGGGACAAGTGTTAGACCTAGCATCCATGGCGTGGTTTCCCCTGACTTTCTGCCTCTGCCTCTTGCATTTTTTCACCTGTGGGCTGAAGCTAATTTGAGCTGGTTTAGGTGCTCTGGCACTTTGCCACTACTAATCAGTGCCAACGTGCAAGTGCTCCCTGTGTAAATTGTGATTCTGATTGGTTATCCATGATTGGCCTATTTGATATGCTGATAAGTCCCTAGTAAAGTGCACCGAGTGTGCCAAGTCCTGTAAATCAAATGCTACTAGTGGGATTGCAGCACTGGTTGTGCCACCCACATGAGTAGCCCTGTAAACGTGTCTCAGACCTGCGCCTGCAGTTTTTAACTGCGCTGTCGACCTGGCAAGTGCACCCACTTGTTAGGCCCTAAACGTCCCTTTTCTTACATGTAAGACACCCCTAAGGTAGACCCATGGTAGTCCTGTGGGCAGGGTGCAGTGTATGTGAAAGGTAAGACATCTGCTGGAGTGTTTTACATGTTCTGGTGGCGAAATACTGTGTATTTCGTTTTTCACTATTGAACGTCTGTCTGTCCCATAGGTTAACATAGGAGCTACCTCGTAACATCTTACAAGTGTAACTTTCCATTGGGACAAGATAGAGAAATAGAGTTTAGGCTCGCAGAACTCAGAATTTAATAACACACCTTTTAGTAAAGGTTGTTCTTAAATTGTTTGTTTGAAAATGTCACTTTTAGAAAGGGGACCTTTTCTTGCTTTACCATTCTGTGTGCCTCTGCCTGTTTGTGTATTCCCCATCTGGTTTTGGAGTGACAGGAGCTGGGGATGTGCATTCACTCCAGACAGTCACAAGGGGGATTGGGATGTGTCCTGCCTTTACTGGATGACTCATAGTCAGGCTAAAATAGACCTTTCTGCATTTACAGTGGTGGGAGGAGTTTTTACTAGCACCTGAATAGCCTGTGCCTCCTCTGCACAATGCTGTATCTAAGGGTTTGAAGTAGAGCTTGCCTCCTGTTCTGAAGTCTCAGGGACACAAAGACTTCACTTGCAGCATCCCTGAACTCTTCTGCTGGGAGCTCTCACCTGTCTAGTGGTGCCACTCCTAATTCTGGGTCACTGGAGGTGTTTGCTGGGCTGCAAATCCCAAGAAAAAGATTCCCAATGCCGTGTCCAAGGCTGCTGCCTCCACTGATTACGTGGTCACTGCTCGCTGGGTGTGCGCAGCACTGACTGCGACGACACTGCAGCCCGACGCCTGCCAACGCCATCCCCGCATGGACTCCAACACCGTCATCGAGGCCGCTGCCTACACCTGGGCCTAGGGCACCGCTCATGGAGTGCACGAAGTACCGCCTGACGACAACTGACACCAGTGCCCCATGCACATCATCGCGGAGTCAATAACCAGCGTAACAGCCCGACGCTGCACCATCACAAGGAACCGCTGCACCACCACGGACACCTCTTCGCCTCCCCTGCACTGTAAGAAACCGACACCTCACCTCCCCTGCAATAGTAAGGAACCAATGCCTCACTTCCCCTGTGGCAGTAAGGAACCAATGCTTCACCTCCCCTGTGGCAGTAAGGAACAACACTGTCCGGCACAGGCACCACATCACCTCCCCTGCACCATGCGATGTTGTTGTTTGGATCATCACGAAAGGTACTGTTTCTCTGAGGGTCTGTGTGACCCCGTAGCCGGTCCGCGCACCTTGAAGTCGGCACCGTACTTTGGATTTGTACCTGTCATGATGTCGAAATAGCCCTTGTTGGAGCTATTGTCTTCTAAGAGCTATATATTTGCAAGAAATCATTTTCAAGTTATATTTTGAGTTGTGTATGTTGGATGTTTGTTGTTTTGGTCTTGTTTGGTTTAGATAAAGATACTTTATTTTTCTAAAATGGTGTGGTGTCCATTTGTGGTGTTTTCACTGTGTTACCGTGGGTTACATACCAATTCTTTACACATTGCCTCTGTAAGATTCAAGATAAAAGATTTTTATTCGATTTAATTTAGACCTCTACTGAGGTCAACAAACAGGTAAAAATACATTTTACATTACCTTTATAAAACCAGTTATGTTGTATCTTCTTTAAAATATTTTTAAGAAACTCTTTAGAAATGTAAACAAATTATGGCAGACTAATTCATTAGGTGGCGATTAAAAAAGCATAATGAAACCTTGTACAGTGGATATATTGTATCTGAGACAGATGGGTTTTAAATACGACGTCTGGCTTCTACCAAGGTTAGGTTTGGGCAAACACACAATACACATGGTGATTCTTGCTTAACTCCATTACATGGATTGCATAAACCTGTGGTGTTGTCAGATTTGCTCCAGTTTTTCGTAAAAGCTTTCAATAGTAAGATCTCCTGCCGCATTAAAATAATACAGCATTGCACCCTGTGAACTAATGTAAACCGTAGATATCCTTCCTGAGTTTTGTATTCTATGGTATCTCCGTAATGTGCGTACTGTTTTAATTGGGAACAGTGCTTGACATCGAGATCATGGCTTATTCTTGGAGTCGAGGTTTTTAGAAATAACCTCAGGTCTGTGGGGGTCCAAGATTTTAAAAGTGATATCATGCAGTGTGAAAAATGTAATGCTATACTGAGATTGCTGTTAAAAGTATATTGCACCAACTCGTTTTCAAAAGTCTCCAGCTTTAGTATGCTCCTTAAAGATCCTGTTTCGGCGTGTAATAAATTGTACGCCCATCTTATTGTATTTGCAATGGCTCTAGCAAAGGAGCTAACTAAAGGCAGCTCAAGACGTAATGCTTGGACTGGAACCACTTGATTAACTTTTTTCATTTTGTGAAGCAGATTCCCTTCTCTTGTATTTGTAGCTTGCCATTCATTAATTGGGATGTATTCAGGAGAATAGGATAAAACCGGGAGTATTTTCATACTGTAAAACTCTAGTAAAGAGTGAAAATGTCTATACCCAATGGAAGAATATAGGGGCATATTAGCAAGACCGGCGATAAAATTATCACCGTTTTAGCGGCAGGAAACTGCCGCTAAAACGGCGATAATGGGCTTGCTAATATGCGTTATAGAATTCCAATAGAAGCCCAGGTTAGATGTCATGCACATCTAACCTGGGCTTCTATTGAATTCTATAACGCATATTAGCAAGCCCATTATCGCCGTTTTAGCGGCAGTTTCCTACCGCTAAAACGGCGATAATTTTATCGCCGGTCTTGCTAATATGCCCCATAGTCGCTTCAGTGCGATAATATGGGCATCCGCTTTAAGGCCTGTATGTTGGAAATGGGAAGAATTTTGTAAGGTTTGCGAAAGATTCTCCCAAATAGATATATTCTTTAACTACCTCTATTGGCCTTCCCCCGAGTGTCCAATTAAAATGAGAGAAATGTTTTTTATTCTAAAAGGTGCTACCTTTGTTTTCAGAATATTTGCCTTTAAGAAGTTTTCTTCTGTGTAGCTAAATTAATCATTTAAATTTCGTGGTAGTCTGATTGGTGTAAGATCTAACATAACAACATTGTCGGCATACATCAAAATGTGCACATTGCTGGATGCTATTTTTGCAGGAAAGTTATTTATTTTTAAAAAACACTTTGGGAGTTTACTTATATAGAGGGAAAATAAGAGAGGGGCCAAAAGACAGCCTTGCTTTAAACCATTCAGTGTTGGTATTGATCGGGTTAGACCTTTATCTCCCCCCATTTGTACTCTGCACCATGTTGCTGTATGTAGTGAAATAATTAACACTAGTAGATTGTCAGGTATTCCTAACTTATCTAACTTCTTCCATAGTGTAGGTCTGTCTACTCTGTCAAAGGCAGTTGTAAAGTCTACAAATACACTGTAAATGACCTGTGATTTCAACTTGACATATTTGTCAATAATCATCTGTAATGCCGCAATATTGTCTGTTATCGAGTGTTAGGGCGAAATCCGGCTTGAGTCGGAGAAGGCCCAGTCTTTCAGTTGGTCCAGGACGCTGGGCGTGAAAATCTTCCCGGTTGCGTCCAACAGAGCAATTTGACTGGAATTGCTGGGTATTAATCGAGAGCCTTTTTTCAATAGAGGAATCCTAATGATCCCCCGCCATAAGTTTGGAATTTTACCAGATTCATAACAGTAGGATAATAGGAGGGGGGCTAGAAATTTATCCCACTCTTATGGGTTGCTCTGGTGGTCCCATTGCTGCAGAAGATCTGGCGTCCTTTATATATTGAGCAATTTGTTGTTCAGTTGGTGCTGAGATATCCTGGTTCTTTTTAATCTTCATGGGATTGTATTTACTCAAGTTATCTGAGCTCTTATTTACTTAATATAAATCGAGGATGTATTTTTCCCAGTCAAGCGATGATACTGGAGAGGCTTGCAGGGATTTTCTTGTTCCAGTTGCTTTGGCTATTATGCTTCAGAATGCCTTGCCATTTTTTTGTTTAACTGCTACTTGGAGGTCTACCCTGTTTTTATCCTTTAGGTCTTGACTGTTTTTTTCTTTTTTTCTGTTTGTGGGCTTTTTTTAACTTTGAGATTTCTTTCTATCTATCCCCTGAATAGTGCAGAAATTGAAATCTAATCAATTTATTTAAAGTAGTTATTGCGTGGTCAGAAGCCTTTCTTTTTGGTCACTTGATTTCCTTTTCCTGAGTGTTTGATATTTCCTGGAGGGTGGTCATGACGGTGGAAACAGTATTTTTGAATCTTATTATAGGATCTGTTGGACTTTTATGTTAGTCCAGTTGTGGAGAGATTAATGCTGAATTTATTTAGTTAATAGTGTTAGATTTCTAAATTAACCGCCCTTCTTTTTGCTCTATTTCAGCGCTACCATTCACCTGCGTTAAGGCCCATGGAAAAGTAAACTGCAGTGGAACTTTGATTTTCAAATACATGGTTACATGGTCGCTTTCTTGTGTAAATTTAGAATTGAGAAATAGGACTTTTCTGAATAAGTCCTGGCTACAGATAATATAATTTAAAATAGAGGAGTTGAAGATTTCTTTTCTCGTAAATGCAGCGGAAACATCTCCTATTGTCCCATTTAATATCACTCCATTAATTGCATTAACTAGTGTGAGAAGTATTTTCCCGCGTTTATCTGCTTTTATGGTTGTTGGAAATAATGGTGCTGGGTTAGACCATGCTTCATCTTGTTCTTTAATCCTGTATCTTTTCTGGAGTGCATTTGAGATTTTCCTATTAAAATTTCCTGTTAGTTACTGAAGAATTCCCTTTGGATTCTATTATGGTTTTGATTTTCTCAAATGTTTTTATCATTAGTGAGTCAAATGCAAGTCCGCGAGAAATGTAGAAATTAAAAAAAACAGATTTTGGATAGTAACAAGGCTTTCTTTCCAGTACTTTATGTTAATGCTTGATCATTGTTACTAGACATATTAATCACTTCCTGGTCCCACTGTATTTCTTCCTTAATAGTATTGACAGTCCACATTTTGCATGGCCTCTTCGCACAGCCTCCACCAGAATTTCAAATACGAAGTAATCTTGCTGGTTGAAGGTTTTTAAGGACCATGTTTTTGGAAGCACACTATTGCAGGAGAGTTTTCCAAAATGAGTACTAGCTTTTGGGGATCTTTACCAGAGATGTTCCATGACGCAATTTTTAGAATTCTGATAAAAAGAGAGCTTATTTGCCTTTCCCTGCCTATTACTGTTCAGGTTACTGGAGATCCAGGACCAAGTGTTTTCCTCTGGTGGTGTCTCTACTTTTGTTAGGTTGTTGTTCCAAATTCGCCTTGCACCATCTTTAATACATATGGCTAAAATTCCTTCAGGGACACATAATGAGTCCTTAGTGCCAAAAGTTATTTGGTTATGTTGTTGCTTCCTGCTCTCATTCATCTCTATTGTCTTTGTTTGCTCTATTGCATACTCTTTTTGATTGACTCCAACTACGTTGAACCAGTTTATGTGGAGGGAGTCACTTTCTTTCAATAGTATGGAAGGGATCACAGAAGACAAATTCAACTATTGCCACTGTGGGTTGAGATTTATTCGGAATTGGCACTAATTTTATTTCTGATGAGGTTAAAGAGTGGAATGAGTGGACCTTATGTCGATTCAGCAGGACGTTTCCCAAAGGGAATAGGTCCATTATTTCCAAGGTGCGATAGTGGATCTGGGTCCCCTTTCCTCTAGAATTTTGTGGAATTGAATGAGCTTCAACTTCTAAGTTGGTCTTAAGCTGACGATCTTTTATAGATTTTGTAGTTTTAAAGTTTGGTGCCAGCGGGCTCAGTTGTTTCTGATTTTCTTTTCAGTCGAACAGAAGTTGGAAATCTTTATTTTGTGAATGCTTGTGTATCCGTCGTTTTTATATTTGCTGAAACTTCTTGTGCTAGAGAGAATGACTGTGGGAACTTTAATTTCCATGTCTTTCATTTAGGAATTCTTCATTTTGCTCTTTTATTATTATTTTCCCCCTTAGTTTTTTATTTTTATTTTCCTTTCTCTTTGAGGTGGACCCTGACTTCTTTATATTTGGAATTACCGGAGACGACATTTCTTGTTTATTTGAAGATAGAATTAGTGACTCTTGCAATCTTCTCTGATTTAAAATTGGAAAGAGTGAAATGACGTCATGTGTATTGTTTTCACTTACGAGGTCCATAAATAATTTGGGAAGGGAGTACATTTTTATCATCCTTTGTGTTCTTGCTTTACTCTTCTTTCTTCCTCTTTCTGCCGGTTTGGTTGCATTCTGTATCTTTGCTATAACATGATCTTCCGATGATGATGCTTTACAGCCTTGTTCCTTTTCTCCCTTATCTTTATCTCTATTTGCTATTGGAATTTGATGATTTTGCCTGAATTGCTTATTTCTCTTCTGGTCCACCAAATATTGGGGTATTCCCGTTTGTGCTTCCAAGATCTGGTCTAAATTTTCCATGTAATTTTCTAGAAGGGCCAGGATTGATTCCAGGATTCTCTGTAATACAAAAATTGTACTAGATATGGGATCTTGCCTATTGTAAGATTGCAGGGAATTAAACAGTGGGAATTCCAGAGAATGTAAGAGATTTTCCACTATATCTGATATATTGCTTGGAGTGCTGTTGAATAATTGAAGTGTCTCCTTTGTTGTTTTGGTTGACTCTAAAGGAGGATCAGAACTATAATGTATATCCTGTAAAGTGGAATCTGTATCTGTTACTTGAGATGGTAACACTTCTGTTGTTTGAGGTGGTGCTTCCTGGTGCTCCTGGCACTTGGCTGCTTTTGTGTGCTCTTTTCTCTGATTTCTTTAGCATCTTTTGAATAATTGAATAGTTATTGTCCTCTGTCTTCTCAAATTTTGTTTTTTCTGCATTGCTATATTGGTCCAATGTTTTTATCTGTTCAGCTGTTTTGTTTGTATGGCCCGTATTTGAAAAGTTAGGGAAAAATGTTGTTATTTCTGTATTTCCGGGTAGAGCTCCAGTATAGGCTGCTTTGCATATACTCCTTCTTATCAATTTTTCCATGCCTAGTCTTTTCATATAGATTGTCGGTTTCTTAGTTTCTTATAGGCCATGTTGGGAAGGCAGGGAAGAGCAGGAGTTCACCAGGCCTATCCGCAGGCCACACCCTGGGTTGCTTCTATGGGGACCTGGGCTTACTCTCTACTTGGGGTCACTAAGCCCTCTGTACTCAGTCTCCAAGCTCTCTTTTCTGGTATTGTGCGGAGGAATTGCTGCTTCCATTCCTGGAGGACAGCTACAGTGGTTTCTGCTCTCTTCTTCTCTCACTATGTGCGACCTCAAGGTCGTCTTTCCCGTCTTGTCTCCATGTATTACCACAATCTCTTCAGAGATCTGTATTCAACTTAACACTGTCAATATGTTAAAAACAGCTACTTTTATTGAAAGTTTTGTTGATTGGCGGGTTGGCTTCAGCTCAACGTAGGATGTCATGGGTAGATATTTATCCTACTGGCCACCAGCTCTTCTTTATGCCTTAGGGTGGTGAATACTCTTGGCGGGGCTGGCTTATGCCTCTCTGCTGCTGATACTGTACAAGTTGGGCTGCCCGATGGTGGCACTTTTTGCCGGAGGCCACAAGCTTACATTCTACAAGTGCTTATTTTGTCTGGTTTAAAGAGTTGGGTTGTTTGGGTAGACACTGCCTCGTCCGAACTTGCCATGCACACTTGAGGTGAGGTTGGAGCAATGGAGTGTGTGCCAAGCCTTCTGTCACCTTGCTGCCACTTTATGCTGCTTCCCTTCACTGCTTTTTTATTGTTTTACCCCCTCACACAAGGCCTAACAGCCTTTTGGCTGCACCTGGCTGCCATAACCTTCAGTTGGGGTTATCCTTGCTGGTCTTTTATCGATGCTGGCTGTGTTTGTCTCCTACGGGCAGGGGGGGGGGGGGGTGCTATGAGGCAAGCCTGCCCACTCAGTAGATCAGCTACTATGACCACTCATAATCAAATGTAGACCCCCGGCAATTCCGAGATAGCGGTCTATCTGCTGCTTTTGCTTCCTGATGGTTTAAATGTGGGGGGGTGCTTAAATTGCCTGACAGATCTTATTGAGGGGGCGCGGGGATCACACCCAATGGGAGCCATGGCAGACACAAGCCGCACCGGCCAAAAGCTGGCCACTTCTGTGTACTGCCGGCTCTGAAAGGGCTCTCCCAAACTCGCTCGCTCCCACCTGCTGTCTGCCGGGGTCAGAACGTCGGGGCTATGCCGGGATTGTACCGGGGAGATGGGGGCTCACCTCCTCTGCTGCCCCTTGATCCCCTTTCAGCCTCTACGAAGCTCGGTTGCTTGGTTGCTTCGGCTGTTGTAGCCACTACCGGAGCTACTGCAATCCACTGACTGCTAACCTCCGTGGCTCCACCTCCGTCTCTGCTTCCGCAGTGAGTATCGATCGCCTCACCGACCGCATACACCTACGTCCTCCAGCTCCTCCTGTTCCTGGTTCTAGTTCTGTGTCGCCCACCAAACTGGTTGGCACAGACTGCTGGTATGGAGTGGAGTGCTCATGAAGTACCGGGCAGAGGAGGTAAAGATGGCAGAGGCTTAGCCGCATTGCGCTCCTGGGGCTCTGCTGGGGCTGTGTTGGGGTGGTCAATCAGGGATGAGCTGGGGCCAAGCAAAGCAAAGCTAAGCTAATGGGGAGTGGGGCATCCTGGTGGCCCACACACCGCACCCAGAACTGACTGGGCCGCCTCCACGGGATACCTGAGGCCTCTCAAAGTGGCTGCTCAATGTCAGTGGCCACACTCACTGAGCTGATCTGGTGATAGTAGACAGATGGGGGCGGGGGTCAGGGTCGGGGAATGGAGTCAGGGTTTGGTCGGGCTTTGTAGTGTTGTCGTTAGATGTAGTTACGCAGCTCACTGACCTGCCGACTCACTGGCCTACCCCACCTCCTGCATCCGCATCCCATGTCACTGCGTCTCATCTCATCTCCAGGGCATTACCTCTGTAGTTTAGCCTGACTGGTCTGTGCCAAGCTACCAGGGGGTGAGCACAGGCAAACGTAAGTGTGTACTCTACTCATCCTGACTAGAAGAAAAGGTCCCTACTTGGACAAGGTGCATACCTCTGCCAACTAGACACCACCATTTCTAAAAGTCACATTGAATTTACTTTTAAGTCCCTGGTATATGGTACTACGCTTACCCAGGTCCTGTAAATCAAATGCTACTATTGGACATGCAGCACTCGTTATAGCACCCACTAAAGTAGCACTTTAAAACATGTCTCAGGCCTGCCATTGCAGCCTGTAGTGCAGTTTTAAAACTGCCAATTCGAACTGGCTAACTTTTTTGTACATATAAGTCACCCATAATGTAGTCTCTGTGCGGTGCATAGGGAGGGATGCATTATATTTAAAAGGTAGGACATGTGTTTTTACGTTTTCCATGTACTTTTAGTGAAAAACTCCCAAATACACTTTTTACTACTATGAGGTCTACCTTTTCCATTGAGTAACATTGAGTTACCTCATTATATTAAATAAGTGCTAACTTTGGATTGGGAACAGGAAGAAATCTCATGTTTGGTCTTAAATTGATGGTAATTTAAAATCCTCTTTTATTTTAAAGTCAGATTTTAAGTCACAGTTTTGAAAATGCTGTTTTTAGAAAGCTAAAAGAAGAATTGATGGACAGAATGCAGAACAATGTTATACATTCACCCCAGTCCAGGGAGGACCTGGTCTGGCAGTTCGGGCTGGACTGTTCCCATTTGGCACAGGGTCAAGACTGATGTGCATGTGGCTGGGTTCAAACTGGAATGGCATGGGGAGTAAAAAACTATGGATTTAGGCCCAGATTTCTGTACTGGGGTGAATGTATGACATTGTTCTGCATTCTGTCCATCAATTGTTCTTTTTGCATTTGTCACACCAAGTGGGACGGGTATGCCCAGATGTGCGTCCCGTGTTCTCCATGCCACTGGAGTCAAGCTATCCTGGCTGATGAGGGGTGAAACCCCGAAACCGGTCCTAGGATGCTTGTTTCCAGTCCAGGGAGGACCTGGCCTGGCAGTTTGGGCTGGACTGTTCCCATTGGGTGCAGGGTCAAGACTGATTTGCACATGGCTGGATTCAAACTGGAATGGCATGGGGAGCAAAAAAATGATGGATTTAGGCCCAGATCTCTGTACTGGGGTAAATGTATGACATTGTTCTGCATTCTGTCCATCAATTGTTCTTTTTGCTTTTAGAAAGCTGGCATTTTAATGTTTCAACCATTTGGTGCCTTAAGCCTATGTCCTGGGTCACATGACTGTGAATAGCGTGGCAGTTGTTCGCCTTTGTGTATTCCTCCCAGACATGGAAACAAAGGGGGACTAGGTGTTATCAGGATGGGCTATCCTGTCAAGATGGATGGGGCAGATCTGTTCCCTGTCCCACTTACATTTCAAAGGGCTGCCTCTAGCACACTCACAAAGGAACTTGGCACCAGTGTATTTTTACCCCAGACTTCTTGGAGCTTTGGCAGGGGTAAGGAAGAATCTTTTCAGAACCAGATGTGGGATTAGCCAGAAAATCACCCCCACTTCACAGGCTGGCACCAGGTATAAATATTGGACCTCCTAAACCACTTCTTCAGTACACTTTTGGACCTGTGGAAGAATCAGGAGGACTACCTGCTGCCTGAAGGACTGCCCTGGTGCTGGAAGGACTGTCTTGCTGCCTTGCTGACTGAAGGAGGCTTGGGTCTGCTCCTTGAACTCAGGATCACCAAAGTGACTCCACTTGCAAGTTGGCTGGCCTCCTTTGTGAGCAACAGGGACATAATAAGCTCCAGAGACCTTGAACCCTGCACCTGGCCACTTTTGGAGTCCTGACTCCCCAGGTGGTGCCCACCCAGGCCTAGACCCTTGATTGTGGTGTTGAAGGTGCTGCTCCTAACTAACCCTAAAAGTTGGAACGTAGAAAAATGTTCACAACAATAGTCTCCGAGAACTAACAGAACTGACACCTACCTGTCTGCCCATCCACTTGAGCTGCATTAGTGTAACCTCTGAGCAATGGTATTTGGCCTTGTGGAGCCCTGGTCGGCTGCATTCTGCAGCTTCATCCCGCTGGAGATTTTTGACTTCCAAAAAAGTGACAAACATCTAAACATAAAAATCTTCACAGTGACTCTGTCCACCGGCGCCCCGATGACAACACCTCTGCTTCAGACACTACTGGCTGCCTTTCCCTGCTGAACTTTACCTTCTCAGGAACTTTTCTTTGAAAATTCTTCTAAGTCTTCTAAGTCTGAAGGAATGCCAAGACTGGACTCAATCCACATTGTATAGCTTCATTTTTTACTTTGCCCTGATTTCGAGTGACTAGATACCTGCAATTGGCACTTTGATCTTTTCAATGCTATTTTACACTTAAATATAAAAAATTCATTACCCCGGTTCTACTGATTGGATTCAATTTGTTAAGCAATAAGTACAGTGTTTTGTGCCCACAACTCATTTAAATTGTATAGAATTATTACAGGTAGCAACATTTTTCATTCAACACTGGCATACTCCTCTATTATTTTACCACACCAGTTTATTGCATTATTGCATTTATTGCCATTAGACTTGTATGTTTCCACTTCTAACACTGCTATTGTCTCTTGTACAAATTAGTTTCGCCTGCTTCAGGTCAGACATTGCGTTCAGTACATCAGCTTTACAGAAGCAAAAATCTTTTACAAGAATTTGTTAGGAACCAAATATTAAGAGGATCATTGGGTCTACATTCAAAAGGTCTCCAAAAATTCCAAACACTGTTTTGGACCCTTACTTTATAGAGAAGCTAATAAAGCCAGAAGGGGTCTATCTCTCTATACTCAAAAGCATCAAAATGCACCTTATGTTTCGTGTATCTACTGAAGCGTATGCAGGATAAAGCAAGATACTCTCCTTAACCTGTATCTTTGTACCCCACTGCCAAAGAATACAATGGTTATGACATCTGAAATTCTGAAATATGCAAAAAAACTCACTGTTATTTGAATGAGGGGAAATGCTATGAAACGATGGGTATGAGGCACGTACTTGGTGACCACCTTAACAAGTTTTGTCTTCTAAGACGTCCATAGAAGGAGGCGATGGCAGACTGGCATGTCCCCACTGTGCAAACAGTAGGCAATATTGTGCCTCTACAGACCAAGGGGCCTATTTCGATGTGAGTCGGAAAGGTCAGAGACTTTCCGACCGACATCAATGGTTTCAATTTGGACCACTTAATTACAATCTAGGCGGTCGGAATTGAAACCAGCCGGTCATTCTGGCTGGATTCCGACAGGCTTAAGGAGTCTGTCAGGCAGTCGGAGACCGGCCTATAATCCCAATGGACAGCATTTACGCCGTTGGGATTACGATGCTCAATTTCCGACAAGCTTTCCATGCCGGGATTTCAGATATGGAAAGCCTGTCAGAAAGCGAATTTGGGGGCCCCTAGCAGGGCCCCCTTCTCCTTGCATCCTCCAGTTGGGGACTGAGGGGGCACCTATGGTGCCACCCTGTTGATCTCTGCACCGTGCGGCAGGCACCTTGAGGGGCCTGCCACGCGGTGCAGGGATGAAAACAATCTCCCATTTCTCTATGGGAGCTTGTGCTACGGCCGGCTTATGGCAAAAGCACAAGCTCCCATTGAGAAATGTGAGTATGTCATTTGAGATGTCATCATTGATGTCATCAGTGATGTCACTGACCATGTCATGAGTGATGTAATATGTGACGTCATCAGCAGTGCATTGCGGGGGCGCGAGTTATCGTTAGCTCAACTAACTATAACAGCCGAATTTCTCTGCTTTCGTACGAGTGAAATGTCCAACTAACTATAACGTCCCTGAAACCTTTGTTTTTTTCAGTGAATTTCTAAGGTTTTTTAAATGATAATTTCAAACTATAACGTCCCTGAAACCTATGGTTTTTTCAGTGAATTTCAAAGGCTTTTAAATGCTAATTACTAACTATAACGTTCCTGAAACCTATGATTTTTTCTGTGACTTGTTTTTAAATTTTTAGAGTGGAACAGGAATGGCACTATATCTTCAGCAATTTCTAAAAAATTGCAGTGTGTACAATTTACATTACGGATTAAAAACATTTGTTCTAAATTTTTAAGCTTTTATAAAGGTAATGTGATTTTTTATCCTTTTTAAAATATGTATTTACACATTTTTTTTTTAAACTGAGATTCGCGTACCGATCGTGTACCAGTCACGGTGGGTGTGTGATTCCAAGCATCCTGCCGCCATATTTATTAAGTCGTGCACGATGTGCGTACGGTGCGCGGCGACGGTCCTGCGTAACTTCACGTACGTATTTCCGTGCTCGCGTCAGGTACGCGAATCCAGAGCAAGTTATTTAGTTTTATAAGTATATATACCTATAACTTTATTATATATATTATACCAAGAGATTTATATACAAATTTGTAAATTTACTATATGTGTAACTGGAATAAAGTTATATTATTGTTAAATATATTTTTCGGTAATCGCGTCTGGTGCGTGCTGATTGCGCGTCGCATACACGAATCCCAGGTGACTTCAAAAGAAAGCATTTCATTGCTTAAGAAGCTTTCTTTTCTACTACTTGCTGGACCCCACCCAATTTTTTCATTCTTCCAGGAGCATCTTCAGAAGGCACATCTCTTGTGTTTTCTGCTCCTCTTTATTTCATTTTTTTGGTGTTTTTTTATTCACTGAGAAAATGGCTTTTGTTAATCCACCACAGGACATTCCTGCAGAAGAAGAGGAGCTGGAAGAACCAATCAAACGACGCAAAGAAATTATTGTGTGGACTTTCTTTTCTACACCACCTGGAGAGAAGAAGGTGAATGCACGGAAGGTGACCTACACTATTTGTGAAAAAGTGCTATCTCGGGGATCCGAGAAAAAATATTCCTGCGGAACTTCATCAATGATGAAGCACCTACAGACCATACACCCGAATCGTCTTGCGCGAGAACAACATCGTCGCCAACTTCAACAGAGTGAGCAAGATGATGAGGTCGCAGGGCCTAGCACTTCGGCAGGTTATTCCGCATCCACCCAAACTGGACAAATTATTCCAGAGTTCGCTGGACTTGAGCAGCACTGCATAGAATGCAAAAAACTACTTTATGCTGGAGAGCAATCTGTTGAAGCTGTTGTGGTTGCTGCAAAGAACCACCGCTGTTATTTTTTGGTTTTGTTTTTGCAATTACTTTATAATTGCAAAATGTTTGGAAACGTTTCTTCAGTTCATTCCGTTGATTTTTTCATTTTTTTGTAAAAAAACACCAAAAAAATGAATAAAGGAGTTAAAAACACACAAAAATTTAACAAGAAAATAATAGGAAAAAAATGGTTCTTTTTAGAACCGCCTATTTGGTTGAAAATAGACAAACTTGTATGTGTTGTCTGAATTGCTGCAAGTGTAATATGTGAATCATTGTATGAGTGCATGAGTACTGCCTGAGTGAATGAATGAGTGCAGCAGTAATGTGTGGGTCATTGGATGAGTGCATGGATAGTGTCTGATTGAATGGATAAGTGCATGGGTAGTGCCTGGCTGATTGCATGAGTGCAAGAGTAGTGTCTGAGTGATTGTAAGGGTGCATGGGTAGTGCCTGAGTGCATAGATGAGTGCATGGGTTTTGCTTGAGGGAATGGATGAGTGCAAAAAGACTGCCTGAGTGATTGGATGAGTGCAGGGGTAGTGCTGGGGTAATTGGAGGAGTGCATGGGAAGTGACTGGCTGATTGCATGACTGCAGGGGTAGTGTCTGGGTGATTAAAGGAGTGCATGGGTAGTGCCTGAGTGCATGGATGAGTGCATGAGTAGTGCCTGAGTGCATAGATGAGTACATGAGTAGTGCCTGGGTGAATGGATGTGTGCAACGCTAGTGCCTGAGTGATTGCATGAGTGCATGGGTAGTGCCTGGCTGATTGCATGAGTACAGGGGTAGTGCCTGGGTGATTGAAGGAGTACATGGGTAGTGCCTGAGTGCTTGCATGAGTGCAAAGGTAGTACCTAGGTGATTGGAGGAGTGCAGGGGTAGTGTCTGGTTGATTGGAGGAGTGCATGGGCAGTGCCTGGGTAATTGGAGGAGTGCATTGGTAGTGACTGGCTGATTGCATGAGTGCAAGGTTAGTGCCTGGGTGATTGGAGAAGTGCATGGGTAGTGCCTGAGTGCATGGATGAGTGCACGGGTAGTGCTTGAGGGAATGGATGAGTGCAACAGTAGTGCCTCGGTGAATGGATGGGTGCAACTATAGTGCCTGGATGATTGCATGAGTGCAAGGGTTGTATCTGGGTGATTGGAGGAGTGCATGGGTAGTACCTGAGTAAATGGATGAGTGCATGGGTAGTGCCTGAGTAAATGGATGAGTGCATGGGTAGTGTTTGAGGGAATGGATGAGTGCAACAGTAGTGCCTGAGTGATTGGATGACTGCATGGGTAGTGCCTGGTAGATTGTATGAGTGCAAGGGTAGTGCCCGGCTGATTGCATGAGTGCAGGGATAGTGGCTAGGTGATTGGAGGAGTACATGGGTAGAGCCTGAGTGCATGGATGAGTGCATGGGTAGTGCCTGGGTGATTGGAGGAGTGCATGGGTAGAGCCTGAGTGCATGGAAGAGAGTATGGGTAGTGTCTGGGGGATAGCATGTGTGCAGGGGTACTGCCTGGGTGATTGGAGGAGTGCATGGGTAGTGCCTAAGTGAATGGATGAGTGCATGGCTAGTGTTTGAGGGAATTGATGTGTGCACTAGTAGTGCCTGAGTGATTGGATGAGTGCATGGGTAGTGGCTGGCTGACTGCATGAGTGCAGGGGTAGTACCTGGGTGATTTGAGGAGTGCATGGGTAGAGCCTGAGTGCATAGATGAGTGCATGGGTAGAGTTTGAGGGAATAGATGAGTGCATGAGTAGTGCGCGACTAGTGTTTCTGAGAATGGATGAGTGCAACAGAAGTACCTGAGTGACTGCATGAGTGCAGGGGTTGTGCTTGAGTGCATGGACCAGTGCATGGGTACAGCCTGAGTGCATTGATGACTGAATGGGTAGTGCCTGGTGATTGGAGGAGTTCATGGATAGTGCCTGAGTGCATGGATGAGTGCATGGGTAGTGCCTGAGTGATGTCATGAGTGCAGGGGTAGTGCCTGGGTAATTGGAGGAGTGCATGGGTAGTTGACTGGCTGATTGCATGAGTGCAGGGGTAGTGCCTGGGGGATTGGAGGAGTGCATGGGTTATGTCTGAGTGCATGGATGAGTGAATGTGTAGTGCTTGAGGGAATGGATGAGTACAACAGTAGTGCATGAATGAAAGGATGAGTGCAACTATACTGCCTGAATGATTGCATGAGTGCAAGGGTTGTGTCTGGGTGATTGGAGGAGGGCAAGGGTAGTGCCTGAGTGAATGGATGAGTGAATGGGTAGTGCCTGGGTGTTTGGAGGAGTGCATGGGTAGGTCCTGGGTGATTTTTTGAGTACATGGGTAGTGCCTGGGGGATAGAATGAGTGCAGGGGTACTGCCTGTGTGATCGGAGGAGTGCATGGGTAGTGCCTAAGTGAATGGATGAGTGCATGGCTAGTGTTTGAGGGAATGCATGCGTGCAATAGTAGTGCCTGAGTGATTGGATGAGTGCATGGGTAGTGGCTGGCTGATTGCATGAGTGCAGGGGTAGTACCTGGGTGATTTGAGAAGTGCATGGGTAGAGCCTGAGTGCATAGATGAGTGCATGGGTAGAGTTTGAGGGAATAGAAGAGTGCATGAGTAGTGCATGACTAGTGTTTCTGAGAATGGATGAGTGCAACGGAAGTACCTGAGTGATTGCATGAGTGCAGGGGTTGTGCTTGAGTGCATGGACCAGTGCATGGGTACAGCCTGAGTGCATTGATGACTGAATGGGTAGTGCCTGGTGATTGGAGGAGTTCATGGATAGTGCCTGAGTGCATGGATGAGTACATGGGTAGTGCCTGAGTGATTGCATGAGTGCAGGGATAGTGCCTGGGTAATTGGAGGAGTGCATGGGCAGTGACTGGCTCATTGCATGAGTGCAGGGGTAGTGCCTGGGGTATTGGAGGAGTGAATGGGTTGTGCCTGAGTGCATGGATGAGTGCATGGGTAGTGCTTGAGGGAATGGATGAGTGCACCAGTAGTGTGTGGGTGAATGGATGAATGCAACTATACTGCCTGAATGACTGCATGAGTGCAAGGGTTGTGTCTGGTTGATTGGAGGAGTGCATGGGTAGTGCCTGAGTGAATGGATGAGTGCCTGGGTAGGGTTTGAGGGAATGGATGAGTGCAACAGTAGTGCCTGAGTGATTGATGAGTGCATGGGTAGTGCTTGGGTGAATGGATGAGTGCAACAGTTGTGGCTGAGTAATTGCATGACTGCATGGGTAGTGCCTGGTTGATTGTATGAGTGCAAGGGTAGTGCCTAGATCAGTGGTCTTCAAACCTTTTAATACTGCATCCCCCCAGTGGAAAAAAAATCACCAGGGCCCCCCTTAGAATTTTTCTTAAATGTTCTATTAAATAGGCAATGTTTAAGTATGTCTAGACTCATTTAAACATTGCAATTAAGTTCTGGTACCATTTTAAAAATGCAATCAAATACATGATTGCCAAACATACTATTCTGGTCAGTCAGGCCTTACAAACGTGTAAAAGTATCCGAAGTGTGATTATTAGAAATGGGGGTGGGGGTTTTGAGGAATATTTGGAATCCTTTCCCTTTGACACATACTCCAAGCTATGATTTAAATAAGAAAAGATGTTAGTGATTGCCCATTACAGAATGGCTTACTGCCGCTCATTTTTTTCCGCTTAAAACAAAGTACTGTTATCATCTTAATGCTTCTTTTGGCCAGAGCCTTGTGCCCCCCAGGAGCACTTGAGGCCCCCCTAGGGGGGCCCGCCCCCCAGTTTGAAGACCCCTGGCCTAGATGATTGGAGGAGTGCATGAGTAGTGCCTGAGTGAATGGATGAGTGCATGGGTAGTACCTGGCTGATTGCATGAGTGCAGGGGTAGTGCCTGGGTGAGTGTAGCAGTGCATGAGTAGTGCCTGAGTACATAGATGAGTGCATGGGTAGTGCTTGAGGGAATGAATGAGTGCAGCAGAAGTGCCTGAGTGCATTGATGAGTGCATGAGTAGTGCCTGGGTGAATGGATGAGTGCAACAGTAGTGCCTGCATGACTGCATGAGTGCAGGGGTAGAGCCTGAGTGAATGGAGCAGTGCATGGGTACAGCCTTAGTGCATGGATGAGTGCATGGGTAGTGCCTGTGAGATTGGAGGACTGCATGTGTAGTGCCTCAGTGATTGCATGACTGCATGGCTAGTGTTTGAGGGAATGGATGAGTGCAATAGTAGTGCCTGAGTGATTGGATGAGTGAATGGGTAGTGCCTGAGTGTATGGATGAGTGCATGGGTAGTGTTTGAGGGAATAGATGAGTGCATGAGTAGTGCATGACTAGTTTTTCAGAGAACGGATGAGTGCAACAGAAGTACCTGAGTGATTGCATGAGTGCAGGGATAGAGCCTGAGTGCATGTAGCAGTGCATGGGTACAGCCTGAGTGCATGGATGAGTTCATGGGTAGTGCCTGGGTGATTGGAGGACTGCATGTGTAGTGCCTCAGTGATTGCATGACTGCATGACTAGTGTTTGGGAATGGATGAGTGCAATAGTAGTGCCTGAGTGATTGGATGAGTGAATGGGTAGTGCCTGAGTGTATGGATGAGTGCATGGGTAGTGTTTGAGGGAATAGATGAGTGCATAAGTAGTGCATGACTAGTGTTTCAGAGAATGGATGTGTGCAACAGAAGTACCTGAGTGATTGCAAGAGTGCAGGGGTAGAGCCTGAGTGCATGGAGCAGTACATTGGTAGAGCCTGAGTGCATGGATGAGTACATGGGTAGTGCCTGGGTGATTACAGGACTGCATGGGGAGTGCATGAGTACATGGATAAGTGCATGGGTTGTGTTTGAGGGAATGGATGAGTGCAATAGTATTGTCTGAGTGATTGGATGAGTGCATGGGTAGTGCCTGGGTGATTGGATGAGTGCATGAGTACTGCCTGAGTGATTGGAGGAGTGCATGGGTAGTGCCTGAGTGCATGGATGAGTGCATAGGTAGTGTTTGAGAGAATGGATGGGTGCAATAGTAGTGCCTGAATGATTGGATGAGTGCATGTGTAGTGCCTAGCTGATTGCATGAGTCCAGGGATAGTACCTGTCTGATGATATCTGAAAGTTTTTAAATAGTGTAAAGGTTCAACATTATTTTTATTAGAAATAAATAACACATAAATGAATGTTATCATGCATATTATGTTATGTGTTCTTATCTTTTTTAGTAATTTAGATACAGAACTCTGTTGAACCATTTTAGAATACTATTGTCGTAAACTGAAATAAAACACTTTTCATACTTCACCATTACCTATTGTAAAGAAGAAGAAAAAATATGTTATATAATGTAATGTATTACAGAAATTAAAATATTATACTTTTAAGAACACAACATAATTTTAGAATTACATAACATTCTCAGTTTCCCTTTTTGCTGTTCTCAGATTCTACTGAACTTCACCATACACAGTGATTTCAACGTAGTATCATCATACAACAGCGGGACAAAAACAATCAACGAGATTGTGAAAAAAACAAATTACTGCAAAGCATTATTTCCAATATGTGTACCTATATGTTTACCTATCTACACTTTCTAAATTACGTCCAACTTGTACATTAAGTCTTTTATTACTCTCAAGTACATTTGCTAAAATGTATACTCTCATTTATATCTGGTATAATATAGACAACAAATATATAAACTATTGCTTTTAAAGACAATTTTCCAAATGCAATATCAATGAGCACATATAATAACCTAAACACTAATTATAAATAGTAATTGTTTCAATCCTGTCCACTTTCTGTTGACATCTTCCCAATAGACCGAATAATGTATTAAAAACTTTTTCTTGGTAAAAATCAAATGTAAATTTGTTAATTCATGTTTACATCTTCCCAATAGGCCGAATAATGTATTCAAAACTTTCTCTTAAAAAAAATCCAATATAAATTTGTTAATTTGTGTTGACATCTTCCCAATAGGCCGAATAATGTATTCAAAACTTTGGCTTCAAAAATATTAAATATGAATTTGGTAATTCATAAGGCAATCTAGGTTTGAATTCCAAGTGGGCATCATTGCAATGCGTCCATCCTTTTTTACACTTTAAATATACAGTATAATGTCCAGATGTGGTAGTAGGTCCGGCATGGAAAATAATAGCCACTGCTATGAAAGTTTTTCCTGAAATAGATATTTGAATTGCTACAAATTTTTCAATTTTGGTTTCCAATTTGTTTCCATTTGCTCTACAACGTTGTAGCATTAAAATGAGATATTTTCCATATCTTTCTATATGTAATGTAGACAACATCTGTGATCTACAATGTGAACATCCCATGTCCTGATTGGCTGTTTTAATCAATTTGTTAAAAGGTACTGATTCACAGTCTGGTATTGTCAAGTATATGAATCGTTCTGTTTGTATTTCAATGACCGTAGTAAAAGAACACACTTCACATTTTTGATCCCAACTGTAACTAAGTCCAAATAAGTTTTCAATCATAATTCCTTCATCTTCTAACACTGAAAGCATAACCATTAAAAATTCTTGTGCATCTTGCTGTACATTAAGAGTAAATGTCAGTGAACCACTACATATATCCAAAAGATGACGAACTCCAGAAGCAGTATATATTTTAGTTCTGTCAGTTACCAACTGTTGAAATACATGATGTAAAAAAGAACAAAATATTGTTTCATGATTTCAAAGGATTTCACAATGCAGCTCTTCTAGATAAAACACAACATTCAAAATCACATTAGCATAGCAGTTGATACCTGAACTATTTTCCAACTGATACCCTACAATCTCATCAACAGTTTCCATTTTCTTTTTCTTTACGTCTTCAAGTTTCTGTTCATTTATTTTCTTTTTTTGAACCTCAATTCCTTCTTTGACATATTTCCGTTTTGGACACACAAACGTTTCTCATATATGGGATATTCACCTAAATCAGGAGCATAAAGTCTTCTTAAACGATTATACTCTCTTACAAAATTTGCATCAGCACTAGTCTTTTTGTCATCAAAATCTATCAAATACAAACCAGACAATGTTTCCTACTCGAGATAATGCAACATATGCCATTCTCTCTTTCAACACTGTGCTTCCAATATTTACAAAAGCACTGTCTATACTTAAACCTTGAGATTTATGAATAGTTACCGCATATGCTAAAGACAGAGGAAACTGTTTTCTGCAAACGTACAGGTCTTTTACAAGCATAAAATGTACAACACAATGCCTAATCTGTGTTACCTCTTTAATCTGATCAAATTTTATCTTCAAGAATTCTATTCCATCTCTGTTCTGATATTTTACAAACTCAACCACTTTTCCCATTGCTCCATTTACTAAACCTTTTTCTACATCCAAATTTCGCCGTAAAATTACCCGACAGTTTATACAAACATGTAAAGTGTTGTCTAAGCCTGCTGTTGTAGATACTAACTTCTCCAAAGAGTACAATTTAGACTGTAGTTTGTCTGTGAGAAGAATAGTCACTCCCTGGTGTTCAATTTTATCAATAACTTTCATTTGAACTATTTCCTGTTTTTCCAGATTCAAAAGTTCTTGATTAAATGTAGAACACTCTTGCAGTGTAGTCATTAGGCAAACTATAGACTTCTTTTCTTCAAGATTATTGTACATTATTTCAGACGCTGTGTTTCCAGTTGTAAACAAGTTCGTTAGTAGCCGACTTTCCAAAGCTTCTGTACCATGTTTCGTCAAGACACCAATTTTTATATCTTGAAGAATATTTCCATAATCTTCATCACTTGCTTGTCGCATATTCTTAACAAGTTCTTTATATTCAAAATTTGACCAAATGTTCACATTTCCAATACTTCACAAGGATTTCCTAGTGTCTTCATGGACAACTGTTTTAAAAACAGGTTGTCCTTTTACAGGAGTAAGTTGTAGTAGATCTCCAAATACAATGACATGTTAACATCCAAACAGTACATCTTTATGTGTTTTTAAAACCTGTTGCATCCTCAAGTGTACAAAGGCAAGCATTAGGTTTGAGACCATGCTCACGTCATCAATGATTAGAAGTTTCATTTTCTTCAGTACTCTTGAAACTTCATAAGAAGCTTCTCCAGATAGCTTGTGATGTTCCAATTTGTTATCATGTTCAACTGGTAGCATAAGTAATCGATGTAAAGTAATCCTTTTAATGTTGTGTGCTGCTAATCCAGTTGGAGCTGTTACAACACAAGATAAATGTGATTTTGCAGTTTTGTGGAGATAAGTGGTCAAAACTTTAATTAAGAAACTTTTTCCTGTTCCAGCTTGGCCACTGATATACATTAAAATAGGTTTAAATGAAGAACATTGGCATTCTTTTTTTTCAAGCAGCAAACCATGTTGTATTTGTTGTGTCACTTGTTGATATATTTCTTTTTGTTCGATGTTAATTGTTCTTCTACATTTTCTAATTGAATAGTATCATGTTGTGCTTATTGCATTGCAGTTTCTACTTCATTCATGGCAATTGCTGCTTCATTTTCAATAGTTGGTTGTCCTAATGGATCTTGGCTTAGTTGAGCCGAACTTTGACTATCTTGAGAACTGTCTCTGGCTATTTCACCTGCAATAGTAGTTTATTGTTCAACTTCATCATTTAACATTTGTAGATAAGTTGGGAAAATTGTGCATTCAATGGTATCTTTACAAGTATTGAAAGAATCTTCATAGCAGCCATAATCTCCAAGTGATTCAGTTTCACTACGCCAAGGCTTGAACAGTTGCAGAAGTGCTAAATAGAACAATTCCCTCTTTTCTGGACTTTCACAACTGAGTTTTCTGTGAATAATAAGATTTCCTTTGGCATGTTTTACCAAATATCCATCACATCCAATTACTGCATATTTTTCTTCATTTATATTTTCTGTAACATTTCTTTTAAAGATGTAATGTTGAAGTATTTCATAGAGACATAGGATTTCCAGATGTGGACTCCTTTTGGGATAGTACGTATCCAACATATTAATTTTAACAATATCTGTACTTTCTGGTTCATTCAATGCTAAGTATTGGATTTCTTGTAGAGATTTCAATACTCTATTTCATGTGCAGGCAAGACCTAGACTTACCCAAATGATTCCTCTTGACTTTGAATATAAACTAGCAGAGTTCAACCAATCCGAACATTCATAGGATTCAATCTCTCGGTGGGAAAGCATTTTCAAGCTAAAGCTGTACAATTTCTTGTTAAGACTCTTTTCCTGTGAAATTTTTCCCCACATTTCTTTCAACTCTGTATTTTCCGATTTGGTTAGATATGACGTAACATAGCGAGCAAAAGCAATTGAATTATCTGCAACATATTGAATATCCATGTTTGCATTCCACATTGTTAAAATCACTGGATTGTTGTCATTAATATACTTTGAATCTTCGGTTCTTTTTAAGTTGTATGTATTCTTCGGAGATTTCCGAGTTATTGTATACCTTACTGCTGACATAAAACTATTCACTCTTCCTTTAGAAATTATTGGACGTGGGAATCCAAAATGACATTTTGTATAAAAGTTTCCCTTTGATTTGTATTTCCGTTGAGAATATTTTCCACATCAATGACTATGAAACCATAAAACTTGTTGTCTAAATCTATTTTCTCCTCCTTCTTTTGGAATGGCATAGGTAACATACTCTTCGATGAAAGGCAAAACACTTTCATCAGTATCAGTTCCAAATGTTGGTGCATTCTTGATCCATAGTAGCATGTGTATATAAGGAGCACCTCTGGCTTGGTACTCCTTTCTCCAAAAGAAATCAGTAACTTCTCCAAGAGTTGGATTATTTTTATTGCAGATAAAAGACATCATAGCTTGAAAGCTATGATTAAAATATCTGTACACATTTACAGGATCCAAGGAACAGAGTTCTCCAGGTGTCTTCAATTCAATATTTTTTACATTTGAATCTACTTCTCGTAGAAATTCAAGTAAATCATCCCATGCATATTCAGCACAGCTAAGTGTTACAAACCACATAGGGGTACCTAAGTTTCTTAACATACATTTAAGTTCTCCGTGACGATGATACCACTACTCATTGGTACCACGTTGACACGCCATCAATTTAATTAACTGTGGGGGATATTCTCAAGAACGTGCGATAAACATCGCCAAAATAGGTTAACTCAAGTTTCCAAATCGCCATCTATCGCGGGAAAATAACTGCGTGTTAACGTGGCATTCTCAACACGGCGGTAAAATGCGATAGTACCCCGATAACGCGGCAAATGTCCGCGATAATAGTACCGGGACGGCGAAAAAAATCCAAACCCGAACGCGAAAAAAGTTGCGATGGGCCCAACCGCGATAAGACAAACAGCGAAAAGCAGTGCCAGGCCTGCAATTCACACACGTCAGGCGTGAAAAACCACTAAAAAAGCTGGAGAAAAAAAACACAAATAAAAACCAAACTACAGCGAAGCACAATGGAGGCAGCCGGAGCAGGTACAGAGGACGACCAGAACCCCACAAGCCCCCCGGAGGACCAACCTGGGACCTCGGGGTCAGGGAAGGGCAAGGACAAGAAGAAGAGGAAGACGCGGTTCAGTCCGCAGGAAAACAGGATCCTGATCACGGAGGTGGTAGAACACCATCAACAACTGTTCGTCACCTCCACTGTGTCATTGGCCACAAAAAATGGAATATGGCAGTCCATCGTGGACAAGGCGAATGCAGTCGGAGTGCTGAGGAGGACAATGGACGAGGTCAAGAGGCGCTGGAATGATGTGAAGCGCAAGACCAAGCAGAAACTCACAGACAACCAGAAGGCAGCAATGCAGACTGGAGGTGGGAGGACAGCGCCACAGGAGGAGCTGGAGGAGATGGAGGAAATGGTGACCACAGTCATCAGTGGGGAGACAGTGGCAGGAGTTGGGTGGACCGGACACTGCTCAAAATGACCCGACACAACAGCAACAGGGTGAGTAACCACCAGGGACTGGGGGGACAAGGGGAGATGGGCACAATGGCACACATGCACAATTAAGTAGAGCACATCTGCGGACAAACCATGGCCAAGAGTCACAACTGCAACCAAGAGCCCAATTTACCCAAGTCTGCAACATCACAGCACTGCATAAGCACAGAAGTGAAAGCCACACCGCCTGAAAGGGATAAGGGCCAGCCAAATCAGAGCTGAAGGGGCAACTCACCTACAATGCAGCACACACACATAAGATCCAGAGCACCGCAACATTTACAACAATGTTGAACAAACAGCAACACCAGCACAACAGAACAGAGGACACAACTGCTGCGGCTTGTGTGTGGAAAATGGCCATTCGCATGTGGCATAGCTGGAAACTGTGAGATGATGATGTACTAGTACAACCCCACATCCCTGATGGTGTAGTAATGCATGTATGGCCGTGACCCAGATAGGCAGTGAGACACACATTGTCATACAAATCAACACTCATCACAGTTGAATACAAGTGAAGGTGCGTAGACTTTCTCAGCATATGCGTGTCAGTATGGCCAAGATAAGTGCCACAACATGCAGACCAATGCAGCAGTATGTCAGAATGTGGAACGTTGCCAAGCGCTGCTGTCCACTCCGGGGGAGTGCCGCACCATTCACAGGTGTGTGTTTACCCGTGTTGTTGTCCGCTCATGTATTCGGAGTCCAGGTGAATGCAGCCATGTCCACTGTCATTGTGGGAGATGTGACCAGAACCCCAAGTCCCAACAAGGTGTCGGGACATGTGCAATGTGTTCCAAACTGTGGTGTCTGCAGGTACGTAGTTACACGTCCATGAAAGCGAGTGCAGCTTCGTAGGCAATCATTTCCAGCATGAGGTTGTTGTCAACTTCATCAAACAGGATGGCGAGGATAACCATTAGCAGGCCCGGACAGATGTGCTGCATCCACCCCCTTTCACCAATTAGCACTACAGCCCAATAGGGGAGCGGCTGAATGTGGTCACTGCACACAAGGAGTTCTGCAATCTCCCAGGTCCAGCTGCCAGCATGTATGCCAAGTATCCAGGCATCCCATAGATGGGTGTCACGGTGACACTCATGGTCGTGGGACAACAGGGGGCGCACACATATGTCGAAATCCAGTTCGGTTACCGTCCTGTTGGATAGGCAGACATCCATGGACCACTCGAATATGCATGAGCGACAATGCAACACAGGATGCACGCAGGTGACGTTGGCAAGGCAGAAGCTCAGCCGGTAACTGATCCGCAGCACTACCAATGGCAGTGCCCCCAGTAAATGCAGCATACGTGCACAGTACAGTTCCACGTGACAGGGGTTGTGCATGTGTCCGGGATGGTCTGCCATTTCGTTAGTGGCTCTGGTTGAAGCGGCACTGTTCTGACCTGCGCCAGTTCTGTGGATGAAATGCCACAGCTCGGATCAATGAGTTGTTTAAGTGTGCAACGGTTGTACCCCTGGGATGGGGTGGGAGTAAGTGTGAAGGCCATTCCATGCAAGATAACTCCGAGCAAGGACTTCTGTGTGTGGGGTGTGTATACGTTGGTCTGTCGTCGGGATGTGCATAGTGTGGGAGTCGTCCTCAACTGCTGTCGTATCTGTCAGGGGGTGCCGGGCACATGCAATTCCGAGGTCGGATGTGCAGATGTGCTTCCGCCTGATATGTCAGACAAAGGGGCTTTCATCCCTAATGTCAGTTTGTCATCTGTTTGCATTCATGAAGTGTGATGTGGCTTGTTGGGTGTGGGGTGGGATGTGTGCGACTTTGGGATCCATGTTTGACATGACTTGCATGTGGCAAATGAGCGGCATCACTGTGTGTTACGTTGCCTCACAGCTGCTCCTCCCTCCCCCCGAGCCTATTTACTTGTGTGCGCTGCGCGGTTGCATCACTTGCACTCCAATGGCACACCATTGTCATACCTGTCTGCGCATGTCCACAAGCCTGACAACGACACTGATGTTGTCCGTTAAAGGTGGGCGGCCACGTGAGTGTAGGCCTATGGTAAGGTTAGTGCAGACACAGATGTAGAGTTCATGCCTGGCTGAACTCGCGCTGCGACTAAGGCTAGGCATTTGGCTCATGCTGCGGCAATGCAGATATACACAACACTTGGTATGTATGAGCCAAGACCCCGAGCGGTCATACGCTCCTTAATTTCTCCGTTCGTGCGAGACCGCCCTCCGTGTGCATGCTACATTGCAACATTGTCAATTGCGGGCCGGGTGGCACCGACACTACAACAGAGACACACGCATTGGTGACTTCCTTGTCCAGGCCAGAACTGAACCACGCCGTGAGCCCTGGGCTAATTCTACACACCCCTGCGCTGGACTGACGTACGCTGTCCCAGCCCACTCCGCTTACAGGGGGGGGATGACAAAGCTACATGTCCAAGGTCTTACCCGCTGCCTGAGGTGACATGCTTGCGTCCGCTGTCCACAGCACGATGTGATGTGGTAGGGCCAGGGGCCATCACACATACATAGTGACCACACGGACACACTTAGATAGATAGTGGAACTGGCTATGGCCACGTGCGCCCGGCCCCTTTTCATTACCAGGGTCACATGTCCAGTGACGCCTGTGCTGGTTGGGTGTGGGGTGAGTGTGAGCCAGCCCTCAGGGAGTGGTTGGTGCTGGCAACAACTAGAACAGTGATCATCGGTTCACACACACAGAGTCACTCATGAAGGGTCCATGACCTGCAGTGCACTGAGGTAGGGGCACCAGAACTGGACTCACACACATATAATTGCATCATAAATGGTCCATGACTTGAGCTACACTGAGTTCGTCGCACCGGAAGCACTCGGCGGGTGCGCGGCCTGCGATGATGCGTCATCCGGGCGGGCCGCCCTGGAAGCAATGTCTGTTGCCTACTGGACTGTGCCATAAATAAATGAAGACTCAATTTGAATTGTGAGCCCCCCTGACCGCAGTGTAGGCTGGAGGCGGTGGTCAGAAAGGGCCCACAGCCATGTGGCGATGACTTGAGCTGCACAGAGTTAGTGGCACCTGGAGCACTCAGCGGGTGCACGGCGTGCGATGATGCATCGTTTGACTTGGGGGACCTGCTGATCGCAGTGTAGGCCAGAGGCAGGGGTCAGCGAGGGCCCACAGCCACGTGGCGATGACTTGTGGTTCACTGAGTTAGTGGCACCTGGAGTGCTCAGCGGGTGCGCGGCCTGCGATGATGCGTCGTTTGACTTGGGGGACCTGCTGACTGCAGTGTATGCTGGAGGCAGTGGTCAGCGAGGGCCCACAGCCACGTGGCGATGACTTGTGGTGCACTGAGTTAGTGGCACCTGGAGCGCTCAGCGGGTGTGCAGCCAGCGATGATGCATCATCCGGGCGGGCCGCCCTGGCTGCAATGTCTGTTGCCTACTGGACTCTCCCATAAATGAATCAAGACTGAAATTGACTTGGGGGATCTGCTGACCGCAGTGTAGGCCGGAGGCAGCGGTCAGACAGGGCCCATGGCCACGTGGCGTCGACTTGTGTTGCACAGCGTCAGTGGCACCTGGAACGCTCAGCAGGTGCACAGCCAACGATGATGCGTCGTCCGGGCGGGCCGCACTGGGAGCAATGTTCTTTTTGCCTACTGAATTCTGCCTCAATATTGACACGTGGCGTCGACTTGTGTTGCACAGGGTAAGTGGCACCTGGAGCGCTCAGCAGGTGCACAGCCAACGATGATGCGCCGTCCGGGCGGGCCGCACTGGGAGCAATGTTCTTTTTGCCTACTGAATTCTGCCTCAATATTGCCACGTGTCGTCGACTTGTGTTGCACAGGGTCAGTGGCACCTGGAGCGCTCAGCAGGTGCACAGCCAACGATGATGCGTCGTCTGGGCGGGCCGCACTTGGGGCAATGTCTGTTGACTAGTGGTTTCCTCCATTAACAGAAATGTGGCACGATTTGAATTGTGGGACCTGCTGACCGCAGTGTAGGACTAAGGAAGTATCCGGCTCACACATGACTCCGTATTGCTGTGCCGCTGGATGCGCTGGGGGCCTGTGTCGCGGAGTCTGGAGGTCACGGCGGCGTACTCGTGGCAGGGTGAGGTGCGCCACCCTGGCAGACGCATTGCCCATCACGGAAGAGAACCACGCCCAGAGCCCCGGCCTTTTAATCCGCACTACTACGCTGGAGTGGCGTACGCCGGCCCAGCCCACTGCACTTATGCTTACAGGGGGGGACGGCACAGCTACATGTGCAGGGTCTTCCCCACTGCCTGAGGTAACATGTTTGCGTCCACTGTCCACAACAGTACAAACCCCAGCAGTATATGTCCACATGGACATGTCTGTGCTCTGCATTCTGAGGTCTGTCCAGCACATCACCGCCACACTTGGCATTGTGTACATTCTTCTTCATGGGTGAGCTGCCTCCTTCACACATACTTGGTTCCCACCTCTCCCCCCATTCTGCACTTGTGTGGCTGAGGGGCCATGCTGTTTTTGGAAGGTCCGCTGTCTTGTCCTACATTGCCTCGGTGGTAGTCTGGGGGGGTCTAGAGGGGGGGGTCCTGGGGCTGGTGGAGGTGGGTGTTGTGGCCCTCTTGGTCTCTGAGCTGCATGTTCATTGGCTCCATGGCATCTGTGGGTCTTCAGTTGTGGTTCTGGGCTGGGCTCCCTTTCATACTGCAGGTAGTCGTTCTGCTTAGCACCAGCTCAAGGTAGGTGTTAAATCCCTACAGCTAACGCGCCTTATCTCCTGTTCTTGGTTCGCATCGCAGATCTGACTGGTCATTGAGAATCGCGCGAAGTGGTGTTTTCGTGTGTTTTTGCACGGGAACGCCTACTCTGCATATCATTAGCGTTAGTTGTCGCACTCATCCGTGGCAATGTTTTTTGCTGTAGCTATCGCAGGAAAACTGGCGATGTTGGCAGTTTGCACCAGCTTGTGACTAGGGCGAAAAATCTATCGCCACTTTTGCGGCGCTAAAGTGCAGATAAATTGGCGATGAGTCCTTGAGAATATGCCCCTGAGTTTCTAAATGATCATCTCTTTGTGCAACGTTGTCCAAGAATTCCTTTGCAGAAACATGTGTAAGATGAACTCCTGTTTTTAATATGTGGTTCACTGCATATGAAAGTGCAGACAAGTCACTTTCAAATAGAAGATAAAATATATATGGAATGCACTGTCGAAATCTTGGATCTTCTGAGTACAATCTTGTAGAGCTGTATACTGAAGATGGAATCTGTACTGTTCATTCATCATATCGTCCACCTTCTCCAGTGGGGAACAGATGTGGAAAACAATGAGCTTCTAAACTTTTTTCCCATACACTCATGGGAGTTCCCTTTGCTCTCTTCATTTGAAATAATTCAATACTGTTTCCAATCACTTATTTTGAATGTAGAGGATGTATACTGTAGTGTTCGTAAATCTCTTCAGTCCTGGACCTGTCCACTTTTTCTATTTGTCCACTTTGAATTTCTGTTATAATAAATATTATTGTGTGCAAAATATAATGTAGCCTTTTGAAGTTTGGTAGCATCTACTAACTCTTGCCATATTTTTCGACTCTTCGTTGGTACACCATTAACTAGAATAACTACAGACTCACTTTCCTCTCTATGTATACCAACAGTTTCAATATTTTTCTTAAAATCTTCCTTTCAGACCTCTTTGTAAATCTGTTTTAGGCTCCATACGAACTATGGCCTGAAACGGGTGCACAGATTGAATAAGAATGGACTCATATGCATTTAAATCTGACAGTTCCGGAGGTATAGCTACCAACTCTAAGTTGTTATGTACAGCTCTAGCTGGCATTTTGTTCTCTTCTAACTTGTTGTAACAATATTTACAAATACATTGATCAGTACCCAACTCAAAACGACCTTCCACCACCAAATAAGCACCAATTTGTTTCCCCTTATCATTGTTTTCCTTTACACTTTTTAAATATACATCAACATTCCTAGTTTGATTTCTATAGTGAGTACGTTGACAACAAATACAAACATAGGGGCCGATTAGGATGGCGGTCGGAAAACCATTCCGACCGCCATGGTAGCGGAAATTCACCGTCCGCTGATACCGCGTAAAAACCAGCGGTCCGATTAGGATCAACCGCCAGAAAAACCCGACCGCGGCGGAACGATGCCACAAAAGACCACCGGTAGCGGGTGGAGCAGGTGAAAATCCATCCGCGGCGGTGGGATTTGCGGCAGAAACACCCATAAACGCCACTAGGCCAGCGAATTGACTGCACGTTAAATTAGGATACCATTGAGGTGACAGCAGAACGATCCGCTGTTTCCGACTGCCGCGATCGCAAACAGTGATGTATGGGAGAGCCGGCGGAAGGACTGTTGCATAGCCACCGCCGCGGCCGCTGCGAAACAAATATGGCGGTCGGAAAAAAAAACACACACCACAAGGCCACCAAGTGCACACATAAAACTAGCTCAGCCCCCCCAAACACCCAACACACACAAATGACATACCCCCATGGCAAATAAAGAAATACAAATCCCAGGACAACCCACACAACCCACCTGACAGCAATACCACATATTGACACACCCACATAGCTGAGTATAAAACCAGCCCCTTCCCTGACCTGAATCCTTTGCGATACTCCACCCCTGAAGGAAATAACCCCACAGCACAAAAGAGAGGCAAACCACCACACATCCCAACAGCACAACAACACACCCAACACCCCACTTACATCACCCCCACCACCCTCACACCCGTACCTCAAACCATTTGCACATCACACACCATGGCACAAAAGAAAATGCCCAAATTCACTGACAGTGAGTTGTCAGTCATGGCAGATGAGATAATCAGAGTAGAACCTCAATTGTTTGGTAACCTGGTCCAACAGACACCATTAGCCACCAGAGCACAAATGTGGAGAAGGATAGTCAGCAAGGTCAATGCAGTAGGGACCACCCCGCGCACCAAGAAGGAGATCATGAAGCGGTGGCATGACCTCAAGAGGCTGGTGAAACAGAAGAACTACAAGAACCGTCAGCTGGCTCAGATGACTGGCGGTGGCCCTCCAATCCCACCAAGAACATTCACTGCATGGGAGGAGAAGGTGCTTGCCATACTGCATCCAAAGAGTCTCACAGGAGTACCCGGGGGAGTGGAGGCTGGTAAGTACAAACAAATGTCTACCATTACACTGCTATGAACTGTCTTGCACAACAACAAAGCTACACCTCCTAGGCCCAAATCCATTCATGTGCACCACACACTACCCAACACATGTCTCACAGATGGAACATTCACTCCCTCTGAATCACCCCAAAGGTAGCTAGCAACATTCCCAGGGTTGCATGTGTACAGGCAGCCAGCACTACAACTCCCACCATGCCCCCTTGTCCCACCCCTGAGCAGGCAGTAGCACCCCACCCCGAAGCATGTGGCAGCCACTGTATTGTTCACCTTCACCTAACAGGTAGGTAGCCATCTTCACAGGAAAGGGGGTTTGGGGGTGGGAGGCCTGCACAACAACTCCCACCATGCCCCCTTGTCCCACCCCTGAGCAGGAAGTAGCACTGCACCCCACCGAGAAGCATGTGGCAGCCATTGTATTGTTCACCTTCACCTAACAGGTAGGTAGCCATCTTCACAGGGAGAGGGGTCTGGGGGTGGGAGGCCTGCACTACAACTCCCACCATGCCCCCTTGTCCCACCCCTGAGCAGGAAGTAGTACTCCACCCCACCCAGAAGCATGTGGCAGCCATTGTATTGTTCACCTTCACCTAACAGGTAGGTAGCTATCTTCACAGGGAGGGGGGTTTGAGGGTGGGAGGCCTGCACTACAACTCCCACCATGCCCCCTTGTCCCACCCCTGAGCAGGAAGTAGCACTCCACCCCACCCAGAAGCATGTGGCAACCATTGTATTGTTCACCTTCACCTAACAGGTAGGTAGCCATCTTCACAGGGAGGGGGGTTTGAGGGTGGGAAGCCTGCACAACAACTCCCACCATGCCCCCTTGTCCCACCCCTGAGCAGGAAGTAGCACTCCACCCCACCCAGAAGCATGTGGCAGTCATTGTATTGTTCACCTTCACCTAACAGGTAGGTAGCCATCTTCACAGGGAGGGGGGTCTGGGGGTGGGAGGCCTGCACAACAACTCCCACCATGCCCCCTTGTTCCATCTCTGAGCAGGAAGTAGCACCCCACCCCACCCAGAAGCATGTCGCAGCCATTGTATTGTTCACCTTCACCTAACAGGTATGTAGCCATCTTCACAGGGAGGGGGGTTTGGGGGTGGGAAGCCTGCACAACAACTCCCACCATGCCCCTTTGTCCCACCCCTGAGCAGGAAGTAGCACTCCACCCCACCCAGAAGCATGTGGCAGCCATTGTATTGTTCACCTTCACCTAACAGGTAGGTAGCCATCTTCACAGGGAGGGGGGTCTAGGGGTGGGAGGCCTGCACTATAACTCCCACCATGCCCCCTTGTACCACCCCTGAGCAGGAAGTAGCACTCCACCCCACCCAGAAGCATGTGGCAACAATTCCCCCAAATGTGTTACAGAACAGGTAGGTAAACAGTGCATGCACCCTGACACTCCCCTCAAAAAGCATGGAGCCATATGACCAAACCAGCCCTCACATGTCATCCAAGTTGGCATACATCAACTAGCCACTTCCAGTGTGCAGACAGAAATGCGTATGTAACTGTCACAGAAACCAAAGTGTGACTCTCAAAATAACATTTAGAAGAAATCCAGGGCACAACCATGCACATCACTGAATGCTATCTTGAAGTGCCATGGGGGCAGAGCATCAAAGCCCATATGAAAACAAAATAAGCATGGCCAGTAGTAACAAGAAAGCAAAGCACATGATATGACAAAGGTATGCATGAGACTACAATGGCTAGGTCATGCCCAGTTGTAATGTCTTCCATGCAGAGTGAACAACAAAGATGCTGCACATAAAGTAATTGTGCTGCTAGTCGAAAGCTGATGACATGTCCACGGAATCACACCGGCGGAAACAGAGAGAGGCATGCAGGTGGAGCAGCACAGCTGAATGGGAGAACCTTCCCATCGGCCCTCACTGATCTCATGAGGCCATAATTATAGAAACAAGGGAGACACTACTCCTTTCCATCAACCTGGTGGCACTGAAAAATTTAGGGCGCTAGTGATACTTTATTTAAACTCACCTTGGTCCTGAAGAAGCGCTTTGGATCTCCTCCAGAGGCCACAGATAGCGCGAAACATGTCGACCACTAGAGACACCCACTAAGGACTCATATCTAGCTACTGAGGGACATAATATCCCACTAGCAGCACCACACACCTTTTACTAATGACAGAGGGGCCACTTTAATAAATAATAGCCACTCTCCCTCCAGTCATTTTTTAACACACTAGTTGAGACCTCACTTCCACTCACACGCACGCACCTAACGGCTTGTTTCATCAAAAGATGTCAGAAAAAGAGACCCTTCGGGGGACCCGTAGGCATTGCAGTGCCGGCCCGACGAGGAGCAAAAAGCCCAATGATGAAGCATGACATCCTTCGGGGTGTGTGAGGGCATCATGATGAGGACACACTGTCCCCACACATAGAGTAGCACAGGACACCTTTTCCTTTTTCTTTCTCCACTTTGAACCCTCCTCTTAAGGAACAGTGACACCCATTTATATACCACGGAATCACACAATCTGCACATTGTGCATGGTACCTATTGATATGTCACACCATGGACAAGTAAGGTATGTACCTCCTCATCATGCCCAGATGCGCAAAACTGTGCCGACATACAATGTAATATCAATGTAAGCTGTGTGGTGCATAACATGTAACAACAAAACATCTAACACCAAGCTTGAGGTGTGCACTGCAATGACCATTTCCCCTCTGTTCCACAGGTGACCAAGAACTGACAGCTGCAGATGACCACACCAACCTGCAGAGCCAGTCTCCCCCCGGAACATGGACTCTCCGATGCAGACTCCCTAGATTTCTCAGATGCGGAGCCCGAAGCTGGCCCATCAGGCATGGCAGGGGGCAACAGGTCCAAGGAACCCACTGTCTCCACTGCCACCACCTCAGCAACAACAACTACGTTGACCCCTGCTGTAATGACCTGTGCGGCCTCCACCACCACCACCACCACCAGTGCTGCCTGCAACACTGTCCCTGCCTCAGCGGATGACCACCCCACCCCACAATCTGAGGAGGGCAGGGAGAGTACGCGTGTGCGTAGAGTGGTGACGCCACAGGTCCGGGACAGCAGGGCAGGTGGGAGGGCTACTAGGCAACAAGACCAACCGGACACTGGGACCGAAGCCCTGGCCAACATCGCCACAGTCCTTGGGGCCTATGAACAAGCCCAGGGACACACGGGCTAGGCTCTGGAGGAATCCCGTGAGCTCTGCCTGCTGCTGAGGACCATTGACACACGAATGGGCCAAATCGTGGACCTCTTGGGCCAGCTAGTGGGTGTCCTGAGAGACAGGCCTGCGGCCCAAACAACAGCTCCACCTATCTCCAGTGGCCCGCAGGATGACAGTTCCCCCACCTCCCCTGCGAGCACAGAGAGGGGCGAGTCCTCAGACACTGCTGAGCCCTCAGAAGAGGCCCTCCCTGCCAAACGCTCAAGGGGCCGTCCAAAGAAATCCCAGGGAGGATCACTTGGCAAAGCACCAGACAAACGCCAGTCAAGGAGTCAGCCATGATGGTAACCCTCTTCACCTTGCCATTGACTTTGTTGACTGTCCTTATCCACACTGCCAGGTTAATGGAATGCGTCTGTTGGACTGTGCCACCACAACATATACCCATTGTTAATAAACACTCCTTACACACCTATGTTCATGTGTCAGCTCCATGTTTATTACAGGATGTACAATGTTGACTGGGATTACAATGCCCCAGGAGCACAGATTGTTTGGAGGCATTGAAAGGCAAAAGGGACCTAGGAAAACACAAAAGAACAATATTCACTTGTCAGGTGATGGCAGTACACAACACTTGTCATCAAGGTACTCAAATATGCACATTTTACAATGAGCAACAGTACCGACATAGACATCCTGTAGCTGGGCACAACTACCCTGTCACAGAAACCTCAGCACCCAGCACAGAGACAACAACAGGCAGCAGTCACAAATCCCCCCTAGGCCTTTCCAACAACAACACAATCAGCAGACAATGGCACCGTTGTATGTTTCCACTCACCTTCAAGGGAAGTAGCGGTTGATGAGCTGTTGACACAGGTCAACACCTTCCTCCTCTCCACTATCCTTGTCACTGTACATAGGTGGGTTTCCAGGCGGTGGCCTCGGCTGCTCATCAGCGTCCAGGAGCAGGGGGATCTCCTTGCGCAAGGCCAGGTTGTGGAGCATGCAGCATGCAACTGCGATCTGACACACCTTCTGTGGAGAGTACATCAGTGCACCTCCGGTCTTGTCCAGGCAGCAAAATCGTGACTTCAGGAGACCAAAAGTACGCTCCACCACACGACGGGTCCTCCCATGGGCATCATTGTAGCACACTTCACCCGGGGTCCTGGGATTCCGCAGTGGGCTCAGCAACCAAGCAATCGCGGTAGGCGTGCTCCGCTACCGCAGGGCCGGTCATTGGATGCAATTGAAAGATGCACGATCGTGGTAGCGACCGCCTGGCCCCTGCGGTGTGTCACCGCCAATGCCCATGCCCTTACAGCCAATGGGACCCACAACCGCGGTAGTGACATACAGATTTGGAAATGGCGGTTGGCATGCTCCGCCACCCAAATCATGGTCATAAGCGCCAATGTATGGCAGCCATATCGGTTGGGATATGCAGAGTCACCTAGGTGTGAGACACACAGAACAAACTTGTAACATTACTGTGGCAGAGGACAGCATGTCACACATACAGCACGCTACTTCACCCTGCGTACTCACCCACAATCCATGCACGCTCCGGGAGCAGATTTGCCATCAGCTGGGGCACAATGCTGTTACGCATGATGTACGAGTCAAGAGCAGAGCCGGAAAATTTGGCACAGACATGTGAGATTATCATATCCGCCTGGCACACCACTTGCACATTGATGGAATGGAAATATTTCCTATTCCTGTAGATGTGCTCATGTGCCTGTGGTGGAACCAGGCCAACATGTGTGCAGTCAATGGAACCAACAACATTAGGGATGTGGCCAAGGGCATAGAAATCAGCCTTCACATGCGCCAATTCATGCCTCCTGGGGAAATGGATGTATCTGTCCTTGTAGGTCATCATAGCAGACAGGACATCACATAGCACCATGCTGAACATGGGTTGCGACATCCCACCTGCGCTGGACACCATGTACTGGAATGATCCAGTAGCCAAAAAATGCAGGGCCGCCATCACCTTAGACGTTGGTGTGAAAGCAGTCGGATATGTTCTGCGAGGCCGCAGGTGGGGCTCCAACAGAGCTCACACGTCTTGTAGGGTGGGTCGATCCAGACGGAATTTCCGGATGACGTCCTCATCCTCCATGTCCGCCAGCACTGTGAAGGGACGATGCACATTTGGTCGCCTCCTAGGTGAGATGAAAGGGGACACATGTCAATGCAATTCACCATGAGATGTGTGCAACATCTTACGTTTTGACTGACACAGTGCAAACACTTCAGCTTACTGCACAACTTACATGTGGGGACACCTTCAGCTACACTAGTCATACACCTGTCCAGTTTTCACACAGTGAGTACCTCCCAAACAGATTGAGACCATGTGAATGGCCAAAGGGACATGCCCACATCTTGCGTAACCAGCCCTGAGCAGTTCATACAGCATATGTGTGAAACAGCAACACTGTCGGCTCCTACCTAGCTGCTGTACCTGCCACACCTTCTTGCATAGGTCGAACAGGGCACACATCAACAACACCATGAGCACAGTCTGTGCATTAATATAAAGTATATACATGAGCAAAGCAAACTACACAGTGAAGTATGCACATTGTGTAGTCAGACCTTCATCACTGTGTGTTGCGTAGCCAGATCACACATTGACTTGTGTACACATTGGAGAGTCCATCACACCACTGATCTGTGTAAATGCACAACAATATCATAAGTGACATGTGAGGGAGTACATGCCAATGTTTGCAATCATGTGCACTGACATGGCATGTGTAGTCAGCAGTGGGCTAAATGTTACACTGGCACTGTTTGCACTATGTTCTGTCATGAATCAGGTGTCTATTGTACACTGTTGAGAACTGGCCATTGCCATTGACACAGCATGATGTGTTCATAGGTGCTGTTAACGTGCTCCGCCACCCAAATCACGGTCATAGGCACCAATGTATGGCGGCCATATCGCGGTACCGACCGCCTGGCCCCTGCGGTGTGTCACCGCCAATGCCCATGCCCTTACAGCCATTGGGCAGCGCAATCGCGGTAGCCAAATAAAATCTTGAAAATCGCGGTAGGCGTGCTCCGCTACCGCAGGGCCGGTCATTGGATGCAATTGAAAGATGCACGATCGTGGTAGCGACCGCCTGGCCCCTGCGGTGTGTCACCGCCAATGCCCTTACAGCCAATGGGACCCACAACCGCGGTAGTGACATACAGATTTGGAAATGGCGGTTGGCATGCTCCGCCACCCAAATCATGGTCATAAGCGCCAATGTATGGCAGCCATATCGCGGTAGTGACCGCCTGGCCCCTGCGGTGTGTCACCGCCAATGCCCATGCCCTTACAGCCAATGGGACCCGCATCCGTGGTAGTGACATACAGATTTGGAAATGGCGGTTGGCATGCTCCACCACCCAAATCATGGCCATAGGCACCAATGTATGGCAGCCATATCGCGGTAGCGACCGCCTGGCCCCTGCGGTATGTCACCGCCAATGCCCATGCCCTTACAGCCAATGGGACCCACATCCGCGGGAGTGACATACAGATTTGGAAATGGCGGTTGGCATGCTCCGCCACCCAAATCACGGCCATAGGCACCAATGTATGACAGCCATATCGCGGTAGCGACCGCCTGGCCCCTGCGGTGTGTCATCGCCAATGCCCATGCCCTTACAGCCAATGGGAAGCGCAATCGCGGTAGCCAAATACAATTTTGAAAATCACGGTAGGCGTGCTCCGCTACCGCAGGGCCGGTCACTGGATGCAATTGAAAGATGCACGATCGCGGTAGCGACTGCCTGACCCCTGTGGTGTGTCACCGCCAATGCCCATGCCCTTACAGCCAATGGGAAGCGCAATCGCGGTAGCCAAATACAATTTTGAAAATCACGGTAGGCATGCTCCGCTACCGCGGGGCCAGTCATTGGATGCATTTGAAAAAAGCTGAGCTGGAACACCAATTGCAGCAGCTTAGAACCACAGAAACGACCCCAGGGGGCTATATATGTGTGGGAGAGAGCCTCACATTTCCACTGCTTCCAGACACTGCTGCCTGACACTCTTCACCACCAACTGCTGCTGCTCCTGTCTCCTGGACCCAGACACTGCTGCCTGACACTCCTCACCACCAACAGCTGCTGCTCCTGTCTCCTGGACCCAGACACTGCTGCCTGACACTCCTCACCACCAACTGCTGCTGCTCCTGTCTCCTGGATCCAGTGATGGCGAGGACTGATAACATCAGGGCTCGACCCTTCACCACAGAGGAGCTGGAGGTCCTGGTGGACGAGGTGCTCACACAGTATGGGAGGCTATATGGTGCTCCAGATGTCCTGGTAAGTGTTTCAGAGTGGAAGTGAGAGTGCAGGGAGTGCACACATGAAGTAGATCTGCTGCAGTTTGTGCCTGAGAGTGTGGATTTGTGTGATACACTGCCTAGCATGCTGACTTCTGGAAAATGGGGTTTGTAGCCTATTTCACACATCCCCGGGCTGCACTTCAGGATGGGAGGGACATGCAGTCTTCTTGCAGCCATACAGTGACACTGCAAGTATAGAAAGTGGGAGTCAGGACAGACTCTGCCTGTGCTAATGGATCTGTGAGTCCATGAGGTTTTTCACAGCCTCATTTGTGAAATGAGAAAGACTTTACGTCCAGAGGGTACTGATGGAAGTGTGTCTGACTCTATATTGCCACCATGGATATGTAAGCATTATGCACAAGAGTGAAATGCCTGAGGGTGACACTCTTGACAAATCATACACATATGACACCTCAGATTGCTGTACTTTGCAAATATCATCCTCCCATTGCTTTCATCATGTGTTCAGACTCGCATGTGTAGGCACTGTTTGCCCTCTCATATTGTACCTGCATGTGAATGTTCTCATGGCCCACGTTAAACCTCAGTGTGAGCCCCCTGGCCTGCACAGTCACTGCCCAATTTGACAAGGACCCATCACTGAATGGACTCAGTGAGACAAATGGGTTGCCTGCTACCCTATCCATCAAAGAGCTATCTCAGGCCTGTGTATTGCACAAGACAGACCTTGTGAGAAGGGTGTGAGACTGTAAGATCATGTCCCTAAATGTGACCTCCATGACACAGTGAGCCATTCACAGGGCAAGGACATTGAGGGGTGTGCAGTGTTGGACACAGTGAGTCTGCCCCTACACATCATTTCCAATGTGATGTATGTCTTGCTCACTCACAAACTGCATCGCAGATGTGGGCCTCCTTCACATTGATTTCTGTGCTGCCATTCAGCATGTGTATGAGATGGGCAGGTACTGTGTCCATCCTCATACCTGCATGCATTTCGTTATGATTATCCCATGCTCATGTACTACGTGTCATGCTGTATTTTCTCTGCTAAACATATCTGTGTAGCTGTGCTGAGTTTGTGCATTCTCCTGTACTGAGAGATAGTGGTACATAACCCAGTGCACTGAAATTTCCTCCTCTTGTCTCCCATGCCTGCAGCTCAAAGTCCACCAGCGTAAGGCCGCTTGGAGGGCCATTGCATGCAAGGTGCGGGCTCTGGGTGTCTCCAACCGGCGACACACACACTGTCGCAAGAGGTGGGATGATATCTGCCGGCTGAGCAAAAACGTGGCAGAGATGACGCTGGGGCTGCTCCCTCGGACTGGCAGGTTGGCGCGCAGGAGCATGACACCACTAATGGCCCGCATCTTGGCAGTGACACAGCCAGATCTGGATGCTCGTTTGAAGGACCATCAGCAGCAAGCTGGGTGTGAGTATTCTGGGAAGGGTGACTTTGGTTGTGAGTGACTGCATGTATTCCAAGCCTGAGTCAGTGCTGGGCTCTGTGATGTTGCTATTGTGATGCAATGGCTTGTGAGTGGCCTCTCTGTTGTGTGCAGCTGTCATGCCTTTTCGCTACATGTACTTTCTCATGTCATTGATGTAATGGCCCTTGACGTTGCATTCTCAGTTGTGGGCTTATGGCATCGGCAGCATTGGTGGAGTCAGGGACATCCCATGGCAGTGACCGGCAGGGTGCCTCATCGGAGTGTGCTTTCATCAATGTGTGCAGTGACTGACCTCAAAATTGTGTGAACTACACATCTGACACCAATGTGCAACTGTAGTTGTGCCCCAAAGCACGACATGGTGGATGGCATGAGCTCATGGCCATTGCGAAATCATATTTTGGAGTCTGTATCTGTGTTGTCCCCTTATGGTGACTCCATATGTGACTGTGACAACATGTTGTGATGTACATCTTTTTCACCCACAGGGACCTGGGTATGCTCAGAGGGATCTGTATGACTGGGGACACGGGCAAGCTGTTTGGCTGTGTGGACATCACATGGGTCAAATATGCCAAGTTTGCATGTTTCCATGCGTTTTTTGATATTTGTACTTAGGGGTCGCACAATGTGACTGCACAGGGTGGTGTGCAACATGGGGGTATCACCATCTTGTTTTGTGCATTGCTTGCATGTGATGTGTGTGTGTATGGCACTAAACTGTACCTACGTCTCTGTCTCTTGCAGCATCTACTGAGGGCACAGAAGGACAGGGGACGGACACCAGTGGTGAGGCATCAGGCACGACTGCTTCACATGAGGACACTGACACTGATGTGACCAGCGCCTCGGAGGGGGACAGGAGTGTGCTTGAGGAATCACAGCCAGACACCAAGCTCAATGTCATCTGACGGCAGCGGTGACTCCTCAATGTTGGCGGGCACAGGGAGTGGGAAATCTGCCTCCTCTTCCACCACGCATTGTCCAGTGCCCACCCTCCCAGCGACTTCCACTAGTGCTGCCCGTGTTCGCACCAGTAAGAAGGGAAGAGTGTCCTTCCCCCCAGGCACTGCTGCCCCTGCCCGTCTCCCCTGCTGCCCTCAGTGTTGAGTCTGTTGAGCTTTTGCGCCCGCTGTGTGTGGGTCAGACGACTCTCCCAAATGCCTTCCTAGACCATGACAAGAAGTTGGCACAGGTAGTTGCCTTCATGGAGGGCATTCATTCAGACGTGGGTGGGACACACAGGACTGTCCAGTCTTTGTCCTCCACAGTGACGGCAGCCATTCAGCTGTCACAGGCTCAGAGTCCAGCTCCAGTCCCTTCAGCCACCCCCTGCCAGTGGCTACATCTGACGAGAGTGACCAGACACCACAGCCTTCAGGCTCAAGGTACACCACACGCAGCACACAACAGTATCACCCCAAGCGGGCCAGAGCGCATATACCATCCCCCAAACCAACCAAAGTCACCCCGGTGCGCAAAGGCAAAAGCCCTTCAGGTGACACTCAGGGGATTCAAGCCAAGAAGCAGGCCTCAGGCTCACATGCCTCAAGATCATCCCCATCCAAGGACCCTCCTGTCCAAAAAGCATCTCCCAAAGACAAGCAGACAGTTGCCGTGCCTACTGTGAAGCTGGTGCCTGCTAAGAGTCCACAGAAAAATCCCTCTAAGGCAGATTCACCCACAACCTCAACTCCCACCCACACCCCTGTGAAGCTGGGAAAGAGGGGCACTGTAGGGGAGTCACCTGGTCAACAGGGGATGGAGGGGAAAAGGCAAGGCCAGGCCAAGTGTACCGCCGGATCCAGCAGATCCCCAGAAGGAGGGCCGCTGCCTGCACCTGATGCACCTTTGGTGGAGAGTGTGACTGTTATGGCCGCCCCACCTCCCACTCCTACCAAGACCAAAATTACCTATCAAATCCCCAAGAAGTGGAAAGCCACCCCTCCACATTCTCCCTCACACACTGTGTCTCACGGCAGCATGTCTCCGCCTCCACGTGCCACCACATCACCCGGTCCAAGCAGCCCTCTGGCTCACAAAGCCACTGATGCCTCTACCTCAGCTGGTCATCTCTCCCCCAGGTCCAGTACTCCAACTGGGCACGACAATCAGCCACCTCCCAGTTCGACTGACAGCCACGTCTGAGGCTGAGTCCCCCTCCCACACCTGTCCCTCCCACAGCGGTGCCTGGACTGCCCATTGTTGTCCTCCTAGCTGTGTTGCTGACCATGGCAGTGTACGGTCTCACCCATTCCCTGTGCAGGTTCTCATGCACACATGTGCCTACTTGGAGCTATGGACTGGCCACTGGCCTTGCTGTGTTTCACTTTGTTTGCCTATTCCCTGTGCAGGTTCTCATGCACACATGTGCCTACTTGGAGCTATGGACTGGCCACTGGCCTTGCTGTGTTTCACTTTGTTTGCCCATTCCCTGTGCAGGTTCTCATGCACACATGTGCCTACTTGGAGCTATGGACTGGCCACTGGCCTTGCTGTGTTTCACTTTGTTTGCCCATTCCCTGTGCAGGTTCTCATGCACACATGTGCCTACTTGGAGCTATGGACTGGCCACTGGCCTTGCTGTGTTTCACTTTGTTTGCCCATTTCCGGTGGAGGTTCTCATGCACACATGTGCCTACTTGGAGCAATGGGCTGGCCACTGGCCTTGCTGTGTTTCACTTTGTTTGCCCATTCCCTGTGCAGGTTCTCATGCACACATGTGCTTACTTGGAGCTATGGACTGGCCACTGGCCTTGCTGTTTGTGTCCATGGATGCCCATTCCCTGTGCAAGTTCTCATGCACACATGTGCCTACTCTGAACTGTGGACTGGCCACTGGCCTTGCTGTTTGTGACCATGGATGCCCATTCCCTATGCAGGTTCTCATGCACACATGTGCCTACTTTGAACTGTGGACTGGCCACTGTCCTTGCTCTTGTCTACTTTTGATGCCTATCTGGGTAATATGTAATAAAGACAGTTACTCCTATTGTCTGCTTTGTCAGTGTCCTTGCTATATGAAAATGTATTATGTATGGGTATGGTTTGATGTGACACATGATCTGTATGCCACTTTAACATTGCCAATGGCTTGTTTCACTTTTTCTGAGTTTACCAGAGGTGACAGGCACTTCAGTTCTTCTTGAGTCTGAGGATTGGGGGTGCAATGATGGTTGTTTGTGATGACCTACTGTTATCCGAATCATTCTGTGGTCAGGTTTGCTAAATTGTACACATGACATGTTAGGATGCACTACCAGCACAGAGGGGAATTCTATCCACAGTATTGCAGGCAGGCTGGCCAGGGTCCATCATCTGTGTGTGATCTTTCTTGATGTGTGAACAGCAGTGTTGGTATGTGGTCATCTTGTGATGGGCTGTCTTCCTAGTCACATGGGTACATTTGTGTGTGTGCACTTTAGTGGTCATGAAGTGTGAAGGGGGTGACTTGGTCAGTAGTGTTGATGTGTGGGTGCCTCTGCAATGCCAACTGCACACATGTATGACCCAGGAGCTGAGTGCCTGTTTGTTTGATTTGTCAGCCCTGTGCTTGTGATTGTGTGCACATGTGGGAGTTGTAGGTTGTGCACTGTACAGAGTGTTGGTGTGTCCTTGTACTCCTGGGGGACACCTACTTGTTGTTGCTGCCAGTTGTGAGTATGCAGAGTGTGTGACAGCCAAGTCTGTGTTGTGTTTTGTTGATCAGCCAGGTGTCTTGTTACTGTTTGTGCTCACTGTGCAGACCTGCTCAGCCACACTGACATTGTTGGTTAGTTTTCTCATGCATTGTTGTCACTTGAGGCATTTTTGGCTCCAGTATGGTATGTGGAGTCATACCATCCCCTAGCTTTGCTCCTGAAGCCTACCCATTGTGAGTGACTCCTCCATGTATTTGTGTATAGTACACTCCTGACCTGTCCACTACTGACGTACACAACACTTCACTATCATGTCACCTGTCCCCTTGGGTTGCCAGTGTGTGAGCCTCCTCACCACTTCATTAGTTACACTGTGCTTTGTGGTGCTGATCTGTGCACAGGACCAATGTGCCACTAAGGACAGTTTCACATATGGTTATGTGTGATTTTCTTGTACTGGTTTGCAGTCATGGTTGATCATGTGCAGTGCAACTGTTTGTGCTGCACAGTCCTCTGTTCATGTTGTTTGCACCTGGGTGTCCTTGAGTTGTGCATCTGTGATTGTTGGGTTAGCTGTATGTGTGTTTGGTGAGGTACTGCTACCCTTCCAGAGTGTGATGTTGTCTGTGTGCTGTGCTGATTTGGGTCGTGGGAGTACATGGTGTGACACTGAGATGTGTGTGCTACGGATTTGGTTGGTGTGCACACACTGCTTGGCCTGCATGGAGTGCTTTCAGTGTATGTTGCCTTGTACTTGTCTGGTATGCATCCCCTGATGTCCAGCTGAGTTTGCAATGTGATGTATTTGCATGTGCATCTGTTGTGTTTTTATTGTGGATGTGTGCAGTGTTTGGGCTGTGTTGGCTCTTTCTGCTGACAGATGCTCTGTGTGTGATGTTCTATTTGCATTACATTGTGTGTGAGTTGTTTGTGCATTGTGATACATTCAGATGTGTGTTGCAGGTGTAGTGTAGATTACTTGTGTGTGTTTCACATTCAGCAAGTTATGTTCTGGTTGCTGGCCTTGTTTTGAGTGCATACTAGTGCTATGTCCTCCTATCTTTGACCTGTCACTTGTCAGGATTCTGCATGTGCATGCATGTGGTACACTATGACACCATGTTGACTTGATGGGTGGTGTGGTGTGTCTGTCTGTGTTAGCTTATTGTCCCATTGATCCCAGTTTGTGTTCCTGATTGTTTTGAGATGATGCACTTCTTGTTTGTGTTGGGGTATGGTGTCTGTGCATTTCTCCTGGGTGACAATGTTGTGTACTCCTGTTCTGTCTAGGGACACATTGCCTTTCCACTGTTTGGCTGCACATGTCTGGGCTTGTTGGACTTCTGTGGATGTTGTTGGTGAGCTTTGTGTTTGACTGTTGTTTTTGTGTCTGCATTGGTTCAGGCATCCTTGAGTGTGAGTGTGATGTTTGTAGGTGCAGCACAGGGTGTGTGGTTGGTTGTCAGTGAACTCACAGGGCCTTATTTGCACCATTATGTGTGTTTCTCACAGGTGTAGAGTGTTGCAGGTGTGAGGTGGGTAGGTGAGGGGCATGTGTGGAGGTCCTACTTGTGTTTGACAGTCATGGAGTGTGACAATGAGCCATGTGTGTTGTGCTGATAACATACACATGTCAAGTAAGTTGACACAGATGTGTGGCTGGTCACTGTATGACTTCAGACGCTTCCTATCATTCATGTGCCTATGCATAGCTTGCCTTGCTGTCTCCCTGTGTTGTTGCACAGAGGTCACTGTGATTTAATTTCACTCACTGTGCCAGCCATATCTGATTTGATGGCCTAAGGGTGGTGTGATATGTTCCTTCTCTTGCATGTGATGTACACATGCTTTGTGGCTTGCTCCATGACTTTCCAACACTGTCCACCTCACTTTTACCTAGCCCATTTATTGTCCTCCATTGCTGCTGACATCTGTTATGTGTATGTGGCTGTGTGTCAGTGTGGGGTGTGTCTGGGTGACTTGACAGGCAGTGTGTACAGTTTAGTGGTTGTTCATATGCAGTGTGAGTGTTCATTTTGTGATTGGACTCAGTTTGCTTGACATGAGTGGGGGGTAGGTGTGAGGTGAGGAATGCCCTGCCTCTGAGCTTCTCAGCAGGGTGTTCCTCTTCTCCCCCACCTACTGAGACAGGTTCCCTGGTTGTTTGGTGTGTGTGGTGCAGGGTCAGGGTACACCTGGCTGGTTAATTGGGCAGGGGGGGCACAGGAGGAGCACACAGCATATCCCCTAATGGTTGTGGGGGGCGTAGTGTGTAAAGGGTGAGGGTGGGGCCCTATGATCTTTGTGGACTGCCCATGCCTGGCGCTGGCCCTGCCTACTACATTGTGCGCATTTTTCCAGCGTCTGCACCGCTGCAGTGACGTGACCGGGAAATTGCTGTGATTTCGCGGTTGATGGATGGCCCGGATGCGGAGTGGTGATTTCATGACAGGTAGGACATGTGTGGGTACACTTGGGGATGTGCTCCTGTCCCCACCAGAGTGTCTGATGTGGACAGGAAACGTATGTCAGCCCAGTAGTTGTGTGTTGTGGTTGTGTGCGGAGTTGTGTGATTGCGCACCTGCGGCGTTGTCCGCGATGGGCCATTATCTGCTGGTAGTGGAGCAGGTACAGCACCGGAAAGGCGTGTAGAGCTGGATCCATTGTGGTCGGGACCGGGTGGAGGGGTCCGGGAGTCTGGTTTCGTGCTCCACTGTCGTGCTTCTGCCGTCTCTGGTTGGGTGGTTTTCCCACAGCGGTGTGACGGGCTGTTTGGGGCATCGTGATTTGTATGGCGGACAGGACGTCATTCCGCACGGCGGTGGGTCTCTATTGGCTCACTCCGCCGCGGTGGCTGGCGCATTTTTATGGCGGTTCACGTCGCACCGCCGCGGACAGGAAATGGGCTATGTTTGCCCATCGTAATATGGCGGGCGTGAGGCCCGCTGCTGGCGTGCGGAAAATGACATTTTCCGCCAGCACCGCGGAGGTGCCTCCGCCCGCCATCGTAATGAGCCCCATAGTTTGGTTTTCCAGATGAAACTATCTTAAACTTTCTCATTTCTTCTGGAAACTTCTGAGTACTAATATCTTCCACCTGTTCTTCAACACCTACACTTATCAAGCTGTTACTTTCTCTGCACTCGTCCTGTGAACCAAAGAAGCAAAACTCTATATCATCACAAACTTTTTTTACATCCAATACTGAACCATGCAAAGGAGCTGTGTTCATTTCACTTAAAGATAATGCAGGACTTTTTACGAAGTACAATCTCCTTACTAACTTCCGCATTTCTGAGTGATGTACAGCTAACATTCTTAAATGATGAAAAGTACTTCAACACACTTTTCTAGAAAGACAGGCCAGAGAATGACCCTGCGACTTAGTATATTTTCTCACTTTACAAGGATCTAGTCCTTGTAACATTTTAATCTTCTGGTTAACACTTTTTTTGGCATATTCTCGTAAGAAAACTCGTAATATATCAACAGATTCATGTCGAATACTACAAATACTACTACAATCCCAGTAATACACTGGAGCTTGTGTACGTCTCCTTGAACTTCTTCAGCTATTACTTCTTCATCATTTCTAGGAACCACCTTTTCTTTTTCAATTGGACAACCATCTTTTATCTCATATCAACAACCCCTGGTATCAACTGCATGAACTAATGAATTTTGTTAAAAAGAGCTTTCTTCATTAAAGAAAGGCTCAGTACTAGAAGTGTGCTTCCGTTCACCAGAAAAAGTTTTCCAAAAGTTACTTCTATTAACCAGTCTTTTTCTTTTGCTTTTCTCCTTCATAAAATGCATTGTTTTATTCAATGTTTTCATTCTCTTCAATAACAATATAAATAGTTTTCGATTTCAATTCATAAGCTTTTTCACCTACACTTTAGGGGCCAGATGTACGACTGTTTTTGCATGCGCAAACGGGTTTGCGAACCCGTTTGCGCATGCAAAAACAGCATGGGCCATGTACAAAGCCTATTTTGCGACTCGCTATTAGGAAGGGGTGTTCCCTTCCCAATAGCGAGCGCAACCCCATGTATGAATGTTTTGCGTCCGCAATTGCGGGCGCAAAACACTTGCAAATTACCACCCTCTTCAAGAGGATGGTAATGCACTCGTAAAAGGGAAGGGGTCACCAGGGGACCCCTTCCCCTTTGCAAATGCAGGGGGAAATATTTTTTAAGGGCAGGCAGTGGTCCCAGGGACCGCTACCTGCCCTTAAAAAATGAAACGAAAACGCTTCATTTCTTTTTTTTTTTTAAATTCTTCCCATTTTCCTTTAAGGAAAACGGGCTGCATTAAAAAAAAAAACTGCTTTATTTAAAAGCAGTCCCAGACATGGTGGTCTGCTGTGCCCAGCAGGCCACCATACCTGGGAGGGCCTGCCATTCCCAATGGGGTCGCAAATTGTGAGAGGCTCATTAATATTCATGAGCCTCTTAATTTGCGACCCCATTGGGAATCGAAACAGTATGACATACACTGTTGTACATAGGAAATAGCGCCTCGCAAATTGGGAGTCGCAAAAAACTCGCAATTTGCGAGGCGCTATTTTCTTGGTCGTACATCTGGCCTTCAATCTGTTGCTTTTTCTTATAAGCTGATGATCTTTTTAATATTTTTACAATCTTTCAACAAATTATGTAGTACTCTACTTCTATACATTCTCTTCCTTCTGTCTTTATATTCTTTCAGCCTTCTTTCAACATGGATTGTTTTCCCATAACATGATTTTCTATTAATATGTCCTTTTTTCATTTCCTTCCGATTGGTTGTACAACTTTCCTTTCTCTTTTCCACATTTTCAAAATTCTTTACATTCTTTAAAAGTCTTGTAAAAAACTCTTTAGTTCTCTTACCAGAAGTCTTTTTCTTCAATGTAACATTTTGACCTTCATCTAATTTCTGTTTTTCTCTTTCCTTTCAATAGTACTGTTTTTTTTCTTGTCTTTTCTTTTGATCTTTTCTTGCCATACTCAATCTTTCTTACTAATAATGGTAAATATCTGAAAAAAAAGAAAGTTTAAATAGTTTCTAAAAATAATTTTATATTGTTCAAATAATTATATACCAAAATTCTCATCTATAAACAAACAAATAGTTTCAATTGCATTGTAAATGTCTCCATAACCAAGAAATATTTACAAAATTATACTTTACATATCATCAAACTTATAATAAGAACCAAGGGGCATATTATCAAGGCGGCACTATGAAATTATCGCCACTTTTGCGTCCGTTTTCTGGCGAAAAGCGGCGATAACTTCATTGCCTTATCAGCAAAGACACGCTATCCCGTGTTTTGCTGACTTAGCGTCCATTTCCAGCACGCCTAACTTTGCATCGCTAATGAGATGCAAAGTAGGTGTGGCTGTGAAACCAACCAGGGAAAATATCGCGAAGGCAGCTTCGCGATATTAACAAGGAAGGGTAGCGATTTTTTAAGTCGCGTTAAGTATGACTTAACGCAGGAATTTAACGTCTGTTAAATTCCTGACTAAGGCATACTTAACATGGGGGGTGGATTCTGTGGCTAAGACCACAGGCCCTATCATCTAGGATATCGCCGTTTTCGTCCATGGAAAACGGCGATATCCACACTTTCTCTGGAATTTTTATCGCCTCGGCGATCCGCGTTGTTGATAACGCGCTAACCGGGCGATAAATTCCAGAGATAGCCGGCGATAAATATGCAAGCGCTAAGCGCGCTTTGCGATATTTATCGCCGGCCCTTGTTAATATGCCCCTAAATGTTTAAACAGTAACATCTCAGAGCACATACTTTCTAAATTTGAGTGAAAAAAGTGTATGTATTAATTTCTACTCCTAAAATATGGCACCTCAGTATTGGACAAACTATGTCATGCGTTTCACAATTCCTTCATTTAGAAGACATCACAACCTCTGCAAAAGAACGATAGAGCATAACTAAAGGATTTTTCTACTACTTTTCAAACCAACCAGGTTCAGATGTATAATACATCAGACAATAGATGTACAAGTACACACATACGTCATTCACAAAACCATACAGTCCCTTAAACTTCACAGACTGGAGTTCCCATTTCAAAATAACACCTAGAGTGTTGAGTTTACCTAAATATAAAGCAGCAACCCTTCACATGTCTCTCTTGTAAGTCTCACCATATTCCTGAAAGCAAGCATGCATGTGTCTGTACCATTTGCTAGTGGCATCATATGTAAAAGAAACATACAAATAGACGTATACCTGTGTTTCATAGGTCTAGCATCTTCAGATGCATAACACATATGAAAATACATGTGTAAGTAGAGACATACCTCAGTCTCAACACCATGCAGACCTTAAAACTTGTGAGACTGCACTTCCCATTTCAAGCAGACACCAAAAATTATGCAGTATATTTGACGTGCACCTTTCCACAGACTCATACAAAGTGGCCTAATCAGTAATCCCTCTGCCAACATGTCTTAAAACTCACTTTTGTGCTGCAGCTTCACTATTCTGCGACTACTCAGGATGTTGGGCCTAGCCAAATATAAAGCAGCAATCCTTTGTATATCTCTGCTATAACTCTCACCATATTACTAAAAGTATGCATGTATGTGTCTGTTCCTTTTGCTACTGGCATCATATATAAAACAAACATACAAATAGATGTATGCCTGTCTTTTATACGTCTAGCATCTTCAGATGCATAACACGTATGAGAATACATGTGCAAATAGAGACATACCTCTGACACAAGACAATGCAGGCCTTAAAACTTGAGAGACTGCACTTCCCATTTCAAGCAGACACCGAAAATTATGCGGTATATTTTAAGTGTACCTTTCCACAGACTCATACAAAGTAGCCTAATCAGTAATTCCTCTACCAACATATCTTAAACCTCACTTTTCTGCTGCTACTTCACCATTCTAGTAATGTTCAGGGTGTTGAGCCTAGCCAAATGCAAAGCAGCAACCCTTCACATATTCCTGAAAGCATACATGCATGTCTCTGTACCTTTTTGCTACAGACACCATATATAAAAGAAACATACAAATAGTTGTATACCTGTGTTTTACATGTCTATGCCAATGCAGGCCTTAAAACTTGAGAGACTGCAATTCCCATTTCAAGCAGACACTGAAAATGATGCGGTATATTTAAAGGGTACCTTTCTAACAACTCTTACAAAGTAGCCTAATCAGTAATTCCTCTACCAACATATCTTAAACCTCACTTTTATGCTGCTGCTTCACCATTCTAGCAATAGTCACAGTGTTGGGCCTAGCCAAATCCAAAGCAGCAACACCTGTCTTTTATACATTTTCCACATTCAAATGTATAATACATATGAGAATACATATACAAGTAGAGACATACCTCAGTCACAAGTCCATGCACACCTTAAAACTTGATAGACTACACTTCCAATTGAAAGTGATACCTAAAATTATGCGGTGTGCTTCAATTGTACATTTCCGCACACCAATACATACTACCATATTCACGAATCCATCTACCAATGTAAACATATTACTATGCACAATCTATTTCAATCATCATTTTAGTACAATAAAATATACTACAATACAGATATCTCTTGCATTTCATAGCATATTTCAAAAATCACATTTCTTGAATAATTTCAAAAGTTTGAAAATAAAGCTTTTCAAATTTAAAAATATCACTACAAAGAATAAAGCACTATTACATCATATATAATAAACCTCAAAAATTTGTAACTCACCTTTGAAATAGTATTGCAGAATATTAAATATCAGAAACTCACAAAACATTTTCTTTTGCACACAACAAATGTAATGCACCCCTCTCAACAAGGTAAAACCAGTAATGGCAAACTTTCTCTCTCTTTCTGCACACAAATAAATGTAAGTAACAAATCAAATTGCTTCCTACATTATTTCAAATTGTTAAACACATTTCTATTGGTTTGACATATTAACCCTTTCCAACTGTCTTCTTAAACTGTCCAAACTGGTTCTGTAATTTATTGGAGTCGCGATTCCACCGCGGTGCAGCAGTGTAGCGTCGCGAAGGAGCCGCACATCCATACGGGAGTTCAAAAACCTATTTCTATTAACACTAGTATTATTTTTTAACAACACACTACTTCTAAACATACTACTGTTTTGGGAAAACTTAATTTAGTAGCATATCACTTTTATATAAGTTATCATTTCACATTTTAAATTCACATTTAAGTTTCAACCCTTCCCCCATTCTGCTTAATCCCTGTTTCCATAGTAACAATTCCTGCAACATTCAACTGTACTGGCAGGTCAGAAGTTCACCATATTTTCAAGTTCAGCACAGTAGCTTACAAATGCAAACAGCAGGTGTGGTTGACTTTTGTAAAATATTACCTTATCGTATCTACTGTCCCTTTCAAAAAAAATTTAATAACCAATAAGAAACATGCTTCTTCAGACAGTAACATGCATCCTATTTTTGAGTGCACAATGTTAATGAACAGCCAATCATTTATCAGCTTTTTCAAAAACAGCATCTTCTCCTCCATTTTAGATACCTCTCATTCTACCAACTGACTACCTGAGCTTCAGACATCTTTCATTCCTTCCAGACATCTCTTAAAAATGCTTACAGTATGGATTGTAGGGCACAGCTATGTTTTCTGGTGCAAAAGGTATGCTGAACACAGAGGTATTGACAAAGACCTAGGTTTGCAAAATGAGGATATTAAATGGATTGCACAGAGAGGATTAAAGTGTCACCAATTGATTACTTTGGTTAAAACCTTTTTGCATCTCCAACCCCCTGACCTCATGATTGTGCACTGTGGTGGCAATGACCTAGGCACATTGACTGGAGTAGGACTGGAAATGCTCATGAAGGATACCTTTGCACAATTGATGTTGCTTTTGCCTCAAACTTTCTTTGTATACTCTAATATATGCCAAAGACAGAAATGGAAGTGGTCAAATCAATTCTGTCCACAGTTTGAGAAAGCTAGGAAGAATGTCAATAAAGCTGTTTCTGCTTACCTCAGAGACCATAGGATGGGCTCCATCTATAACAACAATTTACGTTTTGATATGGATGACATCTATAGAAGTGATGGAGAAACAGAGGGGCCGATTCCGATCTCGGCCGGTAGGGCTCCGAATCGGATTCGGCTTTACCGGATCCGATTCGGAGCCCTGTTTCCCGACCGAATCGTACGCGGGTCCGGCCGAGCGAGTACGATGCGAATTCGCCGACCGACTCGTCCGGGCGTCCCGACCGCTCCGACCGACTCGCTCCCGGCTCGAACCGCTCCGACCGACTCGCTCGGACTCGACTCGCACCGCGCAATGGAGACGTTCCCCGGCCGGGTAAGCACGATGCGCGCCGCGAGCAGTCCGATCGAGCCGCGCACTCCGGCTCGAAAGAGCAGTCGGAGCCGTACTTTGGGGGTCCGTGTCGGACCCCCCTGTACGCGTAGCCGCGCGAGTCGCACACAGGGGGAACCCATGGGTCCCCCCAACCTGTGCGTGTACGGCACGAATCGCTTCGCCGCGTAAACGCTGTAGGGGGCGCACTTGTCCGCCTCGCACCCATTGAGTCAATGGGAGCCCGCGTACGCGTTGTACGACAGGCTCCCATTGACTTCAATGGGAGTCCGACCGACTCGTGTCCGATGGCATACGTGCGCATCGTACTCGTTCGGTCGGACTGCACGGGTCCGATTTGGTCGGAAATCTCTCCGGGTCCGGCTCGGTCGGAGAGATTTCCGGCCCGAATCGGACTCGACCCCAGAGTGTTTCTCAACAACCTTAAGTTGTGCGTCCGCACTTACATGTAGCTTCAACAAAGTCTGAATGAAAACAAGGGCTCTTGTTAGAGCCACCCTATAACTCAACAGTCAATCTTATTTTTTTTTAAAACATACATACTTTTTTTTTTGCGGACTCGGGACGGGTTCGCTATTCCGCAAAACAAAAGCACAAATTCAATGTACTACAACACAATACACTTTTCAAGTGTAACTTTTTTTTAATATATTACTACTGACTCAATGAAATTTTATGTGATTATAAACATCAATCACACTATCTCTAAAGAACTAAAAAAAGTTCACAAATGCAACAGTACCTTCTAAATTAAATACTATTAAATTATTTATTTAAGGTGGATCTGCGAATCCACCGCAACAATACACGGGGGGGCCGCGCTGAGAGCCGTGATAGGGTCCTGACTCCAAAATCGAGAGGAAAAAAAGCCCCACTTTCATTACTCGGTGTTCGCCCCAGGGACCCCATCGCCCAGGCCAAGCTGTCACGTTGGAGACCGTGGGGGGAGCCCCAACGACCCCACGGTCCCTGCCAGCTCCCTGCCTCCTGCGGGAGCCGGCATTGCTGTTGGACAAGGGGAGCTGCTAACATGCACCTCCCCTTGTCCAAAAGCAATTTGCTTCGCTTCATAAAAGCGAGAGCAGTTTTCCTGCTCTCACTTCCATGAAGCGAAGCAGGAGTTTGCAATGACAAGGCGGGAGCAGTGCTCCCGCCCTGTCATAGCAAACTGCAATGTCCCGGGGGTGGGCACCCTGGGACATTGCTGGAGTCAGCCCTGGGGGGTGGCAGTCCCCAGGGCCAAAGCGGGCTCCAGGAGGGGGGCTGCGCAGCCCACCTCCCAGCATTTGCACAACCCCAGGGAGGTGGTGATCCCCTGGGCCGGGGGTCCGCAACGGACCCCCGCCCTTAATTTAAGTTTGCCCCGGGGAGGTGGTGGTCCCCGGGGCAGTGTGGGGAGAGGCAGCAGCCCCCCACACTTCTTTATTAGAATGAAAGCCCCAGAGAAGTGGTGGTTCCCGGGGCATGGAGGGACCCGCGAGCCCCCCACCCATAATTACAGTGAAGCCCTGGGGAGGTGGTGGACCCGGGGCAGCGTGGGGGGGCAGGAGCCCCCCCATGCATCTTTTATGAAAAACCCCAGTGAGGTGGTGGTCCCGAGGGCTGCAGGGGCCCCCACAGGCCCTCGCTACATAATACTGGATTGCCCCTGGGACCTGGCCCACCTGGGAGAATAAAGCAAATGAAGCTCAGGAGACCGCGCTTCGTTTTTAAAAAGAATTTCTGCTGGATTCACACACCCTATGCGAATCTTGCCGTAAATAAAAAAAAAAGGCTTTCTTTGGCCCTCAGGGTCTCTGTGGCACCCCCTGAGCAGGCCTAGGGGGTCAGGGTGTTTCTACCCTGCCCCCCTTATCTTGTATTGTGACCTTTTTACTTGTGACTCAATTCAACCGAGTCACAAGATGGCTGCCAACACTTTCTGGTTTGAAGTGTTGGCAGCCAATCAGAAGTCAGCTCATGCTCGGGAGGGTTAGCAAATCCACCGCAGTCACCAGATATCGATATTTTTTTATTTTATAATTTCTCAGAAACTGCTGAACGGATTTACACCATTTAAAAAAAGAACACTTTCTGAACCAAGAGCTACCTTTTTGCCAAATTTGGTGTAATTCGGTTCAGCAGTTCATGCTGTAGCTTTGTCTAAAGTTTCCAATGGAAATTAACATGGAGAAAATGCGTTTTGGGACCCACATTTTTTATCGGGCCCCCACTTGACGAATCACCCCGAAACTTTTAAGACAGGAGCTGACCGGAGCGCCCCATTAGTTTTGAAAATTTCGCAAAGATTCGTCAACCGGCGCCAAAGATATTGGCAAAAGAAAAAATGGCATTAGCAAGTTGCTGTTCAATTAAATTATAATAAACATGCATGTAACCATACAGACCATATTTGTAGGACCTTGTCCTTGTATGATCATAACTGAAAAGAGAGAAAGTGGGGGTCGGATTAGGTATCAATAGCCACTCGTATTTTTTTAGGATTTCCCCCAGTTATGTGATCATACAATGCAATAGTTTGCATGCATTTAGCCGAAAACCGCGTGTTTCCTTAGTGTTGTTGCCAACACATATAGAGACTCAACAGAACGGTTACTCGTAAATTCAAATCAAAGTAAAATTAAATGAAAATACAAATAAAAGGAAAAACAGACTTGACATACTACATACATGACTTGTTTTCTCAACAGACATCATAGGAAAAATCGATTTTTAGACATCTTGTGAGCTACTTACTGCGTGTTCAGAACACTTTAAAGGATCAGAGTGGAATAAAAAAAACGGGGGAGAAAAGACCTTACTTCAGCAAGAGCACGCATCTGCTCACGATCGAAACGTTTCCCAGTGTTCCTACATGTTGGTGAGGTCTCTTCGTTCTTCTGCTTTATGTTGGTGAGGTCTCTTCGTTCTCCTGCTTTATGCATGAATAAAAATTGAGTTATCTGACACGAATAGAAGTAATGAAATCCGCAAAAAAAGAGAAGTTTACTGGATATTTACTCTTAATACCTTCAGACAAGGTCTGAACAACGACCTGCCATGGGAAAATGCCATTCTATTTAACAGCTCTTAAGGTGGCATCAGTTAGTGGTTCCAAATTCTTTGGGCCCCATGGTTTGGTTCTGCATGACCATCCATACATATGAGTAAGCTCTATAAGAAACATATGAGCATCCTAGATAGTTCAGGAATATAGTTTTACCCACACGCAATGGAAAACATGAAAAAGCATTTCCAGTTTTCACATACACACAACTGCACTTTAAACTGGGAGATTTTATCGGAGTGCGCCTTATCAGTTTGATCCGGTCCCCCCCTCTTTCTTTTCCTTCAAATGTTCTTAATTTCTTTCTGATATTGAGTTACACTGTAAATAAATAGGTAGTCCATTATTTGCCCCTTGGTTAGCGAGACATAAAAATTGTTATTTATCACTTTCACCATATTCGATAAAGACTGCATTTTAGGTTCGTGGTCCGGTAAGTCTTCATCCTAACATATCTGGAAAGGAGAACATAGTCTGTTTTCTGGCTCTATCTCTGTAGTCCCTCCACTTTTGGACCACGTGGTAGTTAAACCGTTATTTATTGACGTCATCACACTCAGCTTTGGTCAGTCCGGCGAATGCAGCAGGAATGCTTTGATCCTCGTTCTTTTGGCACCGGTAAGACAATTCAGGGCCACTGCACTGAGTAATTCCGTATTTTTGATCGAGTACCTAGTCACTTTGCAACTTTAATTTTATTTGCAGAGTCTCACAGACCGGAGGCCAATTTCCTAATCATTTTAAAAAATACCAGTTATTCACTTCAGAAATAGCCGTTCAAGGTCGTGGCAATCCCCTTGGCATTGGTCCTGTATCACGCAAGAGGTAATTTCCCTTCTAAGCATTCCAGTCCTTCAGCTCCCCCAGCTGGTAGTAATCAGTATATCTTCTTGTAGATTATTCATTGTTTATTTACTTCTTTACTCACGAAACCTTGCACTGACTCTTCGACATTTATATTTGCCACTATATCAATTATGGCGCTTACAGGAGTGGCACTTCTATAGAAAACTTCTAGGTACGCTCATTTCTCCAACCCTCGAATATTATATTTCATATAGATTTTATTGTTACATAGTGAGATTTATCGCTAATCTAAAACCTTTTTAACGCAGATCTCCATTACAAGTGATCTTTCATTTCAAGTTAAGAAAGCATAGGCGAGTGTGAGCTACACTTACCCGGTATCTCATCATATTTCATCAGGTATTCACAAACTCAGATTTAAAATACCTTTTGAATCTGCCCAATAGGTTATGGCTATTGATATCATTTTCTATTGTTGATTTTTAATTAGAACCCAGATGCCTTCTCCGAATATCCAACTACGCTACGTTGTATGCGACAAGAAGGTTGGCACTCCATCTCAGATCCATGTAAGCATATTTCAGAGTCAGTTAGACTTAGGCTCTCGTTTGTACTCCATTAGTGCAATTCTTGTGTCTAAAACTCTACACATCTTTGCTTTACCTTCACAGTGCACTTTCAGATGACTCTATACTCTCGAGTTTGCACGGTTTTTAGCATGGCACATGTATTTTTCTTTACTTTTTGTACACTCTGGGTGTTAGCATGGCTTTCATGTTATTTAATTATAGTAGAATTCTAGTAACTCTATCTCCTCTGACAATCGTCCAGCATGATACCTGGTGGCAGTACAAAGTAGATCACCATAAATTGTATATTATAAAACTCTGTGTATTTTAGTACAATGCTTTATGTTTATTTTATTCGTTTTGTAGGATAAAGGTGTGGCTTTCCTGATGAAGGAGCACAGTGCTCCGAAACGCGCGTTGAAGACCCATCACATAGCCACAATAATGCCATCCTTGTATAATTAAGATCATAATATCATGTTCTAACAATTGAACCATAGGCCACTAATTTGATCGATGGTCATGTTTCATGTATTTTGTTATTTATAACTTACCATCATTAGGATGGCTGATGGTTATTGTTCATTATTTTCACTTTTGATAAAAGAGATATGTTTTTAAGAAAATGAGAATAAAATCAACTATGTTTTAGCGAACTTATGCTCTTACACTGAGTTTTTTCATATCATGTTTTGGGTCATTATGAGTCTTTAAATGTTGTTTTGACCACTTGACTGCCTAGGGATTTACCCTCAAATGTGTTATTGCCCTGCCCTAGGAATTCTAATTAGTTAGCAGGGGGTCCTAGTTATATGCATTAATCTACCCACAGCCGTCTGTGCGGGACTCTTTTTCGTAGTTGTATCTTGCTGTTATATTGCACCCGGATCATACTATTTGTACTGCTGGCAAATTGTTGTTGGTTGTAATTTTTGTTTATTTTTATCTCATCGGTCAGGTTTTTCTTGTTACTATATATCTACACTCTGTCTTTAATCGAACACCCCTTTTTGGTAGCACTTATTTGTAATTTTTATTCATTTTCCTTTTTCTCTCCCACTTTTCCTTTACTCATCTCTCTTTTACTCATTGTACTACCCCTCTTTTCCTTTTCCTGGCATCAACAAGACTTTCAGTATGGCCGAACTTAAAACGTTTGGCTTTACAGATGAGGAATTCGCCATCTTGGTAGGCACGAGTACTTCTTTCAGTAATACTGCAACAACTACCACCAAAGACAATGACGATATTATCAAACTACTGCATCTTAAAAAGAAAATTAAAAGAATAGAAGCCCATGGGGACTTCATGTTAGACTATTTGAAATCAGGAGTGATACCGCAAGGACTTAGAGTCCGGAATATCCCAGGCTTGTTTGTCGAATACAGAAAATTTCTTGAAAGGTGGAGCATGATAGTTAATAGATGCTCAAGAGATCTAATGATACTGATCATAGAGACAGCAAAAGAATTGGTATCCTCTCTAAAAAATGAACTACTTGATTTAGAAAATAAAATCAAAAAGTCCAATGCTTTAGAGGAAGCTAAGAAGAAGATTGAAGAAACAGATAAAGAACTAGCCTCCTTTTCTGACTATCTGATTAAGCGAAAGACAGATAAATTAAAAAAAGATTTACGTTACAATTCCTTAGAAAAGACTTATCCTTATCTAAGTGAACACTACTATCAACAAAATCACTACCCCAATGAAAATCATTCTGATATGAGGCAAGTACGTACTTTCTCAGATACTTCAGATTCAGAGGAGAGAGTAATAATCAGTTTTATGAACAAACTAGACCAAACCGTCCTTTCAACACCAACAACGCAGGCAGGGAGCCTTTTTAGCTCAACGCGGGACCCGCAGGGGTCGTCCACGAGTTCGATTTCAACCTCAGACAAGGGGGAACTATCAATATCAAAACCAGTATGTCCATCCGGACAATCACTATTTACTAGAGACCAGGAACAGACAGTACTGGCGATAGATGAGACTATCCCCATCTTCAACTTATCAACCGAAACCTTAGATCCTGCCTGTATAAAATTACTCTCTAAAGGTTTGTCATATGTCCCTCACACATGTACAAACAAATTTGAATTATATACGGATATATTATATTTTTTCCGTAAAATTCGACTAAAAATTCTTCTCGCATGATCCCCCTATCGCATTGGAATCATCTGATCATTCACCCCTTTCGGTGCGGTCAACTTTTATCCCATCACTTGAACAAGTGGGACCAGAGGTGGCCGTATTCGAACAAGTAGTTTTGAACCGCCTGGATCAAGCAACACGCTTTATTAGCAAACCCATGTACAATCTAGACAAGGAGGAATTTACATCCCTTACCATGTTGGCTCAAAAAAGACAATTACCATAAAAAATTGTGATAAAGGAGGGGGATAGTGGTAATAGACACTAACACCTATGAACAGAAGATGCTAACCCTCCTAAATGATCAACAATTCTATACCAAACAGACAACAAACCCTATTGCTTCAGTGACTACTAAAATCAAACGTCTCACCACTTCAGCTCTTGACGCAGGTTACATCAATGATAAAGAGTATGTATTTCTGAACAACTCTAAAGGGAAGATGCCATGTATATACGGAGTACCCAAAATACATAAAAATAGTTTAGACCCTCCATATCGCCCAATTGTATCCACAATTGGGTCGGTGACAGAACCACTTTCAAAATATGTTGATAACTGGCTGCGCCCACAAATTTCAAAACTCTGTCCTACATCAAAGACACAGGAGAAATGATTATTAAAGTTGAGAATTTACCTTTCAACCCTCTTCATAACATCCTAGTGACTCTAGACATAGAGTCACTATATAGCAACATTCTCCAAACAGAGGCCATACAGGCAGTCTCATGGTTTATTGATACTTTTAACATTCCCTGCCCAAAAACATTTGTTCTAGACTGCCTCACAATCGTATTAACTGACAATACATTTGAATTTGGCAACAACTTATTCAAACAAATACGCAGAGTCAGCATGGGAGCATCTGTAGCTCCATCAGTGGCGAATATCTACATGTCACAGTTCGAAACCATTGAGTTATCTGACACGAATAGAAGCAATGAAATCCGCAAAAAAGAGAAGTTTACTGGATATTTACTCTTAATACCTTCAGACAAGGTCTGAACAACGACCTGCCATGGGAAAATGCCATTCTATTTAACAGCTCTTAAGGTGGCATCAGTTAGTGGTTCCAAATTCTTTGGGCCCCATGGTTTGGTTCTGCATGACCATCCATACATATGAGTAAGCTCTATAAGAAACATATGAGCATCCTAGATAGTTCAGGAAATTTTTTTACTCACACGCGATGGAAAACATGAAAAAGCATTTCCAGTTTTCACATACACACAACTGCACTTTAAACTGGGAGTTTTTATCGGAGTGCGCCTTATCAGTTTGATCCGGTCCCCCCTCTTTCTTTTCCTTCAAATGTTCTTAATTTATTTCTGATATTGAGTTACACTGTAAATAAATAGGTACTCCATTATTTGCCCCTTGGTTAGCGAGACATAAAAATTGTTATTTATCACTTTCACCATATTCGATAAAGACTGCATTTTAAGTTCGTGGTCCGGTAAGTCTTCATCCTAACATATCTGGAAAGGAGAACATAGTCTGTTTTCTGGCTCTATCTCTGTAGTCCCTCCACTTTTGGACCACGTGGTAGTTAAACCGTTATTTATTAACGTCATCACACTCAGCTTTGGTCAGTCCGGCGAATGCAGCAGGAATGCTTTGATCCTCGTTCTTTTGGCAACGGTAAGACAATTCAGGGCCACTGCACTGAGTAATTCCGTATTTTTGATCGAGTACCTAGTCACTTTGCAACTTTAATTTTATTTGCAGAGTCTCACAGACCGGAGGCCAATTTCCTAATCATTTTAAAAAATACCAGTTATTCATTTCAGAAATAGCCGTTCAAGGTCGTGGCAATCCCCTTGGCATTGGTCCTGTATCACCCAAGAGGTAATTTCCCTTCTAAGCATTCCACTCCTTCAGCTCCCCCAGCTGGTAGTAATCAGTATATCTTCTTGTAGATTATTCATTGTTTATTTACTTCTTTACTCAGGAAACCTTGCACTGACTCTTCGACATTTATATTTGCCACTATATCAATTAAGGCGCTTACAGGAGTGGCACTTCTATAGAAAACTTCTAGGTACGCTCATTTCTCCAACCCTCGAATATTATATTTCATATAGATTTTATTGTTACTTAGTGAGATTTATCGCTAATCTAAAACCTTTTTAACGCAGATCTCCATTACAAGTGATCTTTCATTTCAAGTTAAGAAAGCATAGGAGAGTGTGAGCTACACTTACCCGGTATCTCATCATATTTCATCAGGTATTCACAAACTCAGATTTAAAATACCTTTTGAATCTGCCCAATAGGTTATGGCTATTGATATCATTTTCTATTGTTGATTTTTAATTAGAACCCAGATGCCTTCTCCGAATATCCAAATACGCTACGTTTTATGCGAAAAGAAGGTTGGCACTCCATCTCAGATCCATGTAAGCATATTTCAGAGTCAGTTAGACTTAGGCTCTCGTTTGTACTCCATTAGTGCAATTCTTGTGTCTAAAACTCTACACATCTTTGCTTTACCTTCACAGTGCACTTTCAGATGACTCTATACTCTCGAGTTTGCACGGTTTTTAGCATGGCACATGTATTTTTCTTTACTTTTTGTACACTCTGGGTGTTAGCATGGCTTTCATGTTATTTAATTATAGTAGAATTCTAGTAACTCTATCTCCTCTGACAATCGTCCAGCATGATACCTGGTGGCAGTACAAAGTAGATCACCATAAATTGTATATTATAAAACTCTGTGTATTTTAGTACAATGCTTTATGTTTATTTTATTCGTTTTGTAGGATAAAGGTGTGGCTTTCCTGATGAAGGAGCACAGTGCTCCGAAACGCGCGTTGAAGACCCATCACATAGCCACAATAATGCCATCCTTGTATAATTAAGATCATAATATCATGTTCTAACAATTGAACCATAGGCCACTAATTTGATCGATGGTCATGTTTCATGTATTTTGTTATTTATAACTTACCATCATTAGGATGGCTGATGGTTATTGTTCATTATTTTCACTTTTGATAAAAGAGATATGTTTTTAAGAAAATGAGAATAAAATCAACTATGTTTTAGCGAACTTATGCTCTTACACTGAGTTTTTTCATATCATGTTTTGGGTCATTATGAGTCTTTAAATGTTGTTTTGACCACTTGACTGCCTAGGGATTTACCCTCAAATGTGTTATTGCCCTGCCCTAGGAATTCTAATTAGTTAGCAGGGGGTCCTAGTTATATGCATTAATCTACCCACAGCCGTCTGTGCGGGACTCTTTTTCGTAGTTGTATCTTGCTGTTATATTGCACCCGGATCATACTATTTGTACTGCTGGCAAATTGTTGTTGGTTGTAATTTTTGTTTATTTTTATCTCATCGGTCAGGTTTTTCTTGTTACTATATATCTACACTCTGTCTTTAATCGAACACCCCTTTTTGGTAGCACTTATTTGTAATTTTTATTCATTTTCCTTTTTCTCTCCCACTTTTCCTTTACTCATCTCTCTTTTACTCATTGTACTACCCCTCTTTTCCTTTTCCTGGCATCAACAAGACTTTCAGTATGGCCGAACTTAAAACGTTTGGCTTTACAGATGAGGAATTCGCCATCTTGGTAGGCACGAGTACTTCTTTCAGTAATACTGCAACAACTACCACCAAAGACAATGACGATATTATCAAACTACTGCATCTTAAAAAGAAAATTAAAAGAATAGAAGCCCATGGGGACTTCATGTTAGACTATTTGAAATCAGGAGTGATACCGCAAGGACTTAGAGTCCGGAATATCCCAGGCTTGTTTGTCGAATACAGAAAATTTCTTGAAAGGTGGAGCATGATAGTTAATAGATGCTCAAGAGATCTAATGATACTGATCATAGAGACAGCAAAAGAATTGGTATCCTCTCTAAAAATGAACTACTTGATTTAGAAAATAAAATCAAAAAGTCCAATGCTTTAGAGGAAGCTAAGAAGAAGATTGAAGAAACAGATAAAGAACTAGCCTCCTTTTCTGACTATCTGATTAAGCGAAAGACAGATAAATTAAAAAAGATTTACGTTACAATTCCTTAGAAAAGACTTATCCTTATCTAAGTGAACACTACTATCAACAAAATCACTACCCCAATGAAAATCATTCTGATATGAGGCAAGTACGTACTTTCTCAGATACTTCAGATTCAGAGGGAGAGAGTAATAATCAGTTTTATGAACAAACTAGACCAAACCGTCCTTTCAACACCAACAACGCAGGCAGGGAGCCTTTTTTAGCTCAACGCGGGACCCGCAGGGGTCGTCCACGAGTTCGATTTCAACCTCAGACAAGGGGGAACTATCAATATCAAAACCAGTATGTCCATCCGGACAATCACTATTTACTAGAGACCAGGAACAGACAGTACTGGCGATAGATGAGACTATCCCCATCTTCAACTTATCAACCGAAACCTTAGATCCTGCCTGTATAAAATTACTCTCTAAAGGTTTGTCATATGTCCCTCACACATGTACAAACAAATTTGAATTATATACGGATATATTATATTTTTTCCGTAAAATTCGACTAAAAAAATTCTTCTCGCATGATCCCCCTATCGCATTGGAATCATCTGATCATTCACCCCTTTCGGTGCGGTCAACTTTTATCCCATCACTTGAACAAGTGGGACCAGAGGTGGCCGTATTCGAACAAGTAGTTTTGAACCGCCTGGATCAAGCAACACGCTTTATTAGCAAACCCATGTACAATCTAGACAAGGAGGAATTTACATCCCTTACCATGTTGGCTCAAAAAAAGACAATTACCATAAAAAATTGTGATAAAGGAGGGGGGATAGTGGTAATAGACACTAACACCTATGAACAGAAGATGCTAACCCTCCTAAATGATCAACAATTCTATACCAAACAGACAACAAACCCTATTGCTTCAGTGACTACTAAAATCAAACGTCTCACCACTTCAGCTCTTGACGCAGGTTACATCAATGATAAAGAGTATGTATTTCTGAACAACTCTAAAGGGAAGATGCCATGTATATACGGAGTACCCAAAATACATAAAAATAGTTTAGACCCTCCATATCGCCCAATTGTATCCACAATTGGGTCGGTGACAGAACCACTTTCAAAATATGTTGATAACTGGCTGCGCCCACAAATTTCAAAAACTCTGTCCTACATCAAAGACACAGGAGAAATGATTATTAAAGTTGAGAATTTACCTTTCAACCCTCTTCATAACATCCTAGTGACTCTAGACATAGAGTCACTATATAGCAACATTCTCCAAACAGAGGCCATACAGGCAGTCTCATGGTTTATTGATACTTTTAACATTCCCTGCCCAAAAACATTTGTTCTAGACTGCCTCACAATCGTATTAACTGACAATACATTTGAATTTGGCAACAACTTATTCAAACAAATACGCAGAGTCAGCATGGGAGCATCTGTAGCTCCATCAGTGGCGAATATCTACATGTCACAGTTCGAAACCATTGAGTTATCTGACACGAATAGAAGCAATGAAATCCGCAAAAAAAGAGAAGTTTACTGGATATTTACTCTTAATACCTTCAGACAAGGTCTGAACAACGACCTGCCATGGGAAAATGCCATTCTATTTAACAGCTCTTAAGGTGGCATCAGTTAGTGGTTCCAAATTCTTTGGGCCCCATGGTTTGGTTCTGCATGACCATCCATACATATGAGTAAGCTCTATAAGAAACATATGAGCATCCTAGATAGTTCAGGAAATTTTTTTTACTCACACGCGATGGAAAACATGAAAAAGCATTTCCAGTTTTCACATACACACAACTGCACTTTAAACTGGGAGTTTTTATCGGAGTGCGCCTTATCAGTTTGATCCGGTCCCCCCCTCTTTCTTTTCCTTCAAATGTTCTTAATTTATTTCTGATATTGAGTTACACTGTAAATAAATAGGTACTCCATTATTTGCCCCTTGGTTAGCGAGACATAAAAATTGTTATTTATCACTTTCACCATATTCGATAAAGACTGCATTTTAAGTTCGTGGTCCGGTAAGTCTTCATCCTAACATATCTGGAAAGGAGAACATAGTCTGTTTTCTGGCTCTATCTCTGTAGTCCCTCCACTTTTGGACCACGTGGTAGTTAAACCGTTATTTATTAACGTCATCACACTCAGCTTTGGTCAGTCCGGCGAATGCAGCAGGAATGCTTTGATCCTCGTTCTTTTGGCACCGGTAAGACAATTCAGGGCCACTGCACTGAGTAATTCCGTATTTTTGATCGAGTACCTAGTCACTTTGCAACTTTAATTTTATTTGCAGAGTCTCACAGACCGGAGGCCAATTTCCTAATCATTTTAAAAAATACCAGTTATTCATTTCAGAAATAGCCGTTCAAGGTCGTGGCAATCCCTTGGCATTGGTCCTGTATCACCCAAGAGGTAATTTCCCTTCTAAGCATTCCACTCCTTCAGCTCCCCAGCTGGTAGTAATCAGTATATCTTCTTGTAGATTATTCATTGTTTATTTACTTCTTTACTCAGGAAACCTTGCACTGACTCTTCGACATTTATATTTGCCACTATATCAATTAAGGCGCTTACAGGAGTGGCACTTCTATAGAAAACTTCTAGGTACGCTCATTTCTCCAACCCTCGAATATTATATTTCATATAGATTTTATTGTTACTTAGTGAGATTTATCGCTAATCTAAAACCTTTTAACGCAGATCTCCATTACAAGTGATCTTTCATTTCAAGTTAAGAAAGCATAGGAGAGTGTGAGCTACACTTACCCGGTATCTCATCATATTTCATCAGGTATTCACAAACTCAGATTTAAAATACCTTTTGAATCTGCCCAATAGGTTATGGCTATTGATATCATTTTCTATTGTTGATTTTTAATTAGAACCCAGATGCCTTCTCCGAATATCCAAATACGCTACGTTTTATGCGAAAAGAAGGTTGGCACTCCATCTCAGATCCATGTAAGCATATTTCAGAGTCAGTTAGACTTAGGCTCTCGTTTGTACTCCATTAGTGCAATTCTTGTGTCTAAAACTCTACACATCTTTGCTTTACCTTCACAGTGCACTTTCAGATGACTCTATACTCTCGAGTTTGCACGGTTTTTAGCATGGCACATGTATTTTTCTTTACTTTTTGTACACTCTGGGTGTTAGCATGGCTTTCATGTTATTTAATTATAGTAGAATTCTAGTAACTCTATCTCCTCTGACAATCGTCCAGCATGATACCTGGTGGCAGTACAAAGTAGATCACCATAAATTGTATATTATAAAACTCAGTGTATTTTAGTACAATGTTTTATGTTTATTTTATTTGTTTTGTAGGATAAAGGTGTGGCTTTCCTGATGAAGGAGCACAGTGGTCCGAAACGCGCGTTGAAGACCCATCCCATAGCCACAAAAATGCCATCCTTGTATAATTAAGATCATAATATCATGTTCTAACAATTGAACCATAGGCCACTAATTTGATCGATGGTCATGTTTCATGTATTTTGTTATTTATAACTTACCATCATTAGGATGGCTGATGTTTATTGTTCATTATTTTCACTTTTGATAAAAGAGATATGTTTTTAAGAAAATGAGAATAAAATCAATGATGTTTTAGCGAACTTATGCTCTTACACTGATTTTTTCATATCATGTTTTGGGTCATTATGAGTCTTTAAATGTTGTTTTGACCACTTGACTGCCTAGGGATTTACCCTCAAATGTGTTATTGCCCTGCCCTAGGAATTCTAATTAGTTAGCAGGGGGTCCTAGTTATATTCATTAATCTACCCACAGCCTGTCTGTGAGGGACTGTTTTTCGTAGTTGTATCTTGCTGTTATATTGCACCCGGATCATACTATTTGTACTGCTGGCAAATTGTTGTTGGTTGTAATTTTTGTTTATTTTTATCTCATCGGTCAGGTTTTTCTTGTTACTATATATCTACACTCTGTCTTTTATCGAACACCCCTTTTTGGTAGCACTTATTTGTAATTTCTATTCATTTTCCTTTTCTCTCCCACTTTTCCTTTACTCATCTCTCTTTTACTCATTGTACTACCCCTCTTTTCCTTTTCCTAGCATCAACAAGACTTTCAGTATGGCCGAACTTAAAACGTTTGGCTTTACAGATGAGGAATTCGCCATCTTGGTAGGCACGAGTACTTCTTTCAGTAATACTGCAACAACTACCACCAAAGACAATGACGATATTATCAAACTACTGCATCTTAAAAAGAAAATTAAAAGAATAGAAGCCCATGGGGACTTCATGTTAGACTATTTGAAATCAAGAGTGATACCGCAAGGACTTAGAGTCCGGAATATCCCAGGCTTGTTTGTCGAATACAGAAAATTTCTTGAAAGGTGGAGCATGATAGCTAATAGATGCTCAAGAGATCTAATGATACTGATCATAGAGACAGCAAAAGAATTGGTATTCTCTCTAAAAAATGAACTACTTGATTTAGAAAATCAAATCAAAAAGTCCAATGCTTTAGAGGAAGCTAAGAAGAAGATTGAAGAAACAGATAAAGAACTAGCCTCCTTTTCTGACTATCTAATTAAGCGAAAGACAGATAAATTAAAAAAAGATTTACGTTACAATTCCTTAGAAAAGACTTATCCTTATCTAAGTGAACACTACTATCAACAAAATCACTACCCCAATGAAAATCATTCTGACATGAGGCAAGTACGTACTTTCTCAGATACTTGAGATTCGGAGGGAGAGAGTAATAATCAGTTTTATGAACAAACTAGACCAAACCGTCCTTTCAACACCAACAATGCAGGCAGGGAGCCTTTTTTAGCTCAACGCGGGACCCGCAGGGGTCGTCCATGAGTTTGATTTCAACCTCAGACAAGGGGGAACTATCAATATCAAAACCAGTATGTCCATCCGGACAATCACTATTTACTAGAGACCAGGAACAGACAGTACTGGCGATAGATGAGACTATCCCCATCTTCAACTTATCAACCGAAACCTTAGATCCTGCCTGTATAAAATTACTCTCTAAAGGTTTGTCATATGTCCCTCACACATGTACAAACAAATTTGAATTATATACGGATATATTATCTTTTTTCCGTAAAATTCGACTAAAAAAATTCTTCTCGAATGATCCCCCTATCGCATTGGAATCATCTGATCATTCACCCCTTTCGGTGCGGTCAACTTTTATCCCATCACTTGAACAAGTGGGACCAGAGGTGGCAGTATTCGAACAAGTAGTTTTGAACCGCCTGGATCAAGCAACACGCTTTATTAGCAAACCCATGTACAATCTAGACAAGGAGGAATTTACATCCCTTACCATGTTGGCTCAAAAAAAGAGAATTACCATAAAAATTGTGATAAAGGAGGGGGGGGTAGTGGTAATAGACACTAACACCTATGAACAGAAGATGCTAACCCTCCTAAATGATCAACAATTCTATACCAAACAGACAAAAAACCCTATTGCTTCAGTGACTACTAAAATCAAACGTCTCACCACTTCAGCTCTTGACGCAGGTTACATCAATGATAAAGAGTATGTATTTCTGAACAACTCTAAAGGGAAGATGCCATGTATATACGGAGTACCCAAAATACATAAAAATAGTTTAGACCCTCCATATCGCCCAATTGTATCCACAATTGGGTCGGTGACAGAACCACTTTCAAAATATGTTGATAACTGGCTGCGCCCACAAATTTCAAAAACTCCGTCCTACATCAAAGACACAGGAGAAATGATTATTAAAGTTGAGAATTTACCTTTCAACCCTCTTCATAACATCCTAGTGACTCTAGACATAGAGTCACTATATAGCAACATTCCCCAAACAGAGGACATACAGGCAGTCTCATGGTTTATTGATACTTTTAACATTCCCTGCCCAAAAACATTTGTTCTAGACTGCCTCACAATCGTATTAACTGACAATACATTTGAATTTGGCAACAACTTATTCAAACAAATACGCGGAGTCAGCATGGGAGCATCTGTAGCTCCATCAGTGGCGAATATCTACATGTCACAGTTCGAAACCAAATTTATTTACAACGAAATAGCCCCATTTTTTGAATCAGTAAATCACTGGTCACGATACATTGATGATATTTTTTTTGTGTGGACAGATATTGAGGAAAATCCTACAGAATTTTTAGCATGGCTAAATTTGGCAGACAGCAATCTGAAATTCACAGCCCATAAAAGCCACCACCAAGTGGAGTTTTTAGATATTCTGATTAGACAACAAGCAGGCAAACTTGAAGTTGACCTTTTTATAAAGCCCACTGCAAGAAATACCTTGTTGCACTTCAATAGTTACCACCCTCGCGCCCAAAAACAGAGCATACCATTCGGACAGTTTTTACGATTACGTCGTAATTGCACCAACTTGTCCAATTTTGACAATCAAGCCATCCGAATGAAGGCCAAATTCATAGCTAGAGGGTATCCTCACCGCCTCGTTAGGGAATCATTCAAACGAGCCAGGTTCTACGACAGAGATCACCTGCTAACCCCCAAAAGTCATACTAAATCTGACCAATTGGTATGCATCACTAAACACTCTACTATGAATGACCAAATAAAACAAATCATCAATTCTAACTGGCATATCTTGAACAGTGACCCTGAGCAATCCCAAAAACTGATGAAACCTCTATTCGCCCATAGACGTAACAGAAACATCAAGAACATTGTAGTTCACTCTCGGTTCTTATCAAATACACTTTTTACACAAAAGTCAATTGATGGGACATTACCAATCAGAGGAACCTTTAAATGTTCCCACATTAATTGCAAGGCATGCAGTAGTATCATTGAAGGTGAAGAGCTCATATTGAATGGACACACCATCAAAGCGAAACAGATGTGGAATTGTAAGACACAGAATGTGATCTATCTGATCATGTGTCCTTGCGATCTTGCCTATGTTGGAGAAACATCTAGAGCAGTCTCTACACATCTCACCGAACATCGCTCTGCCATACGAACTTCGAAAGTGACAGCCCCATTAACGAAACACTTCCTAGAATGTGGACACACCCCTAATGAGATCAAATGGCACATTCTAGAAAAAATTGAGTTATCTGACACGAATAGAAGCAATGAAATCCGCAAAAAAAGAGAAGTTTACTGGATATTTACTCTTGATACCTTCAGACAAGGTCTGAACAACGACCTGCCATGGGAAAATGCCATTCTATTTAACAGCTCTTAAGGTGGCATCAGTTAGTGGTTGCAAATTCTTTGGGCCCCATGGTTTGGTTCTGCATGACCATCCATACATATGAGTAAGCACTATAAGAAACATATGAGCATCCTAGATAGTTCAGGAATATAGTTTTACTCACACGCGATGGAAAAAATGAAAAAGCATTTCCAGTTTTCACATACACACAACTGCACTTTAAACTGGGAGTTTTTATCGGAGTGCGCCTTATCAGTTTGATCCGGCCCCCCCTCTTTCTTTTCCTTCAAATGTTCTTAATTTCTTTCTGATATTGAGTTACACTGTAAATAAATAGGTACTCCACTATTTGCCCCTTGGTTAGCGAGACATAAAAATTGTTATTTATCACTTTCACCATATTCGATAAAGACTGCATTTTAGGTTCGTGATCCGGTAAGTCTTCATCCTAACATATCTGGAAAGGAGAACATAGTCTGTTTTCTGGCTCTATCTCTGTAGTCCCTCCACTTTTGGACCACGTGGTAGTTAAACCGTTATTTATTGACGTCATCACACTCAGCTTTGGTCAGTCCGGCGAATGCAGCAGGAATGCTTTGATCCTCGTTCTTTTGGCACCGGTAAGACAATTCAGGGCCACTGCACTGAGTAATTCCGTATTTTTGATCGAGTACCTAGTCACTTTGCAACTTTAATTTTATTTGCAGAGTCTCACAGACCGGAGGCCAATTTCCTAATCATTTTAAAAAATACCAGTTATTTACTTCAGAAATAGCCATTCAAGGTCGTGGCAATCCCCTTGGCATTGGTCCTGTATCACGCAATAGGTAATTTCCCTTCTAAGCATTCCAGTCCTTCAGCTCCCCCAGCTGGTAGTATTAGTATATCTTCTTGTAGATTATTCATTGTTTATTTACTTCTTTACTCAGGAAACCTTGCACTGACTCTTCGACATTTATATTTGCCACTATATCAATTAAGGCGCTTACAGGAGTGGCACTTCTATAGAAAACTTCTAGGTACGCTCATTTCTCCAACCCTCGAATATTATATTTCATATAGATTTTATTGTTACTTAGTGAGATTTATCGCTAATCTAAAACCTTTTAACGCAGATCTCCATTACAAGTGATCTTTCATTTCAAGTTAAGAAAGCATAGGAGAGTGTGAGCTACACTCACCCGGTATCTCATCATATTTCATCAGGTATTCACAAACTCAGATTTAAAATACCTTTTGAATCTGCCCAATAGGTTATGGCTATTGATATCATTTTCTATTGTTGATTTTTAATTAGAACCCAGGTGCCTTCTCCGAATATCCAAATACACTACGTTTTATGCGAAAAGAAGGTGGGCACTCCATCTCAGTTCCATGTAAGCATATTTCAGAGTCAGTTAGACTTAGGCTCTCGTTTGTACTCCATTAGTGCAATTCTTGTGTCTAAAACTCTACACATCTTTGCTTTACCTTCACAGTGCACTTTCAGATGACTCTATACTCTCGAGTTTGCACGGTTTTTAGCATGGCACATGTATTTTTCTTTACTTTTTGTACACTCTGGGTGTTAGCATGGCTTTCATGTTATTTAATTATAGTAGAATTCTAGTAACTCTATCTCCTCTGACAATCGTCCAGCATGATACCTGGTGGCAGTACAAAGTAGATCACCATAAATTGTATATTATAAAACTCAGTGTATTTTAGTACAATGTTTTATGTTTATTTTATTCGTTTTGTAGGATAAAGGTGTGGCTTTCCTGATGAAGGAGCACAGTGCTCCGAAACGCGCGTTGAAGACCCATCCCATAGCCACAAAAATGCCATCCTTGTATAATTAAGATCATAATATCATGTTCTAACAATTGAACCATAGGCCACTAATTTGATCGATGGTCATGTTTCATGTATTTTGTTATTTATAACTTACCATCATTAGGATGGCTGATGTTTATTGTTCATTATTTTCACTTTTGATAAAAGAGATATGTTTTTAAGAAAATGAGAATAAAATCAATGATGTTTTAGCGAACTTATTCTCTTACACTGAGTTTTTTCATATCATGTTTTGGGTCATTATGAGTCTTTAAATGTTGTTTTGACCACTTGACTGCCTAGGGATTTACCCTCAAATGAGTGGTTGTCTTATTCATGTGATCAAATGTCACGTGACCGGGACCGGAGCTGGACTGCTTCTGTTTCTTTATATTTAAGATTACAAACACCGGTACGCAGCATCAACTTGCTGTGTCACCGAGATTCGACTGCGGGTATGCTGAATTCAATTAAAAGCCACGGAAAATGAGTAACATTCGCGTGGGCATGGCTCCTCCCTTTTGATGTATCTGGAGCGAGGGATTATGGGACATTGAGTGCATGGTTACCAACTAAAAAGCCTTGCTTCTAAAAAAGCAAAGAGAGTCAAATTTAGATGATTCATAAATACACAAATTGGTTTGTATTTTTTAATCCCGTACTAGACTCTATTTATGTAGTGCTTCTTCTTCATTTTCTAGTAGGCACTCTGAATTGTGCAATTATCAAGTATAGAAATTGCGTTTAGATGGCTGAGTCTTGCATAAACCAGTGTGTAATCCACCGGGTTGATAAGAGATTATTTCTTTATTAAAGTTAAAGGGTAATGGGCTGTTGATGATGTGATGCCCTTTTTTCGGCCTTTTTTTTGTAAAAGAAAATAAGTTTCTTGGGGGGCCTCGGGTATCATGATAGGCTTGTTCAGAGTTGTCATTTGTATTCATTCTGAATGTTTTTACAGGATATTGCCCCATTGAATATCATCATTTAGTCCTCCCTTATGTGTATTTGTAAATCCATCTTTGTTCCTTTTCAAAGAGGACTTTTTCCATTAATTCTACTATTTCAGGATGCTCATTTCAGAGAGGGAAATAAAGGGCATAAACCTAGGTGGCGGTTTTAAGGGTGATTGATCAGAAAATAGATGCTTAATTAAGAAGTCTTAGTATCACTGTGATTTTCACTGAAGCAGTGGTTTGTGTAAGTTCTCTTTTATAGGAGAGACAGCGCATGTTCAGCCATGCACAACCTTGGCAGGATATCTGCAGATCCACAATTCTCTGTACAACATCTGCAGGACTCCTTATCATAATCTCAATCTCATTCTCTATTTATTCCCAAATAGTATCAAGTACTAGAAAATGTTAACAGTTTTTGCTCCCTTATTGATTTTGTGGAAGAGAATGCTACATAAAGACTCCCATAATATTGACAGACCAATATTTTTCCTTCATAGGATCCAGTGTCATTCAGTGTATGAATCATGAATGAAAGAGAACCCACTTTTCATAAGACTTTTAAAAGGGAACAACAAAACAAAAAGCATACATATAACATATAGTCAACATATTGAGCAGCTGCGGCCGGACCATTGGGGCTGAGGGGCCATGCCCCCCCCCACGAATAGTGTCTGTCAGGCTGAGCAAAGGTTGGCCTGACAGACACAATTCATTTTCAGGAAAGGCAGCCAAGAACTAGACATGTGCTAAATGCGCAGGCTCCTGGCTGCCTGAGCTGAACTTTTCTGGGCTGAGGATGTCACAGCTCCTGTGAGCGTGACCTTCTTAGCTCAACAAAGGACCTTGAGGTCCTCCCCCGCATGACGAGGGGAAGCATCCCTCATTGCCTCACACCTGTGTGTTTCAGTTTTAAGCCCTGAAGCTCCCAGGGTCGAGTGCCAATCAGTGACACTTCACCACAGAGTGGGGTGGGGTCAGCAATCACATTGACCCCATCCCACTCTGTGATGACATTGGGACTGCTGTATTCCCTCATTGCCTTAGTTCAGCCAATGAGGGGAGGCAGCAGTCCCAAGCCTCCTCATACATCTAAGGCAGAGCTGCAGGTAAGTGTATGAATGAATGTTTGGTAATGAGTGTTGTGAATGGATGTGTTTGTGTGTGAGACGCATGTGTGAATGCATGGCTGTGCATGTGTATGTGTATGTGAGCATGTTTGTCCCATTCATCCCCCCTCCCTCTTAAACTTACTAGCCGCCACTGATATTACATTTTATGAAAAGTAGCAGCCCTGTTAAAAAAAATCATTCCTTTCAATGCAAAATCCCATTGTTATATTGAAACAATTTATACTTATAATTGAGAAATGGCATTGCATGCAGCCAGCAAATGAGTAAATGGAGGATTGTAGTGGCACATGTAACCAGCAATGCTGGAGGTAGACCACAATAGCACACACAGCCAGCAACATAAAAGGGGCCACACTGGAAGATATAAAAGATTAAAAAGATTGAAAAAATTAACTAAGACCATAATAATTAGAAAACAGATCTGACCATCATGATATAAGAGGATGTGTGAGTAGATTAATGACACAGCTCAACAAGGAAAATATGTAGATAATAAATACTATTTGTTAGGTGTTCCTATATGTAGCAATTTTCCCTATCAAAAAATTACTTTCTTTTAAAGTGAAATGGAATATAGAAAAATATATAAAATGTAGATGATTTAGATGGTATTTCTTTTGCATAGTTAGCCAAATACTCATTTGCTTTTACAGCAGAAAGTGCTGCTTTGAGACAGTGACGTCTTCTTTCGCAGATAGCTCCTGTGTTCACCAAATAGTTCCTACCACATGGTGAGAAAAGGGGGCTCATTTACAATCACTGTGCGCTGGCGGAACATCCCTTTTTGTGAAGTTCTGGTGGTGCACAGGGCTTAACCATATCTACAAGGCTACTTTAAGCCACACTGGTTGGCTTTTCATGGCTTTGTAGATCTGGAGTGAGGCAACGCAGGACAAGTCACTGCGATGCTTCACACTACCATGGGGCGGTGTGCCATGGGAGTTATGGTGGATGTTCCCACGTAACACACATGGCATTTGATACATTCCCAGATTTACAGCAAGTTGCAAATCTGGGAATGCATCAAAAGCATACGCCTTGTTTTTTCCACTTTCTATGTGTGCTGCATTCAGCAGCACACATAGAAAGCAGAAATTTCCTCCATTGATTGTTTTTGGTGCAGGAAGGTGCCCCTTCCTGCACAAAAACAATCATCCCCACAACGCAGACACCCCTGCACCATGGTGCAAGGGTGTCTGTGTTGGCGCATGGCAGCCAACTGGCCACCAGAGCAGGGAAAGAGAACAGGAATGTACAGTATCTGACAGATATGTCACATTCCTACCTTTTTCTTTTGCCGTAGGGCAGGGCAGCAGGAAGGCTTGAGGTGCGGCCCTATGGCAGAATATTATAAATCACTCCCAAGACGTTCAGTACAGGAAAAAACTGCATTGTTAGCAGAATCAAACACCAAATAGATGAGAGATTTGTATACTCTATTGGTTGTATTAAAGATATTAATCACAAGTTCTCAAAGCAATGCCAAAAGGGGCTGAGCCAAATATGTCAGTGGCTGAATGGGATGATTCAAATACTACTCTGTATATTGGAAAGGTTAGGGGCCTGATTCACAAACGTAAACTTACACTATTGTGTAAGTTTACATTTGTTTGATATTCACAAAGGAATTCTACTAGTAGTATCTTTATAACTATACAATCTCTGTACATAAAAAGATAGGACTGTCCTATATTTTTATGTGCAGAGACTCCACAGCTGTAAAGATACTACTCGTAAATTCCTTTGTGAATAGCAAACAATCGTAAACTTGCACAAACGTGTATGTTTACTTTTGTGAATCAGGCCTTAGGTCTTTCAGACTGCTGTGCTTTTAAGCCTGAACAAAGTGAGAACGGTCTTGCAGACCCTTATCCCATACTGGCAGTGTGTTTCTGCTCGATTATCCTCTTTCAACATCTAAGAGGGGCCCAATAATAAGAGCGAATTATAGTCTCAGATTTGTTATGTTATTCATTGCATCTGTTAGAGTCACCCTTGAGAGGTACCTCTTCCCCTCATGCGTTCTTTACCGTCCCCTTTTACAACAAGGAAGCTAATTCACGTGCTGTCTGCACATCCTGTAGCCTCTGTCTTTATTTAGGTTTGTGTTAAGGATCTGAAATAGTAGCAACTTATTGGACAGTATAACTACCCCCACTCCACCTCCCTTAATGTTTTCTTAACAAGTTCCACAATGAGCACTACTCCATGCAGTAAAATGTCTCAAGCTTTTTGATGAATGCCCTAGTTAAAATAAGAATAAGGATTTCAGAAGATAAAAGTCTTGAGGGGTAACTCTGTTTTCTAAACCCACAGGGTCTGACTACAGGCGTCCCGCTTCCCCGATTTGGACTCATGAGGCCTGAATAGGTTAGTTTTCATGTATGTAATGTTTAGAACGGTTTCCATTTGGGATCCAGTACGGTGTGAGTGTGTTTTATTTGCTTTGTATACTGCTCGTCCACATTTTTCCAACATCATTATCACATTTCACAGTGTGCTCATGTGTTTTGAGAAATATATCACTACTCACTATCTAAACGCATGAAGAACAAATATTTTATAAGGCCCATGGCACTGGGAAACGATTCTTTTTGTCTTCCCCAACCTCTGTAGAGGTTTATGAGAAACTTAGAACAGACCAACTAGGTGTGGTATATTTATTCTTTATTTTCTTTCTTTATTTTTGCCTTCTGTATTTGCTTTTACTTTAGAGATTAGTTGACTATAGGAGTGGGAGCAACCCCCTTAGGTCCTGAAGAAAAGCCTTGGGGTAGGGCTTGAAACTAGTTGACCAGGAAAACGGTGGGTCATATACCGTATGAGTTTCCCAGCATCCCCATATTTTAATCATATCGGCTAGGGGAGTGAGCAAATTAATTTTTTCCCACTAGTTAGATATTTTTATCCTCTTTTTATGAACAATAGAACCCATTCCAATTCCATCCCAACCAGCATAGGTGTATAGGAACATCACAAAATTAGTGCTTCCGCTTATTCGTTGGTCGTAGCACACCCCTTTCTGTAGCAGGTCAGGGATGAACCCTATGATGAAGCATGCCACCAAGGGGTAACCCTGGTGGGTGAGGGTTACTTAAAAGGAAAAACCTTTTCCTTTCCACGACGAGGTTGTTGTTTTTCCTTTTGTTTCTTTCCTTTTGCTCTTCTCTCCCTGGAGGGACTCTTTTTGGTTATTTACAAATAGTTTGGAGTACGAGTCAGCTCCTTTCCCCTCTACCTCCCCCATTGTTTTTCTGATCTCTTTAAATAGAAACAAAACTGTCTGATGAGGCAAGCTTTCTAAAAAATCATAGTGAACACCTATATACTAGCAAAACTAATGCAACTTAGGCACTATGTCTGCATGGTGGGAGCAGTTCTAAATAGTTTGTGAATATATCTCAGTTGAGGCATATTTTCTCTAAGGACATGTGTACACTTTGGCACCAGATGTAGTTTGCACAATATCTGGGGTTTCACTTTGACAAGTGTTGAGTGAGCACCAAACATGGGAAGACTGTGTCTGGCATAGCCATGTTGTTAAGGGATGACGCGTCATTCTCAGGGTGATGACCACAAGCACAATCAAGGGGAAGCAATAACATGCCGGAAATACCAATGAGAGGGATAGTTTCCGGGAGATGGAGTGTGATGATGCAATCTTAATTCCCAGGATGCCTAGTGGGTATCCAGCATTGAGAAAGTGGATGAATTCAATTCAATTCAATTTTGTTAAGAATTTGTTTCTCTGATGAGGTCCACTTAAAATACACACAATTATTATATAGATACACATTAAAATACAAACTCAATTAATTGCCATCGTAAATGGAATAAAATACTACACAAATTAAATTCCAGCGCAATTATTTCAAAGTTTACTGAAACACAGAATTTATAACTATATAGCAACTGCAGTATTAAATTGAAAAAAGCCCATCATCAAAGAAACGTGCCCCTTCAAAGCCAATTCTCAAGTTTCCATAACAGGTCTATGAACACATTAAAACAATCAGTAGCACCCGATATACAAAAAGAAACAAAGGTATTCCAATCCAAAATTACTTTATTTGGTTCAAATGGACCATAAAAGTATAACATACAAACAAAATGAATAAACTTTACATGTCAGATTTGTACAATAATATGACTCATGACTCAAGTACTCCACAATTATAAAAAAGAATTTAAAATTCGAAATTCTCAAAAACCCCAATTTCATTTACATTTCATACCGTTTCCTTATTAAAAATGCAATTCTAATTAAGTTTAATACTGCTGTACAAATGACTTCAGTGGACAAGGAGCGTAAGAGATTAAAGCCCTCCTGATAGTTACAGGGGCGGGTTTCTCTTAAGATTGGAATAAGAAACCTTGCCCTTGGCTCCTTGTAAAGTGTACAAAATAAAATAAAGTGCAAGGTGCTTTGTTGTGCTGAATTATTGCAGGGACAGAGGGTAAGGTTATTGCACCATCCAGCCTGTTTGGGAAAGGCCACTAGAAAGTGCAATGTGCAAAGACGGAACCTAGTCATGAGGAATCGGAACTGTACATTCGTAGTAAAAGACAAATAAAATTGTTGATATGAAAGGGACCGATCTAAATAAGGTTGCAGCCCTGATTGCCGCCGGCGATTATCCAACTCAGCAAAATATGCATCTTTTATGATCAATTTCATGTTTGTATGGATACTGGCAGGGTTATCATAATAGTGCCCTAGGCCTATTTCATTAAATTTTCCTTTAACAAAACGGAGCCATGGAACAGCCTCGGCATTATCCAAAGTCATACAGTCCTTGATGATTTCCCTTGTGAGCTTTAAGTCTTCCGACAAACAAACTTTAGCCCAAAGGATCAGTGGGGCGATGTTGATTCGATCCTCTATAAAATCCATCCCTACCTCAGAGTGACAGAAGGCTGTGGAAGCACTTTTTGGGATCATCAACAATCTTTTTATAAACTTATTTTCTAGCGTTTGTAGTTGTGTACTTTTATGGTATCCCCATACTCCTGCCCCGTAGGTAGCAACAGACAAGCATTTTGATTTATATAGAGTGATCAGTTCCGCTACTCGCTTGTGGCCCAACTTACAAGCGAAGCGAAAAAGACCTTCTACTGCACGGCTAGTATTCTAAACCCTAGATGTAATAAGATGGTCCCAATTCAGTTTATTATTAAAACTGTTCCCCAAGTAAGTAAAATTGGAGACCTTGTCAATGGTCTTGCCCTTTACAGTAAATTTTCTTGATTTAGTTTGACTTGGGCCACACACCATAATATAGGATTTAGTAAAATTAACTTTTAGGTCCAAAGCTAACATCAAATCAGTAAAAACATTGAGGGACTTCTGTAAACTATTTGCAGTTAAGGCCATTAAAACCGTGTCGTCCGCATACGACAGCAAAGGGACCGGTTTGCCTCCAATTCTGGGGAAGTCTAATTCCTGATCTATTAGCGATGATTCTAGGCCATTTGTGTACAAAAGGAAAAGAAAAGGGGCCAATATGCACCCCTGACGAACTCCCTCTGTAGAAACAATGGGCCCGGTCCTCTCTCCCCCAGGTCCGAATCGTATGGCTACAGTAGTGGACGCATGCAACCTACGCAGGAGGGTGATGAGAGATTCCTCAAAACCCATTTCCCCCATCAGGGACCACAGTTTTTACCTATTGACCGTGTCAAAAGCACTGGACAAGTCCATGAAGGCAAGGTGGATTGAGCCCTTCCTTGCTTTCATGTACTTGCCCATGATCAGTGCCAAATTGAGGCACTGTTCATTTGTCCCCAAGCCTCTCCTAAAACCATATTGTGTTTGGGACATTAGCCCAGAGGAATCTGCCCAGGTCTCGAGGCGTGCTAATGAAATACCAGCATTTGTAAAGTGCACAGCTACCTCCGGAGAGGTGTCCCGGCGCTGGGGGCCCTCGGGAAGATTAAGCGAGCTATTGCCCAGAGTCACATGGTGCTGGGCTAATCTTCCGCCGGCACCGGGGATCGAACCGTGAATCCCGTGGTGCGGAGTCAGGCACCCTGGCCGCTGCGCCACACCTCTTCCACGCTAAAATGACCCTGCCAGGACCTTAACAGCAGCGTCAATTAGGGAAATAGGCCTATAACAGGCCGGATCTTCCTTGTTTCCCTTTTTGTACACAGGTACCACTATGGCCTCTTTCCATGATGGTGGGATAGGGGCGGTTAATGCTGCTCTAAAGACATTTGTCAGGAGGGGTACCCAAAGTTGGAGATTGCTTTTAAATAAATCAAGGGGTACCCCGTCAGGCCCTGGGGCTTTGAGGTGTATCCCTTTTCGTGAGAGCGTCCTCAACCTCGCTCACTATCAGGGAAGAGCTCAAATGGTGTGCAGTGATTGGGTCTAATGGGACGTCTTGACGATTCCTGGTTAATAATACCATTCTGGTTAAATATGTTTGTAAAGTGGGATTCCCAAACTTTCCCTGGTATCAATGAGTCCATTCCCCTTGAATCCTTTGAAAATAATGGGTGATTTATTACCTCCCAAAAACTCCTGGATTCTTTGAGTGCACTTGCTCTCTCTAAATCCGCCCAGGCCAACCTTCTCAGTTCTTGCTTCCTCTGATTGATTGTGCTCTTGTATGCCTGCCTTGCATTTTTAATTAGGGTTTTATCTCGAGGGATTATGTGTAGTGCCTTCTTAAGGTCCTTTTGGGCCCTTGTGCACTCAGCGTTAAACCATTTAGTCCCCTGAGCTTCCCTTCTTACTGTTAAATTCATTAGGTTTTTAGATACGTCCCTGCAAATTCCCTGGAATCCCTGTATGACTATATCTGAGGGGGAGTCTTGATCTAAGCATTTCAGGATGGAGCTTAAATTATCTTTAACAATATTCTCCTCGAATTGGGAGGGGTTTATTTTGCTCCATTTCAGTCTCACCCCTTGATTTGAGTTATACTGGAGGGGGCGACCATCACCTTCCTCCTCCTGGGCAGTTAAATGTAGGGAGGCAGTGAGGGGATTATGGTCGCTGGAGTTATTGGGCTCCACCTCAAAACTGTCAACCAGGAAGGCAGATTTCCTAGATATTAGCATGAAGTCAATGACACTTTCCCTACCTCTGCCCAAATAAGTAGGATATTGAATTTCAGGGTTACTGACCAAGGTGTCAACGAAAAGCAGATCATTCACAATAATGATATCATTTAATGCATCACCCTGTGGGGTATGTATGAAGTGTGTCAGTGGCTGGCCCTCAGTATCCATTAACCCACACACTCTATTTGAGCTATGCCGACATAAGGTGCAATTAAAATCCCCCACCCAATAAATACACAGGGGCTGCCACTTCCCCGCGATCTTGTCAATTTCCTCCTTAAGAGTTACAATGATATCACAACTATTTTGATCAAAAATATTATAATACCAATTAATCAAAAGGGTCTTGGCCTGAAACAAGTTGAAAATCAAAACGAGTTGATACCAAGGTGAATCAGTAATGGTCTCTGCTTTAATAGACCCATACTTGACAGAGATCAGTGTCGCCAACCCTCCTTTTGCTCTCCCTGCTGGTGAGGCGGTTGCATGGACATTAAAGGAACAGTAGCCATCTAGTTCAATATTCTCCCTGTACCATGTTTCCTGGGTACAAATAATGTCAAAGGCATTTACATACTTTAACCACACTTCGTCCTCAAATTTCGAGCAGATACCTGCAATGTTCCAGGAGAGAATTCTGAAAGGGCGGGCTTTGTGAGGCCTTGTTACTGGATCCTCCCTATAACTAACAATAACGGAGTCCAAATCAGACTCCCCCACTCCAGATTTAGGTGTAGTAGGAGGGCTAGGTGACTCAACCCCAAAATTTCCAATTCGTGTTTGCTAATAAAAGTGTCAGGTGGATTATGTATATGGTGATCTGGGCAATTTTTCACCAGCCCATTCCCTATTGTTCTATCCACTGCATGTTGGACTCCCCCGGTTAACCCTACTGTCGTTAACATCTTACCTGAGATACTTGGGTCCAAGGGTAGTCAATCAATTTCTGTTAAGCCAGAAAGTACCTCAAAACGGTTAGGGTGTAGCCATGTGGAGGGCTCAGGGAGAGGGTTTCTATTCTGGAATCGCGGGCGAGACTGTAGGCTCATAATGCCCCCTTGGTGGTAAGGATAGAAGAAACCCAATGGGCGGGCCTGTATTTGCTCCAAAGGGGAGTCTCTAAGATGACATAGAGAAAAGTCCACCCACTTCCTATCGTTAAAGTTCAGTACCACACAATCACCTTCTCTATCTTTTGGTGCTTTCCCCAGCCAGCTCACCCGCCGTGCCATAATAATATGATTGTGCCAGTTTACCTGGGGCTGTATTTTACTGGTACACCAATGGGCAGATTTGTTAATAAGGCTCTCGCAACTTTCATGGTGTCCTGGTGGAGGGTGTGGGACCCCTGTCAGAACCATCGTATAGGGTGTGCACTCCGGCGGAAGGTTAAATATGGTATTATCATCCTGCCTACTTGGAATGCAAGGCACGGAGCCCATAATGGGCCTTTTCTCATTCACTTGACTCACCCCACTATGCCTATCAGATCTCAAGGGATTAGTTGCCCTTTGCTCGCCATTAAGGCTCCTCTCTTGGCCACATACCCGAATTAACGGCGCCGTTTGAGGATCCGTGCAGTTATCCCTGTCCAGGTGAGGGTCTGATGGATTAGCCACTACACGTGTAACTATAGGTCCATCTGTTATGGCCCTCCCGCACTTGGGAGCACTAAGGATAACATTTTCTCCTCTCTCTACAGGGCCATTAGTTAAGACACATCTTTCCTTGTACCCACTATGCTCCGCCAAATTCCCTGAGAACAACAATAATTGGCCAAGCAGCTCCTCTATCCGAGCTAGCCGGGACAAAATAGGCTCCAGGGAGTCCAACACTACTTTGCCAAATCGGGCTGACACCATGTCCACTTCAGACTGAGTCTTAGCAGGCCCTCCTCCCCCACGGGATCTTCCCACAATTCCAGGGGGGTTTTGCTTTGTCCTCTTGACCCTTGGCAGATGTCCCAGATGTCCCAGAGCTCGATGGTCAGTCCCAATCGGGTCAATGCACTTCCTTCCCAGGATGCTTGTTTCCGGTCCAGGGAAGACATGGTTTGGCAGTTCGGACTGGACTGTTCCCATGAGGCACAGGGACAGACTGATTTGCATATGGCCATGTCTGAACTGGGGTGGCGGAGTGAGCTAAAGAATGATGATGGATTAAACCCAGATCAGTTGACTGGGGGTGAGTGCTTGCAATGTTCAACACTCCGTCCATCATCCCCTTTGGTTTTGCGGTAGTGGAGCAAACGAAAGTCTGCGTTCGGCCAGTTCAATTTCTTTATTGATCGCCCCCACGGCCTTCTGTAGGAAGCCATCTAAAGTGGCATCTGTGCATTTAGAAGCAGGCGTAGGTTTCTTTCTCCCCATCTCAAGGAAATACGTGGATCCTCAATAAGCAAAGTTTAACAGCAAGGGGAAGAGTTATTTCCTTAACATACCATCCCCTCTCCTTACTTGAATTTCTTTTTTTTTGCATCCACTGATGGGGCCAAGAGGTGTGGCCTAGCCCGGCCTCTTCCGGCCGCGGGTGGGCGCAGACGGGCCCACCCTTTGCCCGGCCTTTGCCCGGGCGCGTCCCGCGCTGCGTGAGCCCTGGGGAGATCTTGTAGGCGCCTCCTGGTGCGAGAATGAGGTTGGCAGCTATGCTGCCGCAGGGGACGCCGGGGAGTGTAGTCCTGCACTCTCTCGGTCCCGGTCTCCGCACCTCCTTCCACTCGGGCCCCCAACAGAGTGTGGCAACAGCAACAGGGCTTCCCACGCTGCAGGAGCCCTGGGGAGATCTTGCAGGCGCCGCCTGGCGCAAGAATGACGTTGGCGGCTACGCTGCCGCAGGGGACGCCGGGGAGTGTAGTCCTGCACTCTCCCGGCCTCTGCACCTCCTTCCACTCGGGCCCCCAACAGAGTGTGGCAACAGCAACAGGGCTTCCCATGCTGCGGGAGCCCTGGGGAGATCTTGTAGGTGCCTCCTGGCGCGAGAATGACGTTGGCGGCTTCGCTGCCGCAGGGGACGCCGGGGAGTGTAGTCCTGCACTCTCCCGGTCCCGGTCTCCACACCTCCTTCCACTCGGGCCCCCAAAGGAGTGTGGCAACAGCAACAGGGCTTCATTAATCGGCAAATAACTTAGATTTAAATACATATGTAGTTTTGTAGATAGTAGGATACAATACAATATCGAATTCACAGTAAATCTAAGTTAAATAATGTGCAACGTGCAGCGGCAAAAAATTGTAAACAAGACAGATTCTAAATAGATAGCCAGAACATTTGTGACTAACAACTTATTTTGCTTAGAAATGAAGAATAGCAGCAAGATATGATCCAATTCTCTGTAAAGTGTATTTACATAGCAGCAGAAACATGTGTAAACATTTAGGATAATATACAATATCAGCTTTAGAATAGGTGCATTATATAATGACAGAAATTTGTAAGCCAGACGGAGCTCCAAAAGAACAAATTAGCAAATTTACAATTAAGGTTTCATTCTCCCTTAGCAACAGCAATTAAAACAACAATTTAAAATAGGGACTAGCATAAAATAAGGGTAATGAAGGTTAAAATATATTCATAAACTCCTTAAAAAAATTAAATAATTTTATACACACTATTTCATTTTTCGGAAAAAGAAGGAATTCACGAGCTGATAATACATTCTTGATGCTATTTTGCAAAAATATAGGTCGAAGCCATCGGTAACGAAACTCAACTAAAACTGGACAAACAAACAGAATATGATCGAGATTTTGAATGCCCAGATTACAAAGGCCACAATTTTTTCCAATTTTCGTGGCAGGGTACCAATTAGCTAGAAGATCATTTAATAGCAAAAGGTTCATACGACACAAAGTAAACCAACGTCAGACACCATGTTCTAAATTCCAAGATAAATATCTCTGAGGGATTCTCGGTGTATTTGAAATTGCTATTATCTTCAGCCTATCTTTTGATCTTTTGATACTTAACATCTCTCTGAAAACTAACCATACAACTTGTGTTTTTTAGAAAAGATTTAAATTCTAAAAGCGAGAGAGTGGTCACTGACTCATCCTTTATACTAAAATAATTCAGTGCCAAGGAGAAGTCACGTGAGAAGGAATATTTATCAATGGGTCCTTCAAAAATTTCCTTACACATGTAACCCCTTAATGTTTCTAACTCATATTCTTTAGCTGATGTCCCCAACTTAATATACTGGCTAAACCTTGAGTGAATGAACCTACCAAACCAACTTCCAGTCCAATAGCAGCTACTGAGACTGTGGTATTAAAATTACATAATTTACATAAAATCAGGCCTTCAATTTTATCTAAAAAGCTCCAGTCCTTTACTGGGATAGTTTCAATAGCATATAGGAAAGTGGGAGGAATTTTTGCTTTAAAATCAGTGAGCAAATGTAAAAAATGTCTTCGACCCATTGCACTATAAAATATGCGTAAACCATTTGCGTGTGTTACAGCTTTAGAAGAACTATGTGCAATATGTGGCTTATTATTTGTGTTGCCCGTTATTACTTTCCCCAAATAGAGAAAAGAATCTACCAACTCCAATTTTTCTGAACCAATGCGCCAGTTAAAATTACCCAATTTTCTATTTCTACCACATTTCATAATTAGGACTTTACTTTTAGAAGAATTTTTCTTTGAGTACTTCGCCATCGTATATTTCTGCAAAGATATCAGCTTTTTGTTCAGCCCATTAGGGGTCAAGTCCAAGATTGCCATATTGTCTGCATACATAAGGCATGCAAAAGGACGGCCACCTGTCTTTGGCATGTCTCCTTCTAGTGGAGACAAGCATTCGGGTAAATCAGCTACGTACAAAGAAAAAAGTAACGGGGCTAATAAACAGCCTTGCTTCAGTTCATTTTCTGTGGGAATTATTGTTGATAGGCCTTGATTTCCCCCTATTAGCACCTGACACCAGGTTCGTGAGTGCAGGGCAATAATTAAAGATAACAGGGGGGTAGGCACTCCCATTTTATGCAATTTTTTCCAGAGTGATGGCCTGTCTACCTTGTCAAATGCTGTTGAAAAATCTATAAATGCCACATATAGGTTTGAGTTACGAAAAATCGTATACTTTTCCTCTATTAGTTTCAACATGCTGATATTATCCAGGGTGGAATGATGTTTCCTATAACTTGCTTGTTCTATGGGTAGAATTTTCTCATCTACCACCCAATCTGTCAGATGATCTAAAATACTGCATGCAAATATTTTCCCCACCGCATCTAGCAGGGCTATTTGTCGATAATTGCCCAGATGATGCCTATGTCACTTTTTATATAATGGAATTAAAATACTGCCAGACCAGGATGGGGGCGTCTTCCCCTGCTGGTAGCAATAAGCAAACAATGGTACAAGATACGTAGCCCACATTAGAGGCTCTTTTTTAATAACTGTCATAGGGATATCGTCGGGGCATATTGCTCCAGAAGCGATCATTTTTTTAATAGAACCTACAATTGCGTCCTTTGAGGGCCCATAACTAAATTCTAATGATTTAGAGGAACAAGTTAAAATGGATGCAGGACAAGAAGAATTGGGATTTGCAGAGTAAGGTTTGTTCAAATATAATTTCCATTCTTCTTCTTTTATGGGCATTGGGAGAGATTTTACTCTTGTTCCACAGGTGTCTGCAATTATTTCCCAATATCTTTTTGGCATTGTTTTTCGAAGCTACCTCTTTTAACTGTACCCATTCATAGTCTTCCTTTTTTTGTTTTAAGGAACGTTTTTTCCTCTGTCTTTTTCTCTTTAGGAGATTTATTAATTTACTACGTTCAAGAGAGTATTTCAGGAACTGGGTCCTCACTAATTTATTTATTTCCCTAGTTATACGCAACAGTGGATCAAATGGAACTCTCTGTTTAGCTGGTAAATGGGACAATTTACATGCCGAAACTAAAGTGCTTATAATACGACTGAAAGCCTCAAGCTGATTAATTTGGGGAGGCTGAGGATCCACCACTGCTTGCTGCTGCTGATCTCATATTAAAATTATTAAAGTCTCTTTAAGTTTCGAGACAGCTGGGGTATTCCAAAATATTCTGCCATTTGTTAAATTAAAACCTACCGAAGAATCCTTGAAATTCCAGGAACTGATCGTGGCACAGGACATCTCGAATTTAGAGCAAATCAACATGTGATCGCTAAACTCATTTTCCAAGACTTTCATACTGGAGAGTTTATTGAAAAAATCAGCTGTTACAATTAAGTAATCAATAATAGATCCCCCAGTAGGAGCCTTGTGTGCAATTTTTGCTGGTATGTCATTTGCTAACCTCATATTAGCTATTAGAAGGTCTGAAGTCCTCAGGCTTTCCAGTAAAAGTGTGCCTCTTTTATCGGTCCGGCTTTTATTCGGTAACTGAGCAGAGGGTATATTTAAAGCTTTGTTTTTGGGAGCATTTGCAAATAGCCTTATACTGTGGGTAGAGACCTTAGCATTCAAATCACTGACCAGTATTAAATGCCGACAATCTTCCCTTTCCATAATGGATGAGATAAAAGTAAACAAATCATTTAATAAATAAGTATTAGAAGCATCAGGGGGTATATACGCATTGACTATCAACAGGGAATCTAGATTACCTAGATCTTCATTAAGATCCAGTTTAACCGCCTGAATTAAGTTGGAAGCATAGGGGATCACTTTATAAATCCATCCGAGTCTTATTTTAAGAAGCATAGCAATGCCCCCTTTCGCATGTCCTCTGTTTACTGGGAGCGCAGGACGGCTCAGCACTATATATCTTCAATAAACCAGTCCTTTACGATCCATGATTCTTGTATGCAGATTATATCAGCATTCTGTTCTTTCAAAAAGAACAATTTATTATTATTTGTGCTTAAGCCGGCTGCGTTCCAGAAAATCAGTTTGAGACCCTTGCTAGGTAGAATTCCCGTGTCTCAGGCCCAGAGAACTATTTGTATTAAGATCTCCTGCTGCCCAACTCCATTTCATGTTTTCCTCCTCTCCAGTTGATATTGGGGTATTCTTTTTCTCCACAAGGAGAGAAACTCTCCTTCCACCCTTTCCAATAGAGACCTGTAATATGCTTTCTTTTTCTAAATAAGGCAGGTCCCATGAGGGACGATCTAAATGGGATGAGGGCTGTTGATTATAAATCACTTTTTTGAAGCTATTTCCTCTTAGGCCACTAGAACATCAATTCCACAACTTCTTAATCTATCACTATTTAACAATATTAGATTGGATATTATCTTACAGACAAACGTCACTCTAGCTCCCCCATAATTGCTATGATTTTGAACTTGCACCAAGGTTAGATCACCACTCTGGATCATATGGAGGTCGAGAATTGCAGCAAAACAATTCAATAAAAAGGTTCTATTCAGGCATATCTCATGATCAAAAATAAAAGAAAAATCTAGAGAAAGAGGTACAGAAGGTAAATGGTTAGCTTGGCAGACCCCCTCAGAGGGCATTCCAATTGGATTATAGATGACATTACTGCCTAGAGAAGAGGAGAATAAAGCAGCATTAGGGTTCAAATTACAATGCAACACCAATTTAGATCTTGAACCTGGAGTTGAGACTTCTTGTAACATCGGAATTGAAGTACTGGGATTTAATGGGGGGGATTGAGAACCCCTTGAAAAAGTTTCTGATCATCCTCCTTCCCTCTTTTGAGCATTCAAGTACGTATTCAGGGACACATTTAAGATTACATTAGGGTCAAAACGCAATCGTTTAGCTCTTTTTCTGTTTATCCTTTGACGTTCTTTTTTCTGTGGATAGTGTTACTTTTAAATTCCTTTCCCTCTAATTTAAGAACTTCAAATTTTAGTTCCTCCGTTTTAGAATGGCCAGCTTTTTTGTTCACTCTTTTCAGAAAAATAGGAATACTTTTCGCTCTGTGTTTGTTTTTGCCTTCTCAGGGCCCTGGGAAGACAAATGTATTGGTGGAGGGGTAGAAACCTCAAAAAGCTGCTGTAATGATGGAGGAAGAATTTCATCAAATATATCTACCTTTTTTTTGCCAGTATGATTTCTACCACCATGGGGTGTGCCAGCCTGAGTACCAAAGTCCCGACAGTTAGAGTGGAAAGTGAAACACGTTTGTGTAAATTTAGACTGATTAGAGTTACGTCCTGAAAGAGATGAAGAAGGGGTCCCATTACAGGAACTCGACTTATGGCAGGGCAATGAAGAAACTTTAATGTTCAGATCTCTTCGATCCAAGATTAAATTTTTTGTCAAGGACAGAAGTGAGTCCAAGATATAATTTGAATTACTTACAGATTTCTCCATTAGAGCTAAACTAGACGAGCGTAGCAGAGTTTCAGACATCCGTTTTGTTTCCTTTGGGTCATTGTTTAGTCGGAAAAAGTTTGAAGAAACATCAGAAGTAACAGATGGCCTTGAGTTTAATAAATCTATTCCACTAGGTGTGCTGCTAAACAGCTCCATTTTGATGGGAGAACCCAAAAGAAAATCCTGAGAATTTGGGACAGGTGAAGTATCAGCAGTATAAGGCTTTAAAAGCTTGGGGTCTGAGTAGTCTTTGGAAGTAGGTTTAGATTAATATTGATATCTGGAAGAGTGAAGTCTTACCTCGGGGAGCTTTCCACTTCAAGTTTTAGGCATCTTCCAACCTCGGTCTGAGTCACTCTATTTCCAGAAGAGTGGACAGTAAGATTTAACAACAAGGAATCATCCACTCTAGGTTCAAGGATAAGTTCGTCCCCAGACCGAGCCACTTTATTTCCAGAGAAAGGGTTGGTAGAATTTGCTAGAAGCCATTTTTTAAATTCCGCTGCAGCCACTTCGACCGCTTCAACCTCTCCCAGCAGAGATTCAGGCTTAGGCTCCATCATCACTACTTTGTTTACACTTGTCTCCTTTTTTGAGAAGAAGGTAGAGATGGTGTTAAATCCTTTCAAGGTATTCAACTGAATTGATTTATTCATTAAAGGATTGGCCTTGGTTTTTTTATAGGCTCTTGTATAAACCAATTTTCCTGAGCTGAGTTTTTTTGCAGTCATACCCGCGAGTAGATAATTCACCTACTTCTAATTTCTGATCATCAAAGGGCTCCAGTACCTCCCAACACTTCCCAGCACTTATCCCAAACCGTATGACCAAATCCTGGGGCCGAGGCTCAAAAAGAGGGACCTCCCAGCATCAATACTGGGACTGCAGATGAAGAGAAGAGAATGCCAGTAATGATGGAACCTTAAGCCAGCCATAGACAGCAACCAGCGGTCAACTGCAGCAGCGGTGACAACGTCAGCAAGAAACTAGCTGAGGGCTGCAGCAGTAACCAACGCCAGCACGAGTGGGGGCCCTACACTGGACGCAAGCTGCACCCAGAACTAACCGGGCCTCCTCCGCGCCCTATTGTGGCACGCTCTTAGCCTGTCTAATGGCAGCCGTACTCACTGAGCCAGGAGGCATGCCCTGGGCTGACTGCCCTCCAGAGAGGAATAAAGAGGGATGCAGATTGTGAAGATAGGGAAAGGCAAGGAAACTACTGTAGAACCAGGACTAAAACCGGGGTAGCAACTCTTCCTCCTCCTCCACCTCCTGGCAGTCCCCCTGCAGTTCACCTGCAACCCTTGCCTTCCTCCCTGTGGTTTGGCTCAACGACTCTGGGCAAAAAGAAGAAGAAAGTCAGAGTCTGCTCCACGGCTCCACAGCACCTCAGCACTCCTTTGGTGCTCCTTCACCCTCGCAGGACCGTAGCTCTACGTCCGTCCTCAGTCCCAGTGCCAGACTCCGGACTCCAGCCCCAATCTAGTCTAGGAGGTCGGGCCGGATCGGAGCGGGAGCAGGGGCAAGCAATCCAGCAGCGACGAGTGAGCAGTGCGACGTCAGGAATGATGACATGGAGGCACGATGGGGAAGATCCAAAGTCCACGTTCCAGGCTTAAACTGGGTGTCAAGTGCCAAGCAGGAGCCACCAGGCGGAGCAGGAGCCCCACAAGCCGCACCCAGACCTAACTGGGCCGCTTCTGCAGGTGCCTGGGCTCTCACTTAGCGACGACCAGCTAATCCCCTCGCATTTGAAGAGAAAAGGCAAAACACGGCTGCGATTACCGTGACTCATCCCTCACAGCAGCAGCCATGGCTGTTAGCCCACTGGGCCTGACTTTCCTCTCGCTGCGCCGCCTCACTTAGCCAGCCACTGCTGCAGCCACCAGCAATGCTCTCCCCAAGCTCCGAGCCGCGTTCTCTCGTGCCTGACTTCCTCTCTCTCGCCTGACCTGAAAGTGGATCACAATCACAAGAACATGGAGACATAAAAGGTCAAACCACAGTGGAGGAAGAACACCTAAGACACCCATGAAGAGACAGACTATCCCTTGTTCTGCAGCCCTAGTATAGGAAAAATGAAGGAAATCCTCTTTTACAGGGGAGATTTTAACATAGAGATGGAGAAGCAATCTCCGTGCTGATGTAATCTCACAGCTATGAGTTGATCAATGGCATCAGATTTCCTTTCTCAAGCAGGTTCCTCTCACAGGCAGCATGTCTTCATGTCAAAGTTCACAGCAGTCTTTACAGTTTTTGTAGACAGTTTTGGAAAGGTTCTGAAGTTTCTTAACCAAATTCATATCTTATTCCTGACTTCAAAGAAGACCTCTGGGCCTTGTCCAATCCTCCTTGAGACAATGTTCCATGCTTTCTAAACGGTGTATCACAGATGAGATCCTCGCAAGTCAATATCTTGGATATGTTTTTTGGGTTAAAATGAAACAATTGCAAATTTGATGGATTCTGATATAAAATCCATTACTTTGTGAATTTAATAGTAAAATTGAATCTTGTGGGACGTTTTATATCAATAATATAATAAATGACTACATTTAGAAGACATTTAAAACAACTGGAATCCAAGGAGTTTGGAGACATCCCATATTATTAACAATGGAGACAAATTCTCACCAGTCTCCAGCCAATCAAATGACATTGCTGAGTTTGAAGTTTGTCTTGTTAAGCTGAACACAGACTATGAGGATGTTCAAAGAGCACATTATTTTGTTTCAGGGTAGAACAGGAGCACTTGCCCTTGGCCTATAATTTTTTCCAGTGTCTGTCTTGCAGTATACAGGTTAACCTGTGGGAGCAGGATAAAATCAGTAGGCTGAACACAAAGGTCCCCTCTCCCTCTGTTTGCCGCTGTTGCATTTGTAGATCCAAACTGTACAGTTAACATGGGAATCAATACTGTCTCTTCTGGGGAGGGTGGACTGAGGTGCAGAATCAATTATTCTTTAAGAGAATTCTTTAATTCTATAACATTATAAAATAAATAGGAGCAATAACAAATAAACTCATTCTTTTCTGTGGGAAGAAGAAGCGCTAATGATTCTCTGGAGAATGTTCAGATGAAAGTAGAGAGAATGGAATTTACTCCTGTCAAGTCATTTTGAACTCTAGGATCACCTACTTTATGTAGCTGGTTTGTCAATTGTTCTTCATTTTTCAATAATGTGAATCACACAATAAGATAGACCCAAGCTGTTAAGAATGGATATTAATTTTTCATTGGTAACCCTAATTCATGTGCTACCAATTGATACTTGGAAGACAGCATAGCCACTAATGGATGGTAAAGTGATTGTGGATAATCACACTTGAATAGGATTGAAACAGGGTACTGTTTTGCTATTAATTTGTTTAAACATTGTATTTCAAATATTACAACCTTTTTTGAGATGGTTAATTGTTATACCACAAACCTTACCAAAAGACAAATATCAGTAATGCTTTAAACTGTTGATTGATTTGGATGCACTAGATAAAGAAATGCTCTTATGAATTTTTGTACATTATCAGTATTTGGCAGGCTAATCATTTTTGGCAGAGGGAACACTTATCAATCCTGGTACAATGACAGATCAAAAATTATGCCATCCATTAATTATGTTGAGGACATTTTCCATGACTTTCTAAACTGTGACCCCAGATGAGATCCTTGCAAGTCAATTACTTGCATACGGGTCTTGGGTTGAAATGAAATAAATGTGATTTGGTGACTCCAATAGAATCCCTTCATTTGTGCATTTAATAGCAAAATGACATCTTATTGTAAGCTCTACATCAACAATACAATAAATGACTACATGTTCTGCATGAAGCTCTTAAGTATGGGTTTGGGTATGAATATATCTATGGTCAATCACTAACTTCACTAGTATTACAAGGAAGTTTCTTACGTTAATTAGGTGATCATATGTTTATTATTATGTTGGTTGCATATAAATAACATCCTAAAACCACTATGAGCTTACAGCTCCCAAACTCTGTTGAATGAGGTGGCAGTGTTACAATGTCACTATAGTTCTATTGTATTTATTAAATAGATATTAGTTTGATCATGTCCTGTAATAAAACTGTTACAAAATGAAAGATCACTGGATTATGTTCTTCACTTATGATTGCATTTTAGGTCTCTGAAAAATTATTAAAACACCTGCAAACATCATTTGCTCTTATTTGAGCACGTGCTTCCCTTAGGAGCTGAGTTCAGACTGCACATGCTCCAGGCATCACGCAGAGTTAGCACAGGCTTACAGATTGTAGATGGTGATATTTGACCAGGAAATCTATGTCTAAGTGTTAAAAAACCAAGCACAGTAGGTGTAAAACTGTGTGTACATATTATTACCACTACCTACTGCCAAGATGATAATCGGGTGTGAAAACACTCGCTTCTTCACTGGCATTTGAAATGAGTAACTGGGACGGCTTATGGGAGATTTAGAACAATGGGTGAGTGCATCACAAGGGAACAGAGAAACTACATTTTGGTTTTCTGTGGTGTAGAGAACAAGGGAATAGATGGAACCTGAAAGCATGTAAAGATTGAAATAGGGGCACACTTTGCCAAACTGTGGGAGGGAGAATCAAGGGAATATTAGTCCTCAGTGCTGGATGGTCATCGCCAATAGCTTACTGATTTTAAACTAAATAAATGCATTGATCCACTCCCGCGAGAGTGCTGCCTGCAACATATGAAGAATAAAGACTTTCCTGGATGTTCACTCAAGGAACTCCTGCCTTCAAGACAGGAGATTGTGAAGAAAGGTGTCCCCATCACTGCCTTGAATCTCTGTGTCCAGAAGGTGGCCAACATGACTATTGGTGCTAGCTTCATATTGACCTCAAGGGCTCAAGCATCCAGGCCCTGCCAGTGAAGCATGATTGCACTTTGGACCTCCACCTCTGTGGTTGGAGATTGCAGAGGGTCCTAGAACGAAGGAACATGCTGCCTGCTGGGATGAAAACTAGTGAATAAGTTACAAAAGGACATCACTTCTACCGTCCCTGGTGTAAAGCATCTCCTGTGTTAGGAAAGCTCAGAAGGTCTTATGAACAAAGAAAGCTGTTACTACTGGATATATATCCAAATCCATATTTGGAGATGGATATTTTGCTGTGAACATGAATTACAGTTGAGGAAAGGACCCAATGCAACTGAAATCTGAGCTGGAGCCTGAGGATCAAGTCAAGAGGATCTGCAGGAGTTTCTACAATGAAACTAAAGTAGTTCAATTCTTTGTAAAGTTGAAAAGACAGCTATAAGGTTCAGAGACTGATAAAAAAAGGCCCTAACTCGGTAGAATCGGATTTATTTTCTTCTACTCTGAGCGTTTGGTGTGAAGTACAGCATTATGGCAAGATCTCTCAACTAACATTTCTGAATTCTGACACTGAAGATTTTTGACCTTAAAAAAGGGCTTATAAGTACAGAGGTAAAACATTTGGCTAGGGTAAACCACCGGCATTTAACAGATCACAGTCAAGTCCAAGTCAGCCACAAATGGTATACAAATGGAAAAGTATTAAGGGAGAGCTAGACCTACATTTGGAGTACGTTTTGGAAAACCAAATGTATTGTTTTCCAAGGAAGCAGCATCCGTTGCAGATCTCCAAGTGCCATATTATACATTTTGTCCCGGGGACGCAATGGGCATGTTCGACCCCAGGGCACAATGATATTACAGAAGGGGCCACAGACACTTGTGCAGCTCCTTCTGTGGCGCACATGTAGAGCCAGCACTATCATGAGAGGGTGTTCTATCATTTGCATGGGGGGTATGACTCCATGCAAATGAAGGAATCTCTTTGCCTCTGCGCCTGTGCCGTATTATAGATGTGGTGCAGAATCACACATGCCCTAAGGAGGTGCACTCACAGTATGCCACAAAAAGGTGGTTCACTAGCATTTCACCTGCTGAAGGCAGTCTTTTGGAGGGGCCAAAGGGGGTCCCATGGTCCACACAGACATCCTAGTGCAGACAGGTGCAGTCACTCACTGCACCCGCTACAAGGGGATCTCTCTCCTCTCTTGAAAGTGCAGACAGGTTACCTCCTGCACAGAGAAACAAGCAGCAGCTTTAAAGCAGTCGCTCCGTATTTCAATGAATGTGCTTCCCCGAAAGCAACGCGAGTTTGCGGCAGACGCAAGGCAGCACACTCATCATAATAGGGTGCACCTTCCCCATGTTTGAAGATGCACCTGGTGCCCTATTTGTAATACGGGACCAGGAGTACTCACGTCTGCAACTATTTACTCTTACCGAAATGTAACAGATTGAACGTTTAGGCATATAGAAATAAAATGCAAAAGCTCATTTTCACTTTAAAAACCTTTTTCTATGTTTCTCCATTGAAAAAATATTTTCACTTGTGGTGAAACTCCTCTCCGTATACCCCCAAATATTTTGGTGGTGTTAACAGCAGATTTACACCCTCAAATGGTGCTGTTGACTAGTGTAAAAGTACCAGGATAATCGATATTGTAAACTACATGCAAAAAGTTCAAAATTAAAGCACAGGTGCACCACACAGCAAAATCTAATCAATAAGAAAAGTCCATATCCAGACACAAGAGTTCTTCAAGTTTTTCTTTCCTTCATTTTATTCCATTTTCATTTAGTGTGGATAAAACACAGAGTCCAGCTCTAATCATTCAATACACAGTACAGCCGACGCGTTTCGTCCTAATATAGGACTTCTTCAGGGCATTAGAAGAAGGTAAGACCCAGCGCTTCCATGGAATGAACGGTCATAGGATTCCCTGCTAATGAGCTATTCCCCTTACGGTATATTTCTAAAATGTATCCAAGCAGAGAGGACATCCCATTTCAAAACAAAACTTAATTTGCAAAACCAAATCGGCAGAAAACCAACAGCCAAGATAGAACTGTTGTGGTTAACGGAGACGCTAGGGAACGTAGCAACAGGCAAAGAGCCGGGCAGGCATGCAAAAAGTTGCTAAATACCCAGGGGTTTATTTACAAGCCCCTTGCGCCACTTTTGCGTCATTTTTAACATGGGAAAAGTGACGTACGGGTGGGGCAAGGGGCTTGTAAATATGTCCCCCAGGAACTAGTGAGTTTGTGGATGATCGCTCATTTCCATACGTTTGCGCACCCTAGAACAGCAATAAACTCACCCTGTAGACCAGAAGTGCTTACATCGAAATTCCACTATGCTGGCAGATTTAATCTGTGAGAAAATCCCATATGTGATGGCAAAACAAGATCCTGCCTACATAAACGCTGTTTTTATACAAGTAGAGGGTAAAGCTGCACCAATAGCTTTGGAAACAAGCTCATAGATTTTTTTCATTCATTCATTCTTTAAACAAGAACGCGACGTCCATTATTGCAATGATCCTGGTGGAGAGGACTTCTCTGCTAGGTGCTTGTAAAAGTCCCCCAGGGAAACATTTTGGGTGAATTGTAAAAATGAAAAATGCTCATGTACATTTTTTTGCAATTTAGACCTTGTGCAGAAGGCAATATTTGAGAACAGCCAGGCATGAGGTTGTTATGAGCACTCACAGGCGCCTTTTGCACTCGTTACATTTTTTTCACCTAAAAGCTGACGCCTTTGCCACTTATGGCTCACATCTACTCACAGCATGTTTGCTTTAAAGCGTCTCCAATGCAAGACTGCTGTGGCCGCCGTGATCCCCAGATACAGCCTGGAAGGCAAGCTGTTTAATGAATCCAGATGTACGGCCTTCACTCCACATAAGCCGGATTTTGATTGCAGCAAATTATCATAAACTGTGTTCTCCAGGCCAGACAACTCACACATTGGATTGCAGCTGCAACATCTCTCGCTGACAGCCATGTTTATCATTTTTACACATTTCATTTGTAAGCAACAAGTAGCATTTCTTGGGGAAAAAAAACATATCATAAACATATACGATGTTTAATGTTTAGGCACTTTACAATTCTCAACGATGTAAATTGCATTAGAATCCTGTTACTATTGAAAATATCATACTGGGCAATGTTAAGCCACAGAGATTTGCAGAAATGCGCTTTCGTAGAAAACAGTAATTGTGTTTTAATTCCCTGTTGGAAGGAAATTTAGAATTTTAAGATAACATTAAAATCAGCTTTATATTTTATCTTTTCTGCAACCTTTGATTCAAAGCTCTCAAATGCAAATTTCCCCAGAGAGGTCCTCCGTTTTTCAATAAACGCTGTATGCATGACAATTATTTATTTAAATTGCAGTTGGGCCTGACAGTGCATACAATGTCTGTTTTCATGGCTGATTTATTAATTCAACAGCACCCAGTGCAATTGTATTGAGTCAAAATGCAACCTTAGTGCAACAAATAGGCTGGCTTAATAAGCAAAGCGTTCTTATGTCTATTATAAGGTGTGGGCATGATGTACAATTAAGCATTAACAAAGCCCATAGATATGCCCATTGCTCTTGGCAAAAGTGGAATGGTTTTTATCTAGGTTTTTTCCCCCAAATATATGGAAAAGGCAGAAAACAATGGGGGGAACAAACTGAGAAAAAGAGTGGCACGGCAGTCAATGCACACCGGCCCTGGCACTGAAGTGCACTTTCTTCATGAAGCAGCGCACATGTGATCTGCAAAATGTCATTATTCACATTGCAAGACAGTGAATGAAATTGCCTGTCCCATTGCCATGCTGAATGCTGTTGTGGACGGAAGCAAAATGTAAATGAGTCTTGAACAGACCAGTGTATGAAGAGGGTCTCCGTATGTACATAAATTTGTGTGTATGTGTGTATTAATATTGTATTGTATTATTATTTAAAAAGAATAAAACATGAGGCTTATTATTCAAATAAAGCTGTCTCGTGGCCAGACCTAAAATCTGGCCACTGGTACTAATTGCTGAAAACACATGCTACACACATATCACAAATAAAAGAAATGTAGGAAGGTACATTTAAGATATTTTTTGAAAATAGTACTTACACTACACTGAAAAATAAAACAAATATAAAAGAAATATAAAATAGAACACATCTTGAACAATAGCATTTTGAATTTAAAATTAATTGGATGCTTTCCTTTCTTCCTCTACCATTCAGATATAATCTACCTTTGGATTAGAAAAAAAAACTATTAATGAGGGTTTATATTTCCAGAATGATATCCGTGCCACTTGCTTTATAAACTAGCACATATTTCATTACATTCAATGAAACACACAGTAAACCTGGTGGCAGTGTTGTTGTTTGAATTCAGTGTTAATATTTG
>CAWUFW010008594.1:600000-869815 GCA_963921515.1 Calotriton arnoldi | reverse complement strand
AAGCACTCACCCCCAGTCAACTGATCTGGGTTAAATCCATCATCATTCTTTAGCTCACTCCGCCACCCCAGTTCAGACATGGCCATATGCAAATCAGTCTGACCCTGTGCCTCATTGGAACAGTCCAGCCCGAACTGCCAAGCCATGTCTTCCCTGGACCGGAAACAAGCATCCTGGGACCGGTTTCTGGCTTACAGCCGTCATCAGCCAGGCTATCTTGAATCCAGTGGCAAAGTGAGCAAGGGACCCACGTCTGGGCATACCCTGCCAACTTAGGGCGAACATAGCAAAACCAAAGGGGATGATGGACGGAGTGTTGAACATTGCAAGCACTCACCCCCAGTCAACTGATCTGGGTTTAATCCATCATCATTCTTTAGCTCACTCCGCCACCCCAGTTCAGACATGGCCATATGCAAATCAGTCTGACCCTGTGCCTCATTGGAACAGCCCAGCCCGAACTGCCAAGCCATGTCTTCCCTGGACTGGAAACAAGCATCCTGGGACCGGTTTCTGGCTTACAGCCGTCATCAGCCAGGCTATCTTGAATCCAGTGGCAAAGTGAGCAAGGGACCCACGTCTGGGCATACCCTGCCAACTTAGGGCGAACATAGCAAAACCAAAGGGGATGATGGACGGAGTGTTGAACATTGCAAGCACTCACCCCCAGTCAACTGATCTGGGTTTAATCCATCATCATTCTTTAGCTCACTCCACCACCCCAGTTCAGACATGGCCATATGCAAATCAGTCTGACCCTGTGCCTCATTGGAACAGTCCAGCCCGAACTGCCAAGCCATGTCTTCCCTGGACCGGAAACAAGCATCCTGGGACCGGTTTCTGGCTTACAGCCGTCATCAGCCAGGCTATCTTGAATCCAGTGGCAAAGTGAGCAAGGGACCCACGTCTGGGCATACCCTGCCAACTTAGGGCGAACATAGCAAAACCAAAGGGGATGATGGACGGAGTGTTGAACATTGCAAGCACTCACCCCCAGTCAACTGATCTGGGTTTAATCCATCATCATTCATTAGCTCACTCCGCCACCCCAGTTCAGACATGGCCATATGCAAATCAGCCTGACCCTGTGCCTCATTGGAACAGTCCAGCCCGAACTGCCAAGCCATGTCTTCCCTGGACCGGAAACAAGCATCCTGGGACCGGTTTCTGGCTTACAGCCGTCATCAGCCAGGCTATCTTGAATCCAGTGGCAAAGTGAGCAAGGGACCCACGTCTGGGCATACCCTGCCAACTTAGGGCGAACATAGCAAAACCAAAGGGGATGATGGACGGAGTGTTGAACATTGCAAGCACTCACCCCCAGTCAACTGATCTGGGTTTAATCCATCATCATTCTTTAGCTCACTCCGCCACCCCAGTTCAGACATGGCCATATGCAAATCAGTCTGACCCTGTGCCTCATTGGAACAGTCCAGCCCGAACTGCCAAGCCATGTCTTCCCTGGACCGGAAACAAGCATCCTGGGACCGGTTTCTGGCTTACAGCCGTCATCAGCCAGGCTATCTTGAATCCAGTGGCAAAGTGAGCAAGGGACCCACGTCTGGGCATACCCTGCCAACTTAGGGCGAACATAGCAAAACCAAAGGGGATGATGGACGGAGTGTTGAACATTGCAAGCACTCACCCCCAGTCAACTGATCTGGGATTAATCCATCATCATTCTTTAGCTCACTCCGCCACCCCAGTTCAGACATGGCCATATGCAAATCAGTCTGACCCTGTGCCTCATTGGAACAGTCCAGTCCGAACTGCCAAGCCATGTCTTCCCTGGACCGGAAACAAGCATCCTGGGACCGGTTTCTGGCTTACAGCCGTCATCAGCCAGGCTATCTTGAATCCAGTGGCAAAGTGAGCAAGGGACCCACGTCTGGGCATACCCTGCCAACTTAGGGCGAACATAGCAAAACCAAAGGGGATGATGGACGGAGTGTTGAACATTGCAAGCACTCACCCCCAGTCAACTGATCTGGGTTTAATCCATCATCATTCTTTAGCTCACTCCGCCACCCCAGTTCAGACATGGCCATATGCAAATCAGTCTGACCCTGTGCCTCATTGGAACAGTCCAGCCCGAACTGCCAAGCCATGTCTTCCCTGGACCGGAAACAAGCATCCTGGGACCGGTTTCTGGCTTACAGCCATCATCAGCCAGGCTATCTTGAATCCAGTGGCAAAGTGAGCAAGGGACCCACGTCTGGGCATACCCTGCCAACTTAGGGCGAACATAGCAAAACCAAAGGGGATGATGGACGGAGTGTTGAACATTGCAAGCACTCACCCCCAGTCAACTGATCTGGGTTTAATCCATCATCATTCTTTAGCTCACTCCGCCACCCCAGTTCAGACATGGGCATATGCAAATCAGTCTGACCCTGTGCCTCATTGGAACAGTCCAGCCCGAACTGCCAAGCCATGTCTTCCCTGGACCGGAAACAAGCATCCTGGGACCGGTTTCTGGCTTACAGCCGTCATCAGCCAGGCTATCTTGAATCCAGTGGCAAAGTGAGCAAGGGACCCACGTCTGGGCATACCCTGCCAACTTAGGGCGAACATAGCAAAACCAAAGGGGATGATGGACGGAGTGTTGAACATTGCAAGCACTCACCCCCAGTCAACTGATCTGAGTTTAATCCATCATCATTATTTAGCTCACACCGCCACCCCAGTTCAGACATGGCCATATGCAAATCAGTCTGACCCTGTGCCTCATTGGAACAGTCCAGCCCGAACTGCCAAGCCATGTCTTCCCTGGACCGGAAACAAGCATCCTGGGACCGGTTTCTGGCTTACAGCCGTCATCAGCCAGGCTATCTTGAATCCAGTGGCAAAGTGAGCAAGGGACCCACGTCTGGGCATACCCTGCCAACTTAGGGCGAACATAGCAAAACCAAAGGGAATGATGGACGGAGTGTTGAACATTGCAAGCACTCACCCCCAGTCAACTGATCTGGGTTTAATCCATCATCATTCTTTAGCTCACTCCGCCACCCCAGTTCAGACATGGCCATATGCAAATCAGTCTGACCCTGTGCCTCATTGGAACAGTCCAGCCCGAACTGCCAAGCCATGTCTTCCCTGGACCGGAAACAAGCATCCTGGGACCGGTTTCTGGCTTACAGCCGTCATCATGCAGGCTATCTTGAATCCAGTGGCAAAGTGAGCAAGGGACCCACGTCTGGGCATACCCTGCCAACTTAGGGCGAACATAGCAAAACCAAAGGGGATGATGGACGGAGTGTTGAACATTGCAAGCACTCACCCCCAGTCAACTGATCTGGGTTTAATCTATCATCATTCTTTAGCTCACTCCGCCACCCCAGTTCAGACATGGCCATATGCAAATCAGTCTGACCCTGTGCCTCATTGGAACAGTCCAGCCCGAACTGCCAAGCCATGTCTTCCCTGGACCGGAAACAAGCATCCTGGGACCGGTTTCTGGCTTACAGCCGTCATCAGCCAGGCTATCTTGAATCCAGTGGCAAAGTGAGCAAGGGACCCACGTCTGGGCATACCCTGCCAACTTAGGGCGAACATAGCAAAACCAAAGGGGATGATGGACGGAGTGTTGAACATTGCAAGCACTCACCCCCAGTCAACTGATCTGGGTTTAATCCATCATCATTCTTTAGCTCACTCCGCCACCCCAGTTCAGACATGGCCATATGCAAATCAGTCTGACCCTGTGCCTCATTGGAACAGCCCAGCCCGAACTGCCAAGCCATGTCTTCCCTGGACTGGAAACAAGCATCCTGGGACCGGTTTCTGGCTTACAGCCGTCATCAGCCAGGCTATCTTGAATCCAGTGGCAAAGTGAGCAAGGGACCCACGTCTGGGCATACCCTGCCAACTTAGGGCGAACATAGCAAAACCAAAGGGGATGATGGACGGAGTGTTGAACATTGCAAGCACTCACCCCCAGTCAACTGATCTGGGTTTAATCCATCATCATTCTTTAGCTCACTCCGCCACCCCAGTTCAGACATGGCCATATGCAAATCAGTCTGACCCTGTGCCTCATTGGAACAGTCCAGCCCGAACTGCCAAGCCATGTCTTCCCTGGACCGGAAACAAGCATCCTGGGACCGGTTTCTGGCTTACAGCCGTCATCAGCCAGGCTATCTTGAATCCAGTGGCAAAGTGAGCAAGGGACCCACGTCTGGGCATACCCTGCCAACTTAGGGCGAACATAGCAAAACCAAAGGGGATGATGGACGGAGTGTTGAACATTGCAAGCACTCACCCCCAGTCAACTGATCTGGGTTTAATCCATCATCATTCATTAGCTCACTCCGCCACCCCAGTTCAGACATGGCCATATGCAAATCAGCCTGACCCTGTGCCTCATTGGAACAGTCCAGCCCGAACTGCCAAGCCATGTCTTCCCTGGACCGGAAACAAGCATCCTGGGACCGGTTTCTGGCTTACAGCCGTCATCAGCCAGGCTATCTTGAATCCAGTGGCAAAGTGAGCAAGGGACCCACGTCTGGGCATACCCTGCCAACTTAGGGCGAACATAGCAAAACCAAAGGGGATGATGGACGGAGTGTTGAACATTGCAAGCACTCACCCCCAGTCAACTGATCTGGGTTTAATCCATCATCATTCTTTAGCTCACTCCGCCACCCCAGTTCAGACATGGCCATATGCAAATCAGTCTGACCCTGTGCCTCATTGGAACAGTCCAGCCCGAACTGCCAAGCCATGTCTTCCCTGGACCGGAAACAAGCATCCTGGGACCGGTTTCTGGCTTACAGCCGTCATCAGCCAGGCTATCTTGAATCCAGTGGCAAAGTGAGCAAGGGACCCAGGTCTGGGCATTCCCTGCCAACTTAGGGCGAACATAGCAAAACCAAAGGGGATGATGGACGGAGTGTTGAACATTGCAAGCACTCACCCCCAGTCAACTGATCTGGGTTTAATCCATCATCATTCTTTAGCTCACTCCGCCACCCCAGTTCAGACATGGCCATATGCAAATCAGTCTGACCCTGTGCCTCATTGGAACAGTCCAGCCCGAACTGCCAAGCCATGTCTTCCCTGGACCGGAAACAAGCATCCTGGGACCGGTTTCTGGCTTACAGCCATCATCAGCCAGGCTATCTTGAATCCAGTGGCAAAGTGAGCAAGGGACCCACGTCTGGGCATACCCTGCCAACTTAGGGCGAACATAGCAAAACCAAAGGGGATGATGGACGGAGTGTTGAACATCGCAAGCACTCACCCCCAGTCAACTGATCTGGGTTTAATCCATCATCATTCTTTAGCTCACTCCGCCACCCCAGTTCAGACATGGCCATATGCAAATCAGTCTGACCCTGTGCCTCATTGGAACAGTCCAGCCCGAACTGCCAAGCCATGTCTTCCCTGGACCGGAAACAAGCATCCTGGGACCGGTTTCTGGCTTACAGCCATCATCAGCCAGGCTATCTTGAATCCAGTGGCAAAGTGAGCAAGGGACCCACGTCTGGGCATACCCTGCCAACTTAGGGCGAACATAGCAAAACCAAAGGGGATGATGGACGGAGTGTTGAACATCGCAAGCACTCACCCCCAGTCAACTGATCTGGGTTTAATCCATCATCATTCTTTAGCTCACTCCGCCACCCCAGTTCAGACATGGCCATATGCAAATCAGTCTGACCCTGTGCCTCATTGGAACAGTCCAGCCCGAACTGCCAAGCCATGTCTTCCCTGGCCCGGAAACAAGCATCCTGGGACCGGTTTCTGGCTTACAGCCGTCATCAGCCAGGCTATCTTGAATCCAGTGGCAAAGTGAGCAAGGGACCCACGTCTGGGCATACCCTGCTAACTTAGGGCGAACATAGCAAAACCAAAGGGGATGATGGACGGAGTGTTGAATATTGCAAGCACTCACCCCCAGTCAACTGATCTGGGTTTAATCCATCATCATTCTTTAGCTCACTCCGCCACCCCAGTTCAGACATGGCCATATGCAAATCAGTCTGACCCTGTGCCTCATTGGAACAGTCCAGCCCGAACTGCCAAGCCATGTCTTCCCTGGACCGGAAACAAGCATCCTGGGACCGGTTTCTGGCTTACAGCCGTCATCAGCCAGGCTATCTTGAATCCAGTGGCAAAGTGAGCAAGGGACCCACGTCTGGGCATACCCTGCCAACTTAGGGCGAACATAGCAAAACCAAAGGGGATGATGGACGGAGTGTTGAACATTGCAAGCACTCACCCCCAGTCAACTGATCTGGGTTTAATCCATCATCATTCTTTAGCTCACTCCGCCACCCCAGTTCAGACATGGCCATATGCAATTCAGTCTGACCCTGTGCCTCATTGGAACAGTCCAGCCCGAACTGCCAAGCCATGTCTTCCCTGGACCGGAAACAAGCATCCTGGGACCGGTTTCTGGTTTACAGCCGTCATCAGCCAGGCTATCTTGAATCCAGTGGCAAAGTGAGCAAGGGACCCACGTCTGGGCATACCCTGCCAACTTAGGGCGAACATAGCAAAACCAAAGGGAATGATGGACGGAGTGTTGAACATTGCAAGCACTCACCCCCAGTCAACTGATCTGGGTTTAATCCATCATCATTCTTTAGCACACTCCGCCACCCCAGTTCAGACATGGCCATATGCAAATCAGTCTGACCCTGTGCCTCATTGGAACAGTCCAGCCCGAACTGCCAAGCCATGTCTTCCCTGGACCGGAAACAAGCATCCTGGGACCGGTTTCTGGCTTACAGCCGTCATCAGCCAGGCTATCTTGAATCCAGTGGCAAAGTGAGCAAGGGACCCACGTCTGGGCATACCCTGCCAACTTAGGGCGAACATAGCAAAACCAAAGGGGATGATGGACGGAGTGTTGAACATTGCAAGCACTCACCCCCAGTCAACTGATCTGGGATTAATCCATCATCATTCTTTAGCTCACTCCGCCACCCCAGTTCAGACATGGCCATATGCAAATCAGTCTGACCCTGTGCCTCATTGGAACAGTCCAGCCCGAACTGCCAAGCCATGTCTTCCCTGGACCGGAAACAAGCATCCTGGGACCGGTTTCTGGCTTACAGCCGTCGTGAGCCAGGCTATCTTGAATCCAGTGGCAAAGTGAGCAAGGGACCCACGTCTGGGCATACCCTGCCAACCTAGGGCGAACATAGCAAAACCAAAGGGGATGATGGACGGAGTGTTGAACATTGCAAGCACTCACCCCCAGTCAACTGATCTGGGTTAAATCCATCATCATTCTTTAGCTCACTCCGCCACCCCAGTTCAGACATGGCCATATGCAAATCAGTCTGACCCTGTGCCTCATTGGAACAGTCCAGCCCGAACTGCCAAGCCATGTCTTCCCTGGACCGGAAACAAGCATCCTGGGACCGGTTTCTGGCTTACAGCCGTCATCAGCCAGGCTATCTTGAATCCAGTGGCAAAGTGAGCAAGGGACCCACGTCTGGGCATACCCTGCCAACTTAGGGCGAACATAGCAAAACCAAAGGGGATGATGGACGGAGTGTTGAACATTGCAAGCACTCACCCCCAGTCAACTGATCTGGGTTTAATCCATCATCATTCTTTAGCTCACTCCGCCACCCCAGTTCAGACATGGCCATATGCAAATCAGTCTGACCCTGTGCCTCATTGGAACAGCCCAGCCCGAACTGCCAAGCCATGTCTTCCCTGGACTGGAAACAAGCATCCTGGGACCGGTTTCTGGCTTACAGCCGTCATCAGCCAGGCTATCTTGAATCCAGTGGCAAAGTGAGCAAGGGACCCACGTCTGGGCATACCCTGCCAACTTAGGGCGAACATAGCAAAACCAAAGGGGATGATGGACGGAGTGTTGAACATTGCAAGCACTCACCCCCAGTCAACTGATCTGGGTTTAATCCATCATCATTCTTTAGCTCACTCCACCACCCCAGTTCAGACATGGCCATATGCAAATCAGTCTGACCCTGTGCCTCATTGGAACAGTCCAGCCCGAACTGCCAAGCCATGTCTTCCCTGGACCGGAAACAAGCATCCTGGGACCGGTTTCTGGCTTACAGCCGTCATCAGCCAGGCTATCTTGAATCCAGTGGCAAAGTGAGCAAGGGACCCACGTCTGGGCATACCCTGCCAACTTAGGGCGAACATAGCAAAACCAAAGGGGATGATGGACGGAGTGTTGAACATTGCAAGCACTCACCCCCAGTCAACTGATCTGGGTTTAATCCATCATCATTCATTAGCTCACTCCGCCACCCCAGTTCAGACATGGCCATATGCAAATCAGCCTGACCCTGTGCCTCATTGGAACAGTCCAGCCCGAACTGCCAAGCCATGTCTTCCCTGGACCGGAAACAAGCATCCTGGGACCGGTTTCTGGCTTACAGCCGTCATCAGCCAGGCTATCTTGAATCCAGTGGCAAAGTGAGCAAGGGACCCACGTCTGGGCATACCCTGCCAACTTAGGGCGAACATAGCAAAACCAAAGGGGATGATGGACGGAGTGTTGAACATTGCAAGCACTCACCCCCAGTCAACTGATCTGGGTTTAATCCATCATCATTCTTTAGCTCACTCCGCCACCCCAGTTCAGACATGGCCATATGCAAATCAGTCTGACCCTGTGCCTCATTGGAACAGTCCAGCCCGAACTGCCAAGCCATGTCTTCCCTGGACCGGAAACAAGCATCCTGGGACCGGTTTCTGGCTTACAGCCGTCATCAGCCAGGCTATCTTGAATCCAGTGGCAAAGTGAGCAAGGGACCCACGTCTGGGCATACCCTGCCAACTTAGGGCGAACATAGCAAAACCAAAGGGGATGATGGACGGAGTGTTGAACATTGCAAGCACTCACCCCCAGTCAACTGATCTGGGATTAATCCATCATCATTCTTTAGCTCACTCCGCCACCCCAGTTCAGACATGGCCATATGCAAATCAGTCTGACCCTGTGCCTCATTGGAACAGTCCAGTCCGAACTGCCAAGCCATGTCTTCCCTGGACCGGAAACAAGCATCCTGGGACCGGTTTCTGGCTTACAGCCGTCATCAGCCAGGCTATCTTGAATCCAGTGGCAAAGTGAGCAAGGGACCCACGTCTGGGCATACCCTGCCAACTTAGGGCGAACATAGCAAAACCAAAGGGGATGATGGACGGAGTGTTGAACATTGCAAGCACTCACCCCCAGTCAACTGATCTGGGTTTAATCCATCATCATTCTTTAGCTCACTCCGCCACCCCAGTTCAGACATGGCCATATGCAAATCAGTCTGACCCTGTGCCTCATTGGAACAGTCCAGCCCGAACTGCCAAGCCATGTCTTCCCTGGACCGGAAACAAGCATCCTGGGACCGGTTTCTGGCTTACAGCCATCATCAGCCAGGCTATCTTGAATCCAGTGGCAAAGTGAGCAAGGGACCCACGTCTGGGCATACCCTGCCAACTTAGGGCGAACATAGCAAAACCAAAGGGGATGATGGACGGAGTGTTGAACATTGCAAGCACTCACCCCCAGTCAACTGATCTGGGTTTAATCCATCATCATTCTTTAGCTCACTCCGCCACCCCAGTTCAGACATGGGCATATGCAAATCAGTCTGACCCTGTGCCTCATTGGAACAGTCCAGCCCGAACTGCCAAGCCATGTCTTCCCTGGACCGGAAACAAGCATCCTGGGACCGGTTTCTGGCTTACAGCCGTCATCAGCCAGGCTATCTTGAATCCAGTGGCAAAGTGAGCAAGGGACCCACGTCTGGGCATACCCTGCCAACTTAGGGCGAACATAGCAAAACCAAAGGGGATGATGGACGGAGTGTTGAACATTGCAAGCACTCACCCCCAGTCAACTGATCTGAGTTTAATCCATCATCATTATTTAGCTCACACCGCCACCCCAGTTCAGACATGGCCATATGCAAATCAGTCTGACCCTGTGCCTCATTGGAACAGTCCAGCCCGAACTGCCAAGCCATGTCTTCCCTGGACCGGAAACAAGCATCCTGGGACCGGTTTCTGGCTTACAGCCGTCATCAGCCAGGCTATCTTGAATCCAGTGGCAAAGTGAGCAAGGGACCCACGTCTGGGCATACCCTGCCAACTTAGGGCGAACATAGCAAAACCAAAGGGAATGATGGACGGAGTGTTGAACATTGCAAGCACTCACCCCCAGTCAACTGATCTGGGTTTAATCCATCATCATTCTTTAGCTCACTCCGCCACCCCAGTTCAGACATGGCCATATGCAAATCAGTCTGACCCTGTGCCTCATTGGAACAGTCCAGCCCGAACTGCCAAGCCATGTCTTCCCTGGACCGGAAACAAGCATCCTGGGACCGGTTTCTGGCTTACAGCCGTCATCATGCAGGCTATCTTGAATCCAGTGGCAAAGTGAGCAAGGGACCCACGTCTGGGCATACCCTGCCAACTTAGGGCGAACATAGCAAAACCAAAGGGGATGATGGACGGAGTGTTGAACATTGCAAGCACTCACCCCCAGTCAACTGATCTGGGTTTAATCTATCATCATTCTTTAGCTCACTCCGCCACCCCAGTTCAGACATGGCCATATGCAAATCAGTCTGACCCTGTGCCTCATTGGAACAGTCCAGCCCGAACTGCCAAGCCATGTCTTCCCTGGACCGGAAACAAGCATCCTGGGACCGGTTTCTGGCTTACAGCCGTCATCAGCCAGGCTATCTTGAATCCAGTGGCAAAGTGAGCAAGGGACCCACGTCTGGGCATACCCTGCCAACTTAGGGCGAACATAGCAAAACCAAAGGGGATGATGGACGGAGTGTTGAACATTGCAAGCACTCACCCCCAGTCAACTGATCTGGGTTTAATCCATCATCATTCTTTAGCTCACTCCGCCACCCCAGTTCAGACATGGCCATATGCAAATCAGTCTGACCCTGTGCCTCATTGGAACAGCCCAGCCCGAACTGCCAAGCCATGTCTTCCCTGGACTGGAAACAAGCATCCTGGGACCGGTTTCTGGCTTACAGCCGTCATCAGCCAGGCTATCTTGAATCCAGTGGCAAAGTGAGCAAGGGACCCACGTCTGGGCATACCCTGCCAACTTAGGGCGAACATAGCAAAACCAAAGGGGATGATGGACGGAGTGTTGAACATTGCAAGCACTCACCCCCAGTCAACTGATCTGGGTTTAATCCATCATCATTCTTTAGCTCACTCCGCCACCCCAGTTCAGACATGGCCATATGCAAATCAGTCTGACCCTGTGCCTCATTGGAACAGTCCAGCCCGAACTGCCAAGCCATGTCTTCCCTGGACCGGAAACAAGCATCCTGGGACCGGTTTCTGGCTTACAGCCGTCATCAGCCAGGCTATCTTGAATCCAGTGGCAAAGTGAGCAAGGGACCCACGTCTGGGCATACCCTGCCAACTTAGGGCGAACATAGCAAAACCAAAGGGGATGATGGACGGAGTGTTGAACATTGCAAGCACTCACCCCCAGTCAACTGATCTGGGTTTAATCCATCATCATTCATTAGCTCACTCCGCCACCCCAGTTCAGACATGGCCATATGCAAATCAGCCTGACCCTGTGCCTCATTGGAACAGTCCAGCCCGAACTGCCAAGCCATGTCTTCCCTGGACCGGAAACAAGCATCCTGGGACCGGTTTCTGGCTTACAGCCGTCATCAGCCAGGCTATCTTGAATCCAGTGGCAAAGTGAGCAAGGGACCCACGTCTGGGCATACCCTGCCAACTTAGGGCGAACATAGCAAAACCAAAGGGGATGATGGACGGAGTGTTGAACATTGCAAGCACTCACCCCCAGTCAACTGATCTGGGTTTAATCCATCATCATTCTTTAGCTCACTCCGCCACCCCAGTTCAGACATGGCCATATGCAAATCAGTCTGACCCTGTGCCTCATTGGAACAGTCCAGCCCGAACTGCCAAGCCATGTCTTCCCTGGACCGGAAACAAGCATCCTGGGACCGGTTTCTGGCTTACAGCCGTCATCAGCCAGGCTATCTTGAATCCAGTGGCAAAGTGAGCAAGGGACCCAGGTCTGGGCATTCCCTGCCAACTTAGGGCGAACATAGCAAAACCAAAGGGGATGATGGACGGAGTGTTGAACATTGCAAGCACTCACCCCCAGTCAACTGATCTGGGTTTAATCCATCATCATTCTTTAGCTCACTCCGCCACCCCAGTTCAGACATGGCCATATGCAAATCAGTCTGACCCTGTGCCTCATTGGAACAGTCCAGCCCGAACTGCCAAGCCATGTCTTCCCTGGACCGGAAACAAGCATCCTGGGACCGGTTTCTGGCTTACAGCCATCATCAGCCAGGCTATCTTGAATCCAGTGGCAAAGTGAGCAAGGGACCCACGTCTGGGCATACCCTGCCAACTTAGGGCGAACATAGCAAAACCAAAGGGGATGATGGACGGAGTGTTGAACATCGCAAGCACTCTCCCCCAGTCAACTGATCTGGGTTTAATCCATCATCATTCTTTAGCTCACTCCGCCACCCCAGTTCAGACATGGCCATATGCAAATCAGTCTGACCCTGTGCCTCATTGGAACAGTCCAGCCCGAACTGCCAAGCCATGTCTTCCCTGGACCGGAAACAAGCATCCTGGGACCGGTTTCTGGCTTACAGCCATCATCAGCCAGGCTATCTTGAATCCAGTGGCAAAGTGAGCAAGGGACCCACGTCTGGGCATACCCTGCCAACTTAGGGCGAACATAGCAAAACCAAAGGGGATGATGGACGGAGTGTTGAACATCGCAAGCACTCACCCCCAGTCAACTGATCTGGGTTTAATCCATCATCATTCTTTAGCTCACTCCGCCACCCCAGTTCAGACATGGCCATATGCAAATCAGTCTGACCCTGTGCCTCATTGGAACAGTCCAGCCCGAACTGCCAAGCCATGTCTTCCCTGGCCCGGAAACAAGCATCCTGGGACCGGTTTCTGGCTTACAGCCGTCATCAGCCAGGCTATCTTGAATCCAGTGGCAAAGTGAGCAAGGGACCCACGTCTGGGCATACCCTGCCAACTTAGGGCGAACATAGCAAAACCAAAGGGGATGATGGACGGAGTGTTGAATATTGCAAGCACTCACCCCCAGTCAACTGATCTGGGTTTAATCCATCATCATTCTTTAGCTCACTCCGCCACCCCAGTTCAGACATGGCCATATGCAAATCAGTCTGACCCTGTGCCTCATTGGAACAGTCCAGCCCGAACTGCCAAGCCATGTATTCCATGGACCGGAAACAAGCATCCTGGGACCGGTTTCTGGCTTACAGCCGTCATCAGCCAGGCTATCTTGAATCCAGTGGCAAAGTGAGCAAGGGACCCATGTCTGGGCATACCCTGCCAACTTAGGGCGAACATAGCAAAACCAAAGGGGATGATGGACGGAGTGTTGAACATTGCCAGCACTGGATTACAAAAGTAACGTAAACATACTTTGCTTGCAAACTGTATTTCCTTCCATAGGATAACATTGGTAATTTTACCCAGAAAAGTTTCTAAGTGTCAACTTTTGAAATACCATAATATTCCTCAAAAATCACTACTATAACCAAAACGCTTTTACTTAACTGTTTACAGGAGATGTCCCGGGACTGAATCCAAGATCCAGTCCTGTGGTTAGAAAAGTAATCCACAAAGTAATTAATTGCATTTAACCAAAACTTTCCATTGAGCTTAATGTTGCATTGTGTTTGAAATTGTGTTGCCTCTTGCAACAACTGTGACTACTGTCATCAAAAAGACTATTGCCTATTTGAACAGTGTTTAAACAAAGCATTCCATTCTGAGAAAGTATATTTTGATTACTATTGTTGGTTCTAAAATAAAACAAGCCTATATTTTTATATACAAACCATTGGCCTTGAGTTCAGTTCTTGAGTGTGTGGCTTCATTTGCTGACTAAGTGTGTACAACAAATGCTTTACACTGTCCTCTGATACTGCCTTACTGCTTGACCAAGCTACCACTTTAGAGAGTAAGGTTATATCTAACTTTAGCCTCTGCCTTACCATTGGGGAACTGTGGACCCTATACACCCTGTACCTTACTTTGGTGCAGTATATATAGAGTCAGTTTCCTACAGTTAGGACATATGTAGAGAAGTTAGTTACTAAGTCCTGCTTGTGCTCGGGCCTGGTTGCTGTTCCCGGGACTTGCTCCTGGTGTGGGCACCTTGGTTTTGTTCGTCTTCACAATGTACTTGTTGTTGTCTTCTGCGTCTGCCCCGACCTATGTGGCCTGTCACTAAAAAAGGAAAGCGTTGCGGTTGATTCATATATGAATTTTGTTGTTGATTCATATATGGATTTTGCATCGGACCAAATTGGGGGTTCCAGCCAAACATCAACTGTGGTGGTATGTGTGGGAAGCCCTGTTGGAAATGCATCTGGTTCCCTACTGGTCCTTGTGGCCATGGTTGTTGCCATTTGTTTGATCTACCTCTCCCTCTCTGTCGATTGCGATAACTCCCGGTACTGGAAGACCTGCTGTCTGATGATTCGTCTTCAGATCCACCTGAAGAGTCATTGCGTTTAGGTGGTTGGTAATCAGTTTCAGAATAAGGGTAGGTCTTTGAGTATGACATTTTTTTGAGATCCTTTTGGAACTTTTGAATTTTAGACTGTGTGAGATTCTCCCTGTATTCTTGTATGTCTTTATTGACTTCATCTAGTCTTTTCTTGTAGGCCGTCAAAGTAGTCTTGAATTGATTCTCAGTGATTTGGATTTCAACAACAATGGCATCTGAGAGTCTTTTTGCCGTCTGTATTATTAAAACAATCCAATCTCTGGTGCAGTGCCAGGCAATTTTTGCCCAGTCTCTCCGGAAAGCTGGGTCATCTAGAAAGATGCGGGGGCATTGGTGACGATCAGCCCTCTGGGTGCTGTGTTAGTTCTGAGGTATTCAGTAAGGATTACTCCGTGTAGGATTGTTCTAATGTGGTTTCGTTTAATTTCAGTAAGTGATTCCCAGTCTGAACTCTGGGCTATTGTTTTTGCAATGTTTAGATCCGCCAATAAAGGTGCTCCAGACAGGATGTCATCTATGACCTCCTCAGAGAAGGTGAGACCCTGGTATTCCGCCATGGTTATTGACTTGTGGCGGGTTCGTTTTTATATGTAGTACTCTCGCAGCTGTACGCTGCCTAATACTTCAGTAAACAAAGGGGAGAGTTAGGACAGTATGTAGGCCGTCCTTGTCCCAAAATAATAATGTAATAAACAACTGAGACGGACCACTGAAGAGTGGTGGGATAACCCTATTAGTGTAGGGCACCGAATGGGCTTTTAAAAGAACCCTCATACACCAACCTAGTTGGTGTCATGCTTCATCATCGGGTTCCCAGCTGGGTAGCCGAATGCTACCCAGCTGTGCTACGACACCTGTTTACAGTGGAGCGGGTTTTTTTGAGGTGTTATGTGTGATGAAGTGATAAAGTGCAGTGAAATTAGAATTAAAAATACCTCTGGGAACCTCACTAACCAATACTTTATTCCCAGTGGCCCAGGGTATATTAAAAAAATTGAATAAACGAGATGGATAATATGTCAGAGCTACTAGTTGTGTCTGAATTATCCCTTGGTCAACATGTTTCAGATCACGGTAAAAATAAAGGATCTTTCGTCAGGACCTCTCTAGTGAATAGTGGTGTCAAGTGAAAAAGTGAGTGGTAAAAATTATCACCACGTGTCAATGCATATTTAGCACACGCGCTAAGGTGTGCATGTCATGCTGAGATGGACAAACCGTGTTGTAGGGTCCATCAATGGAAAAATACTTGTAAAAAGAGACTAGACAGGACAGTACAACATGTAACATATATGAGAACGTTTGTAAGCATAGGCTCTGTATGGTTTTTAACTGACATTCCGTTATTGCCCAAATGGTGCTTAAAACACTCAATGTCACTCATACGTGCAAGGACACTCATACACATGCAGGCAATACACATTTAATTGCAACTATGGTGGACATGTTTGTAATAAAAAACCGGTCTAAAGGTGCGAAGCACCCTATGTCAACAGCCGCCGTGAGATGTGCGATGTTAGCTGCGGTTTGACAAGCATGCTTTTCGCCCAGATGTGGTGAGCATGCTACTTCTTTTTATTGCAGGCGCGCGCTGCGAGAAGTTTCACTTCCTCTTCTTACGACTGCGCGCCGCGTGAAGTGTCACTATTCGCTTAAAATATAAGTGATAGTGACCGAGTTTAGCGGTTAGGTAGCCGCTTCTGTGCGTGGCTGAGCGGGCACACTGCGCGTGCAGTTAATGTCGGCTTTCTCTTGTGAAACAGAAAAAAACTGGATATTGCCGTATAATTTACGTTAGTCCCGGGTTTTTTTCGGCCGCTTCGTTCCAGGGAGGGGTGAGTTCCTATATTTAACTCTGCGTAAAAATGGAAGCAATTAGATGAGCAGACTACGTCCGTAAATGGCGGGTATGAAAACACTAATGTGAAAACGAAGAGCTTGTGCACCTCTGAATTACAACATGGAAAAACCTTACTTTGTCTCGGAGCTTGCCCGCAAAAGCACCTATTTCGGTCTCCCTTGCAACGGGATGTGCCTGAAGGAAAGAGTAGCCTTCGTGTCTTTAAATGTTATTGGCTACTCGAGCACCCAGGTTGATGACGCGGTGCGTGAGGACGTGGAAACAACGTCTCCTCACTCGGAGCACTAGACTGCTTATTAGTTAATCTTAATGCGCGACTGGTCTAATAGCGCGACGCAGCACGGTGACGTGCTGCGAGGGGCCGGAGAGGCACTGTTATTTCATTTGGGGCAATGGGCTGTTCTCCTTAAAAACACGACTGCTTCTAATAGCCTGACAGAATCACAAACAGAGCAAAAAAACGAGCTCGCAATCAAAACAGAGACGGACTATTGGAACAAGTCCCCAAAGAAAATACAAGTATCCCCTTGACATGCGTAACCACCTACAACCCAGTTTCCTGCAAAGTAGCAAAAATCATACAAAAGCACTGGCAAATTCTAAACACTGGGAGTCAACAATGGGAAAAACCACTCTTTTCATATAAAAGAGGTAAAAGTCTAAAAGACAGCCTGGTCCACACAAGACCGCAACAACTGAAAAAACCAAAAAACACTATACACACTGCATGGGGTCTCCCCATGGTCACTGGCCATTACCCTTGCGGTGATTGTAGTGTGTGCCATCTAACCCGACAAACCAAAACTCTTAATCTAGAAACGGGCAAAGTATGGGAGATACGCACACACACGAACTGCAACACAGACAATGCCATCTACCTCATTACCTGCCCATGCGGATTGAGGTACATAGGCATGACGAGCCGAAAAATAAAAACAAGAATCTGTGAACACAGAAGTACAATCCGGTGCATAAGAAACACAACCCGCATGACAAATCACTTCCTGGAACAAGGTCACAGTACGAATGATATGGAGTGGGTTATAATTGAACATCTAGAAGTAGGAGGTGCCAATATCCAACAACAGCTGCTGGAAAAAGAACAACGGTGGATTTATCGTCTGTCAACCCACATAAGAGGTTTAAATGATAACATACCATGGAACTGTCTAAGCAGACAGTAAGATCAGCAGCATACTGTACATTCCACTGACAGTTCAAAAATTATAACTACGAACATGATACAATCCACTTGACCATGCAGTGAAAGTATCGACCAGAGTTATGATATGAGGGTGCCATTTTTGAAGTACCACAACAGAGATTTCTCTGAACCCTACCACGCCTATAAGCAAACGAACAACCTATTATATCCATTGTGATTATGTATATTTTTTCTAAAAATAATTTTGCTTTAAACACGCCGTTTATGTCTCACGGCTCATAGTATCATCCGGCACCATCACGTAATACCATAGCACTGCACCGCGCTATTAGAAGCAGTCGCGTTTTTAAGGGGAACAGCCCATTGCCCCAAAAAGAAATAACAGTGCCTCTAAGGCCCCTCGCAGCACGTCACCGTGCTGCGTCGCGCTATTAGACCAGTCGCGCATTAAGATTAACTAATAAGCAGTCTAGTGCTCCGAGTGAGGAGACGTTGTTTCCACGTCCTCACGCACCGCGTCATCGACCTGGGTGCTCGACTAGCCAATAACATTTAAAGACACGAAGGCTACTCTTCCCTTCAGGCACATCCCATTGCAAGGGAGACCGAAATAGGTGCTTTTGCGGGCGAGCTCCGAGACAAAGTAAGGTTTTTCCATGTTGTAATTCAGAGGGGCACAAGCTCTTCGTTTTCACGTTAGTGTTTTCATACCCGCCATTTACGGACCTAGACTGTTCATCTAATTGCTTCCATTTTTACGCAGAGTTAAATATAGGAACTCACCCCTCCCTGGAATGAAGCGGCCGAAAAAAACCAGGGACTAACGTAAATTATACAGCAATATCCAGTTTTTTTCTGTTTCACAAGAGAAAGCCGACATTAACTGCACGCGCAGTGCGCCCGCTCAGCCACGCACAGAAGCGGCTACCTAACCGCTAAACTCTGTCACTATCACTTATATTTAAAGCAAATAGTGACACTTCACGCGGCGCGCAGTCGTAAGAAGAGGAAGTGAAACTTCTCGCAGCGCGCGCCTGCAATAAAAAGAAGTAGCATGCTCACCACATCTGGGCGAAAAGCATGCTTGTCAAACCGCAGCCATCATCGCACATCTCACGGCGGCTGTTGACATAGGGTGCTTCGCACCTTTAGACCGTTTTTTTTATTACAAACATGTCCACCATAGTTGCAATTAAATGTGTATTGCCTGCATGTGTATGAGTGTCCTTGCACGTATGAGTGACACTGAGTGGTTTAAGCACCATTTGGGCAATAACGGAATGGCAGTTAAAAATCATACAGAGCCTATGCTTACAAACGTTCTCATATATGTTACATGTTGTAATGTCCTGTCTATTCTCTTTTTACAGGTATTTTTCCATTGATGGACCCTACAACACGGTTTGTCCATCTCAGCATGACATGCACACCTTAGCGCGTGTGCTAAATATGCATTGACACGTGGTGATAATTTTTACCACTCACTTTTTCACTTGACACCACTATTCACTAGAGAGGTCCTGACGAAAGATCTTTGATTTTTACCGTGATCTGAAACATGTTGACCAAGGGATAATTCAGACACAACTAATAGCTCTGACATATTATCCATCTCGTTTATTCAATTTTTTTAATATACCCTGGGCCACTGGGAATAAAGTATTGGTTAGTGAGGTTCCCAGAGGTATTTTTAATTCTAATTTCACTGCACTTTATCACTTCATCACACATAACACCTCAAAAAAACCCGCTCCACTGTAAACAGGTGTCGTAGCACAGCTGGGTAGCATTCGGCTACCCAGCTGGGAACCCGATGATGAAGCATGACACCAACTAGGTTGGTGTGTGAGGGTTCTTTTAAAAGCCCATTCGGTGCCCTATACTAATAGGGTGATCCCACCACTCTTCAGTGGTCCGTCTCAGTTGTTTATTACATAAATAAAACTAGACCAAAACTACAAAAATTCAATCAGTAGTGCTGACGTTATGAATTTTTAAAGAATAAACTGTAAAATAGCACCTAAAAGCAGAAAGTGCCAACCACGACTATCTGTTTGCACTGGACTGGGCCAAAGTTAAAAGTTCAGGGTGACCGCAAAGGAGTGCGAGTGGGATACAGTCCCAGATTAGTCCATCTGAAGTTCTACCTTCTCAAGTTTTGTGCCAAGAGCCCCATTTGCCTTGGAGAGAGTCGCCGGGAGGAAGGAGAGCTTTGCGGGCGGTGGTCGGCGTGGCCTGAAGAGCAGTCCAGGCATTACGGATGGACAGGCTGGAGGTTTACGGTGGCAGTTCTCCGCGGGTGATCGATGCTTGCTGTGTGAAGAGACAGGCTGGTGGCGGTTTGCACTAAATTTCGGTGTGAGCAGCGTGGTTCCAGTGCGAACGGGCCCGTTCACGGTCACAAAGAGCCCAAAAACTTGATTTCAAGAGCTTGTGAGCCACACTAGGACCTTAGGTGAAACAATTGGAGTTCAGGAACTCACTGCAGCTGGGTCCAGGAGCTGGATGGGGAGCCTTTTATGTCCCTGAGGCTCAGATCAGGAGGCCAGCAGACTAGCCCTTTGAGTAACGCTGGGGTCCTGGGTTCAAGATACATTGCAGGTCCAGTTCTGCTTCCCAAAGGCAAGAGGGAAACAGGTCAGCACAGCAGGGCAACTGTTCCTTTAAAGCAGCAGTCCAACAGAGTGGCAGAGTATTCTATGGTTAAGTCGCTAAACTACTAATACAATTAAACCACAAATTTAAAACAAATTTCAACTTGTAAATTTTCAATTAGTTCATGAATATATAATTTCAATCATGAAACAAATCAACATAAATTATGATGATTGCCTATTGAACAGCATTCAATTAATTTTCAAAAAATGATGTTCAACACATCTTGATTTTCGACATGTTCAAAGCTTGCCAATCTTCAATGTTGCTTAATAAGCGTGATGCCCAATGAATTTCGGGATATATAGATCCCTTCTTCAGGGGCCTCTGCAACTGAAAACATATATACAACTACATCAATGCTGGAATCAATTTGATATAGTGGTAAGAGCAATACCACGTGTAAGTTTATGTAAAGCGAATGGCAGATAGAGAAAATGACTTAGTGAAAGGAAATTAGAACAGACAAAGAAACCACTACCCCGTTGGCGGACTTTGATGCACTCTAATCCAATCTATAAACCAGTGCCTTCCTCTTCACCGTGCTCTCAGCCATCATGCTTATGTGATCCCCCATGCTCCTCTCACACGAAGGCCAATAAACATAGCCGCGTGTACATGCTTATGACGAGCAACTCGTGTCACCAAAATCTGTAATGCAACCTAAAACGATGCCAAAGTGTCCCCAGATCGTCATGTTATCATGCTAATAGTCCAACACTGCTTACTTGTCTGAAAACCACGAGACTCAGCTCCAAACTGTGTTCAATCAACCATACTACTCTGTATTCATATGACTGATGCTGTGAAAATACGACAACACCGCAAATTGTTCAACCACATATTCTGCTTTTCATTAAATGTCGGCAAATAGCTCCATGTCAACTTAACAACTACCTGCATGACGTGTAAAGCCCCAGTTTGGCAACTGTGTTCCTGCTAAAACTTCCAACAGACATCCAAATTAAATCTGAAATGCAAAAATATACAATCCTCAACCTTACTGTTCAATATATCTGTAGCGCAACCAAACTGTTACTCTCTGATCAAACAGTTGGCTTACCGTATTTCATGCACTCCCTCTTCACCTTCACTCGTCTGTCCGTCTAAGCGGACTGTAACGAGAGCGAGCAGGACTGAGAGGCGAGCAGGACTGTGAGAGGCTCCTTGCTTACTTCCTCCTACAACAATTTTAAATATCTGTTTTTAAGCTATGCTAAATATGTTTTAAAGCTATCAGTTGTCTTAAGCTGGGGAAAACAATTTTAAATATTTGTTTTTAAGCTGTGTTAAATACATTTTAAAGCTATCAGTTAGTTAAGCTGGGGGAAAGGGTGCTACCCAAGAGATCACACGTACCTGGGAGCAAGAGCTCCGTTGGAAGCACAGAGCATTGGGAGGAGGGGCCCAAGGAACCATAGAGTGGGAGTGTAAGCGTGGTGGAGAGGTAGTGTTACCCCTCTCTACCACCGAGTTGCTTGCGGCGCCGGAAGTCAGCGGTCCAGTGGCCAGACATCCCACGCTTCAAATGGCAGCGGGAAAGCGGGCGCGCAGCGGACGCGCGCAGTTTATATGCAGCCATTGGCTGACATTGTGCAGGAATATGGCATCTCCGTTATCTCCTATGCTGAGGACACCCAGCTGGTGATGTCACTTGACTCCAGGACCAACGGGGAGGCAGGTCAGCTGGCTCCCTGTCTGGAACAAGTAGTTAATTGGATGACAGGGAGCTGTTTGAAATTAAACGGAGATAAGACCGAATTGATGATCCTGGGGAACGCAGAGATACCCAGGCCCCTAGTAAGTTGGCCACGCTGTTTAGGGAATGCCCCCGTTCCCAATACAACCATTAAGAATCTTGGCTTCTGGTTGGATAGGGAGCTGACCATGGAGACCCAAGCAAGGAAGTTGGCAGACACTTGCTTTGGGCTACTAAGAATGCTCCATAAGATCCTTGAGCTCATCCCTATACAACTAAGGAAAATGGTCATCCACTCCCTGGTCACATCACGGCTGGATTACGGCAACTCGCTATTCTTAGGCTCACCTAAATATGTCATCAACAAGTTGCAGGTAGTCCAGAACGCAGCGGTAAGACTTCTGTGTCATATTCCTATGAAAGAATCAGCAGCGGTCCATCGCAGGAATCTACATTGGCTCCCAATTGAGGCGAGAATTAGGTTCAAAGCACTCTACCTAATACACAGAGCTATAAACAACAAAGGGCCCTGTAAGATTAGGATTCTGGTGTGCCTACATCTTCCCAGCAGATGGCTGAGGTCCGGCTTAGAGCGTTTGCTAAAAACTACCAGAGTAAAAAGGGCCAGATGGGGGGGAAGAGCTTTTTCCCACCTTGCGCCCAAGTTGTGGAATTCACTCCCGTGGGAGATCAGATTCACAGCTGCAGAGGCAACATTCAGAAAAAACCTGAAAATTTGGATGTTCACGAATTGTAATTAATTTCCCTCCCTGCTCGCGATTGTTCCATCAGTTCACTTGCCTAGCGCAGGGAAGCCTTCGGGTAGCCACGCGCTCTATAAATCCTTTTAACATTAACATTAAGCCGAGCGAGTGGTTTACCTGGCTTTTGACGAGAGAACACAATGACACAAAAAGCGGACTGTTCGTGGATAGACTCATGTAATAATGGTGGCCATCTTAGAATGGTGGATACTGTGCTCGATTGATGTAACAGCTTTATACACATCTATTCCGTTACAGGAAGGCATAGAGGCATGTGAGTGGGCTCTCTTGCAGTTGCCATCAATTGAAACCAATAAAGGTTTCCTGTTAGAAGTCCTGCAATTTTGTTTACAGCACAGTTATTTCACTTGGAAGGATAATTTTTATTTACAAGTCAGTGGTACCTCAATGGGTTTCCCTGGAGCTCCTGCTTTTGCCAACATTTTCATGTCTAAGTTTGAACAGGATTACATCTTCACTGACAAAGATTGGAAGTCAAATCTTATTTTTTACGGGAGGTTCATTGATGACATTTTCATAATTTGGAACAGTTCTCAAGGGGCATTGGAGAATAAGATTCAAGAATTGAACATAAAGAACACGCAAATACAATTTACCCATTCTATAAGCACTACAAGTCGATCGTTTTTGGATGTGTTGATTACCAAATCGGCCACTAAATTGGAAACCTCTATTTACCGAAAAGAAACAGATAGAAATAACTTGGTACTAATTTCTAGCTTTCATCCTCCCAGTTTGATTAACAATTTACCATTTTCACAAATGCTAAGAATCAAAAGAATCTCATCCACCCCAGAGGCTCTCAAAGCAGCCACAGATTTACAAGTAAGCAACTTTAGGAAAAGGGGTTACCCAACAGCCATACTAACAGCAGCACAAACAAGACTTTCTTCTACTCGAAGAGAAGATTTAATGAAGACAACGGTCAAAGCATCACAAAACTGCATGGTCTTTGTGTCTAAGTATTCCATGAAGTCGGCGGGAATAAAGAAGATAATCAGGAAGCGATGGGAACTGTTGCAGAACGAACCTGATTTCAGAAATCTATTTGATGATCCACCATTGTTTGCACACACACTTAGTTGCAACATCAAAGAAATGTTAACACGCCCGAGAATTGAACAAAGTACCTTGTCAACTGGTATGCATAAACGTCAGAATTGCATACATTACAACAATGTCACTACTGGGAATACTATCACTCATCCACAGTCGTAAAAAGTCATCAGGTTAAAATTTTCAGGGGATTGTAACTCTTCTCAAGTGATCTACAGAATATAATGCCCTTGTGGATTAGTTTACATTGGCAAGACTGAACGTAAGCTTGAAGTCAGAATAACTGAACATAAAAGCATGATTAGGAACAAGAGTTTTAAATCAAATCTAACAACACACTGGGTTCAACAAAAGCACAACATATCACAACTTAGATTCACGATTCTAGAGATGATACACAGAAACACTGAGATTGATACCTCGAGATTATTGTCTCAACGTGAAATTTGGTGGATTAAATATTTAAATACCATGTCCCCGAAGGGATTGAATGACAACATTGAAATGGCTTGTTTTCTTTAAGGTGAGATGGGGATGTAACATGATGGGACTATGTACACATTGTGAAGAACTGTAATTTACATTGTCAAATATAATTGCAGTCCTCATTGAACCGGATTGAATCATCAATTTTATGTCATTACCTGTACAAGGACCAGCAGTGGTCAACATTCATTATTTCCATGTAGCTGTAACGTGAGTTTGGATCTGTAAAGTACTAGTTACTATGAGGGATTTCATGTGCGTTGAGTGGCATGTACAGAGTGGACGACACTGTTCATTTACCACATAATGCAGACATGTATAGAAATTCAATGTATTGATGTACTTAGAGCAATTGCACCCTTTTTCAACTTTGGCATATAGAATGGCAGTAAGAGATACTCTGTCATATGGTTTTAGGGGCACTGGTTTTCATTTTTTTCTGTCTTCATTTTTTCTCTCTTTGTTGCGAGCATAAACATTTGCGTATTGAGTTGTGGCGTTAGATGGTCATCATGGGCTATAATTCGTTCAGACGATTTTATGGATGTGATCGTTCATCAAGAGGATGGATATTCAATTTATGCTATAATTCGTGGTTGAATTTCAACTTATTCATCTGATTGCAGCTAACCAATGGCCTTTGTAACTTGGAACACGGGCAAGAGTCATATTTGATGTTTTCGTGTTACACATAGCATGCGTTTCTTAGTGGGAACTCACTAAGCGTTATACACATGAGTAATGACTAACCCTGGGCGTAGTTTGCGTAGTAGCACTACGCGTAGCTACGCGAAGTACAGTTTGAACTACGCTCAGCTACGCAAATTACTGCAAATTACGTAGGACATCTTGCACAGTGCAAGTTATGATAAAATAAGTATCTCTGTCTTCATATGCTAAAATGCATATAGTCATTTCACAAAAAATGAAACCGATAAATTAACAAGCAGTGAGAGAGGTGATGATTTTGGGATCCTCCCTAACCTAGGAGAGAACCAAGCAGATGCCTTGAAAACAAAAAGCACATCTTGTTGAACGATTCGGTGGTGGTCCCATCCTCTTAGGACCACCACAAGCACAGTTATTGGCAAAAATACAATCCCAACCAAAGGCCCTGCAAAGCATTATGGGACGAGATTAGCAGTGGGCAGTGAATATTATAGTATCCAATATCAAAATAATTCTACAAAGAGCTGCAGTTCAACTAGTCGTTACTAGATGTCCCTCACGAGTCAAATGCAAAAGCATTGAAATTATTAGTACATCAAGCTGCAGTTCCACTAGTGTTACTAGATATGGCCCTCACGAGACAAATGCAAAAGCTTCATGAAAGGGTTTCAATGCTTTTGCATTTGACTCGTGAGGGACATCTAGTAACGACTAGTGGAACTGCAGCTTGATGTAATAATAATTTCAATGCTTTTGCATTTGACTCGTGAGGGACATCTAGTAACGACTAGTTGAACTGCAGCTCTTTGTAGAATTATTTTGATATTGACACTATAATATTCACTGCCCACTGCTAATCTCGTCCCATAATGCTTTGCAGGGCCTTTGGTTGGGATTGTATTTTGCCCATAACTGTGCTTGGGGTGGTCCTAGGAGGAAGGGACCACCACTGAATCGTTCAGCATGATATGCTCTTTGTGTTCAAGGCATCTGCTTGGTCCTCCCCTATGTTAGGGGACCCCAAAATCATCACCTCTCTCATTGCCTAATATTTTCATTGTCAAAGTTCACTTTTGTGAATTGGTTATATGCTTTTTAGCATGTAAAATTGCTTTATCAAAGCATTTGAAGGTGTTGATGATTTTGCTGCTACGCTACGTGTTTAGCACAGTTTTTGCATTGTGCTACATGCAATTTGCGTAGTGTGTAGTAGCACAAACTACGCATGCTCTGTGAGCGTAGCGTAGTACTATGCCCAGGGTTAGTAATAACATTGCAGAGAATGAGAGGTTACCATTCTAAGATGGCCACCATTATTACATAAGTCTATCCACATACAGTCTGCTTTTTGTGTCATTGCGTGCTCTCATCAAAAGCCGGGTAAACCACTCGCTCAGCTTAGATGGACAGACGAGTGAAGGTAAAGAGGGAGTGCATGAAATACGGTAAGCCAACTGTTGGATCAGATAGTAACAGTTTGGTTGCGCTACAGATATATTGAACAATATGGTTGAGGATTGTATATTTTTGCATTTTAGATTTAATTTTGATGTCTGTTGGAAGTTTTAGCGGGAACACAGTTGCCAAGCTGGGGCTTTACACGTCATGCAGGTAGTTGTTAAGTTGACATGGAGCTATTTGCCGAGATTTAATGAAAAGCAGAATATGTGGTTGAACAATTTGCGGTGTTGTCGTATTTTCACAGCATCAGTCATATGAATACAGAGTAGTATGGTTGAGTTGAACACAGTTTGGAGCTGAGTCTAGTGGTTTTCAGACAAGTAAGCAGTGTTGGACTATTAGCATGATAACATGACGATCTGGGGACACTTTGACATTGTTTTAGGTTGCATTACAGATTTTGTTGACAAGAGTTGCTCGTCATAAGCATGTACATGCAGTTATTTTCATTGGCATTCATGTGAGAGGAGCATGGGGGATCACATAAGCATGATGGCTGGGCGCACGTTGAAGAGGAAGGCACTGGTTTGTAGATCGGATTAGGGTGCCTCAAAGTTCTCCGACGGGGTAGTGGTTTCTTTGTCTGTTCTAATTTGTTTTCACTAAATTCTTTTCTCTATCTGCCATTCGCTTTACATAAACTTACACGTGGTATTGCTCTTACCCCTGTATCAAATTGATTATAGCATTGATGTAGTTGTATATATGTTTAACAAAGGGATCCACCCTTATAAACATGGAAAAAATTGGAAAAAAGTGTCCCTCCAGAATTTGTGTGTCTCCGACGTTCAGGGAAAGCACACTGCTTTGTTAAAATACCCCTCACCCAGCAAAAGGACCCTTGGTGGCATGCTTCATCATCGGGGTCTTCCTGCCCCGCTGCGGGACAGGGCGTGCTACGACCTACGACTACGCGGGAGCACTGATTACACTACTATGTGTGATATAGGAGTGTGAGTGGAAGGGTCAGAAGTGAGTGAAAGTGATGAATAATTAAAAAATACCATGCTCAGCGGAAAAATAAACTTTAATGTTCCTGTAAGCTGGTATTATTAAAAGTGGGGAAAGAGACGGAGGTACTATGCTTTAATGGGCCGTACTTCCTTTGCCAACATGTTTCGAAGCCCGCCCTGGCTTCTCATCAGGACCTAGTGAGATCCCTTCTACACTCTAAATACTAAAGATAAAAAGTGAATTCTTTATAAGGTAATCATTATGTGGTGCATATTACAATTTACATGCACTGTATACTGTACCCCAATAGGTATTTTGCTGGTATGGCTTTTTAATTAGCCCATCTAGTGCCCCATGAGCCTGTAGAACGGGAGGGAAGGAGCACCTGTAGTCAGACAGTCATCAAGGTTGCTACCTCGCCTGGATACTGCCTCACCGTGGCTCCGTGGAGCCATGGTGAGGTAGTATCCAGTGCATGTGCATGTAAATTGTAATATGCACCACATAATGATTACCTTATAAAGAATTCCCTTTTTATCTTTAGTATTTAGAGTGTAGAAGGGATCTCACTAGGACCTGATGAGAAGCCAGGGGAGGGCTTCGAAACATGTTGGCAAAGGAAGTACGGCCCATTAAAGCATAGTACCTCCGTCTCTTTCCCCACTTTTAATAATACCAGCTTACAGGAACATTAAAGTTTATTTTTCCGCTGAGCCAGGTATTTTTTAATTAATCATCACTTTCACTCACTTCTGACCCTTCCACTCACACTCCTATATCAAACATAGTATTGTAATCAGTGCTCCCACGTAGTCATAGGTCGTAGCACGCCCGTCCCGCAGCGGGGCGGGAAGACCCCGATGACGAAGCATGCCACCAAGGGTCCTTTTGGTGGGTGAGGGGTATTTTAACAAAGCTGTGTGCTTTCCCTGAACGTAGGAGACACACAAATTCTGGAGGGACACTTTTTTCCAATTTTTTCCATGTTTATAAGGGTGGATCCCTTTGTTTAACATATTTTGACTAGAGGAGGACGTATCCACCTCTTATGCTCTTGGAGCGCTACCTCTTCACTCCCCCCCTTTGGTTCTTTTGATATGTTGTATATATGTCAAATTTATTTATTTGAGCACAAATCTCTACAAAAAAAGAATACACGTTACTGATCCATTTTTTGATTCATTTCACTCTTGATTATATTAATTCATTTCGAAGATTTATATGTTTGAGGCCATTAGTTTAGGCACTCATAAATGGCACTGTCAAATTTTGTTTCACTATATTGAAATAATATCCCTTGTAGGCTCTCTTACCTGATAAAAAAACATTTTAAAAGTGGCATTTTCAGAATTGTAATTTAAAATCCGACTTCACCATAAGCTAGGATTTTAAAGTAGGATCCTAGAGACACCAAACATGAACTGGCTATCTCTTCCCATTTGGAAATTACACTTATAGAATGCAATAAGGAACCTCCAATGTTATCCTATGGGAGAGATAAGCCTTGCAGTAGTGAAAACGAATGTAAGAGTTTTTCACTACCAGGACATGTAAAACCTAAAAGTACATGCCCTACTTTTTAGATTTATTGCACCCTGCCCTCTGGTCTGTCGAGGGCCTACCCTAGGGGTGACATATGTTTTATAAAGGAAGGTTTGGGCCTGGCAAAAGGCTTACTTTGCCAGGTCAACATGGCAGTTTTAAACTGCACACACAGGGCTTGCAGTGGGCATTAGACATGTTTATAGGGCTACTGATGTGAGTTTCACAATCAGTGCTGCAGGGCCACTAGTAGCATTTAATTTACATGCCCTGGGTACATATGGTACCACTTTACTAGGTGACCTATAAGTAAATTAAATATTCCAATTGGGGATAAACCCATATTACCATGTTTTATGGAGTGAGCACAAGCACTTTAGCACTGGTTAGCAGTGGTAAAGTGCGCAGAGACCTAAGGCCAGCAAAAACGAAATCAGAAAGAACTGGAGGAGGAAGGCAAAAAGTTGGGGGAAGACCACCCTAAAGCTGACAGGTCTAACACCAGTATATTTCCTTCACTATGGAAGTAAAGGAAACTTGCCATTAAAGATATTTCTCCTCGTTTCACCTCAGCTGGAAAGGCGTAGGATTCTGACGCATTCCTAGGTCTACCAGTATTTGTAAATCTCTGAATGCTTCAGAATCTATGGGTGGATGCGTGGGAACACCCAGGCTCCCCCTATGGAATGCGTCCCTGGGGTAGAGAAACGCAAGACAGTGACTTGTGCTGCCTTGCATTACTCCAGATTTATCGAGGCATGCAGGGCCACACAAGATAAATCTCATTATAGGTTTAGAGTTGCCCTGCGCCACCTTGCGTGGCGCAAGGGCGACGGAAAACCCTTGACAGATGTGCCCTCAAATTTCCAACAATCCACCAAAGCGGTGCCTCCAACAATGTAGTACTGTGCCTTGACAGTATACTGTGGCCTGGCCCACACCCTTACATTATGTCCTGGCATGGCAGCATTTTAGCACCTCCAGGGTAAAACTACTGGAATGATATGGAATGTTTCATGTCCTTAAATACTGCATCAGCTTCCATTAACATATAATGTGCATTGAGTTGCTTTACAAATTACTGAGTCAAGGCGATCAGTGTTTGTATAAATAGAGTTGGTATACCTATACCAATAATGTTGTTTATCTTGAAGAAGTAATATTTTTTCATTTTCTTATAGAATTGCAATGTTTGTTGCTCTGCAGTTACAATAGTAAATGTGCACCTGTTTGTAGGGCTAATCGTAAATATTTTCCCCCTGTCCCAAATATAAGCACTTACCCCAGTGTTTGCAGCACTCTAGTTAGAATAGTAATTATGTCTCCCCTCAGTCCTAAACACTTACTTTAAGGTTTTGTGGAGTGTAGTTAGTATAGTAAATATGCCCACCCTAATTATATGTACTTGCACCACTTTTTGTTGGAATAGAGTTAGAGTGGTAAATGTGCCAACCAATATATACACAAATCCCAAATGTTTGTTAGACTGAAGTCAGAATAGTAAATATAGCCTCCAATTATATACAAACATGTCCATTTTCTCTCGGCTTGGGTTAGACTACTAAATTTGCCCCCATTAAATTATATGCTAATCACCAATGTTTGTACGATTAGAGTTAAAATAGTGAACTTACCTCTCCCCCAATATATGCACTTTCCTCATTATTAGTTGGACTAGAGTTACACTAGTACATTTGACCGCCCCAATATACATGCACTTTACACAGTGTTTATTAGACTGGAGTTAAAATATGGAACAAGATTCCCAAAACATATGCACTTTCCCCAATTTTAGCTGGACTGGACTGGAGGTAGAATAGTAAATCTGCCCCCAGCTCCCTTCCCCCATTTATATTTTCCCCAATGTTTGTTGCACTGGATTTAGAATAGTATACATAAATCATAGAAGTAAAATTTATGTTTTTATAAATGACTTTATAATTTCAGTGCATGATTATGTATTACACATTGTTTTACATTTGTTGTGGATATTTTTGCTGGTGCTTGAGTTTTACTTTTAGTTATTTTTGCTTATGCCATTTATTATTGAATTATTTTTGCATAAACCTATATATGTTAGAAACTAATTTCATTATATTCTTATTTATAGATAAATATTTACAAAAATATTTAAACATTTTGATAACAGATGCATATTTTTTTATTAATTTGTTTGTGCTGTAAAAAAATGCGTGGAGTGGGCTTTTGACCAACCCATTGACCAAAAGTCCATTTGTGGGCTTTCATGTCAATGTCACAATATCGACTATAATAAGGTCAAAATAAATGACAACCTAACTCTAAACTTATAATTAAAATAGCAATATTATTGATTGCAAAATATTGAATTACAGAAATACTGAACATTAAAAAATATCTACTGCTAAAATTATGGGGCATATTCCCAAGAACGTGTGATAACCACCGCAAATTTAGCTTAACGCAACTTTGCATATCGCGGGAAAACAACGCCATGTTAACGTAGTATTCTCAACCTGGCGGCACCATGCGATAGTCCCACGATAAAGCGTCAAATGTCCGCGTTAAAATCAACGCGACACCGCAAAAATGCGAAACACTAACGCAAATAAAGTCGCGATGAGGCCAACCGCGATACAAAAATCTGCGATAACCTGCGACAGGCCTGCAATTCCCACGTGTCATGAGGGAAAATGCACAATAAAAGCAGAACAAGAAAAAAAATAAAAAAATAAAAAATAAACTGCGTAGCAGCATGGATGCACCCGGAGCCAGTGCCCAGGTCAACGCGAACCCCACAAGCCCCACAGACCACCAGCAAGGAACCTCGGGGTCGGGGAAGGCCAAGGAGAAGAGGAAGAGGAAGATGGGGTACAGTCCGCATGACAACCGGATCGTCCTCACGGAGGTGATAGAGCACGAACAACAACTGTCCGTCACCTCCACCGTGTCATTGGCAACACAGACGGAAAAATGGCATTCCATCGTGAATGCAGTCGGAGTGTCGATGAGACCAAGATGCTCTGGCACGATGTGAAAAGCCAAACCAAGCAGAAACCGGCTGCCAACAGGAAGGCAGCAACGGCGAATGGAGGTGGGAGTCCAGCGCCACAGGAGGAGCTGGAGCAAATTGCGGCCACAGTCATCAGTGCGGAGACGGTGCAAGGAGTCGGGAGTCCTGATACAGCTCGACATGACCTGACACAACATCAACAGGGCGAGTAACGAACAGGGACTGGGGGACGGGCACAATGGCACACATGCCCAACGACGTGTAGCACACCGCACACCCACAACGACCCTGGGTCATGTCCCTGATCCCCGTGGCACACTGCAGCAGACATACAAACATCAAGTAGACCCCCGTACACCATGTGCCCAGAGGGGTCCCACCCCACACATCACCAAGTCTACGACACACACATGCACCCGTGCGAAACACAGCAAAGATGTGTATGTGAGAGCCACACTGACAATGCAAGTGACACCACATGACCAGCAGCATGGCTGGAGTACAATCACCTTGACATTGTGCATGCCACGAGACTGAGGTGGCTGAGTGTGGACCACATCCGGAAAGGAGCAGGTCACACTCTGACACATCCACGTGCACAAACAACCACTGACGTCAACAATACATCTGCAGACAAACAATGCACAAGAGTACAAAAACCGTCCAAGAGCACAAATGACCCAAGTCGCCAACATCACAGCACCTTAAAAGCACAAAAGTCAAAGGCACACCGCCTCCAAGGGATAAGGGGCAGCAAAATCACAGCTGCAGGTGCGACCCTCCCACAATGCAGCACACATACACAGCAATGCCAGCACATCCACATGGACGACAATGTGGTACACAGTGCAACACTAACACTGCAGAACAGAGGACACAACTGGGTCCACCTGTGCTTAGAAAATGGCCAATCACATCTGACATAGCAGGGAACTGTGAGATGAAAATGTACGTGTACAACCTCACCTACGTCATGTAGTCCAAATGTCCACTATCCCGCATCAAATAGTCCGCTCCTCCCAAACAGTCACAATGTACATTGGCATGCAGTCTGTATGTAAACCTGAATAATGCGTAAACATACATGCCAACACAATGTCAACAAGCATCTCCCCTTCACATTGCAGAGGGACAAACAACACCTCCAGCAGAGCAGACCAGACAACTCCAAAGTGATTCTGAAGAGGACCTCCACACTTCTGACACCGACGCCCTACAACAGTTCATGGACATCTTCGGGCAATCGACCGACAGGAGCAGGGCAGCCCAGCTGCATCGAGGATACCCCACCCCCTGCACAGACAACACAGCTGGAAGCACGCACCACCACGGCTGGCTCCCAGCAGCACACCGAAGCACACATCGCATTCCAATGCCAGGTGTCAGACTGCCAGAAGGGTGTCCGAACAGGTGCGGGTGGGGTCCCACCTCATGGAAGCTGAACTAGATCACATACGTGGGTGTCTAAGTCCCATCAGGGACCACCTACACTCCCCAAAGGAGACCCACACTGCGACAGAGACACCCGCATTTGCACATTTCCAGGACTGACCACACCCAGAGCCACAGGATAATCATCCACACCCCCACGCTGGACTGGCACGCCGGCCCAGTCCACTCCTCTTACGTATTGAGTGGGGGACGACAAAGCTACATGTGCAATGTCCCACACTCTGCCTGCGGTGACATGGCTGCGTCCTCTGCACACAGCACAATGTGATGTTGTGGGACCGTGGCCCGAATGCATACATCATGAGCACATGGACACACTCATAGAGCTCTTGAACTGGCCACGGGCACATGCGCCAGACACCTTTATTGGCATGGTCACATGTACAGTGACGCATGTGCTGGATGTGTGTGGGGTGAGTGTCAGCCAGCCCTTAGGGAGTCGTTGGTGCTGGCAACAACTTGAACAGTGATCACAATTGAAGCAGAAACATAAAACACCAGCATAACAGAAACAACTGTGAAGCATCATGGTGGTAGCCGGAGAGAGTACAGTGTTCACCCAACATGCAAGCAGAATGCTCCTTGATTCGTTGTGCACTGAGTAAGTGGCACCTGAAGGGCTGAGCAGGGTATCAAGCTGATGATGGCACCCACGACAGGTGTGAGCAACTCTGATAGTCTGGCAGTTAGACACTTACGACTCTGGCACCTGTCTTTTGGAGTTGGTCCTGGCGGTGGTGGCGTGTGCATCCTGCGGTGATGCAACGTCCGGGCAGGCCAGGACTCGATTTGATGTGTGAGCCCAGGTGGACCGCAGTTGAGGCCGGAGGCAGCGGACAGCGCAGGGCCACAGAGACATGGCGTTGATGCCCCCAGGCCATCGGAAGAGAGGCCATCTGACATGCCCTCAGGTTGGGGCCATGATTTGAGCTGCACAGAGTTAGTGGCCCCGGATGCACTGCAGCCGGCACAGGCACACCGCCACGGGACGGTGACTTGCTGTGCAGTGAGATAGTGCCACGCTAGGTGAGTGGGTCCTCGTCAATATCGAAGGTGAATGTCGCGGCGGTTTGTGGGGGACAGTGGAAGGGCTCCTCCAGGGCATGATGCAGAGGGCAGAAGCCGGCCGGAAGCGGCAAATGGAGGAGTGGAATGCTACAGCCTCGTCTTGGCAACATAGTCAGTATCACCGACACGATGATGAAGACAACCCCCAAGCCATGGACTCAGTCTCCAACAAATCTCAAGAAGTAAGTGTCCATGGATGTCGGGGAACAGACTTAGTGGCACCGGAGCTGTAAGGGGATGCAGTCTGCGACGTGGCCAGTACAATGTTATCAGCTCGGCCATAAATGATTCATGACTGAGTTCCCAATGTGTGACCTACTCGTCCGCTGTGTGGTCCGGAGGCAGCGGGCAGCGCGGGCCAACCGCTGTTCAGCAAGCTCCTCCTGGAACACTAACACACGGCGTTGAAATGGCATGTGGTGATGACTCGTGGTTGACCGAGGCAGTAGCGACAGAGCTGAGCGGGTGTTTAGCCAGCGACGATGCCGTGTCCTGCCTGGTACGGACTGGATTGGATTTGTGCGAGGCCTGCAGGCCCGCAGTGTAGTCCGAAGGCGTAGTCTTCAAGGGCCCACAAACACGTGTGGCTGGGATGCCATGCACATACTTTGTGTCACCACTTAGAAGGGAGTATAGTGAGTTAAACTCTGCATTTGCATGTGCACTCGGCCATTGCCAAATCAAGACTCAGTCCCAAATGTGTGACCTACTTGACCGCAGTGTAGGCCCGGGGCAGCGGTCAGTAGGGGCACACATCCATGTGTCGTTGGCCCGCGATGTACAGAGTTAGTGACACCAGGGCAGTTGTCGGCAGTGTCCGGACACCTCCGTGAAGATGGTCCTTTTCTCCTCCGGACTGAACCGCGTCTTCCTCTTACTCGTCTCCTTGCGAACAATGATATGGACTCCGCCATGCAGATATCATGACTCAGTTCCACATGCAGTGATAGTGTGAGGAGGCTGCCAAGGACGCGGGGTTCGGGCTTGGAGTTTGCGCCGGCACATGGTGGGCCCTCTTCGACACACGCCGGTGTCGGCAGGTGAGCTGTGAGGTCTGGATACGCAGGAGCAGGCATGACAGGTTGGGAGTTCAGCGCCCGTGGTGCAGCAGGCGCATAGGTTCGCAGGCCACAGCACTCACAGCGAGGGCGTCGGCCTCGTGGCGGGGTAGGAGGCGCCGCACTGGCAGGCACGTTTGCCATTCCGGAAGAGGACCACGCCCAGGGCTACGTGCTTTTTATTCACACCCCTACGCTGGCCTTGCGTACTCCGGGCCAGGCCACTCCGCACATGCTTGCAGGGGGGACGTCACAAGCTACATTTCCACGTTCTTCCCCACTGGCTGTGGTGACATGGTTGCGTCCACTGTCCACTACACTCCACACATCAGCAGTGCATGTGGGCATGGATATGTCTGTGGTCTGCATTCTGCAATCTGTCCAGGACATCTCCGCCACAGTTGGCATTGTGTACATTCTCATTCATGGGTCACTTGCCTCCTTCGCACATACCTGGTTCCCACCTCTCCCCACATTCCACTATTGTGTGGCTGCGGTGCCATACCGTTGATGGGTCATGTACATGGCTGAGCAAGGTTGCCACAGTAAGTTGTGCTGTCTTGTCTGGTGGGTGGGCATGTTGGTGGGCATGTTGTCTGGCATGTTGTATGTGATTTTGTGACGTGCGCATTGCCAGTGTTGTGAGTTGCATGATTGTGGAGTTGAGGTGTGTGGTGTGTTCATTTGGTACTTACCTACATGCAGTGCATTTCCATGGGTGCCATCCTGGTAACGCTCGTTGATGATGGACTGTCGGGGGATGATGGAATCATGCACAGTGCCTGGGTAGTTGGCTACAACATTGGTGTAGGCTCCCCGCTGGTCCACTATTGCCTGCACATTGATGGGATGCGTGTGCTTTCTGTTGTGGTAATTGTGTGTTTTTTCGTCAGGGGGCACAAGTTGGAGATGTGTGCAGTAGATTGCCCCCAACAGGTGCGGGGCTCCTGCTATGGCGTGTAGTCCTTGCTTGGTCCCCAGCTGTTCCTGCACATTGTGGGGGACGTTTAGGTACTGGGGTACCTGGCTGGTGATGGCATCCAGGACAGGTGTGGGGAACTTGGATGGGGCTGGCTGTGTGTCTCCTCCGACTCTGGCGGATGTTGTTTGGGGGGTACGGGAGGCCAACATGTGCAGCACAGCCAGCCGCTTTGTCTGCGGAGGTATGTTGATTGTCCGCTGTGTTGGTACCGTCAGCCTGTGGGCAATGATGATCCGGATGCGGTGGATGGTTGTCCTTTTGAGCCTGTAGTGGGCATTGACATTGTCTGGTGTTAGGTCTGTGGGGCTGGTGCGTTTCCTGAAGGTCCGCTGTCTTTGTCTGCGCTGCCTCTGTGGTGGTCCGGGGGGGGGAGCGTGGGGTGCTGGGGCCCTGGGGGTGGTGGCGGAGGGTGTTGTTGCCCTCTCGGGGCTCCGGGATGCATGGTGAGTAGCTCCATGGCATCTGTTGTTCTTCATGTGTGCTGTGGACTGGTCTCCCTTTGATGGTGCAGGTTGTCGTCCGACTTTACACCAGGTCAGAGCAGGTGTTAGATTCCTGCTGCTAACGCGCCTTATCGCCTGTTTTGTGGTCTTATCGCTGATCGGGCTGGTCGTTGAGAATGTTGAGTTGTGGTGTTGTCGCGGATTTTTGCTCGGGAACGCCTACTCTGCATCTCATTAGCGATAGTTGCGGGGGTCATCTGTGGCGATGTTTTTTGTGGCTGCTATCGCGGGTAAAATGGTGTTATGGGCTGTTAACACCAGCTTGTGAATGGTGCGATAAATTTATTGCCACTTTGGCTGCGATAAAGTGCCGCTAACTAGGCGATGTGTCCTTGAGAATATGCCCCATAGGGTATAATGACATTTACTTTTAAAATTAGTATTAAAATGCACATAAATATAAAAAAAAATGTAGCAACAAAAATAGCGATTATATAATTTTTAAACAAATAATGTTCCATTAAAATGAATTTTATTTTTAACAAATTGTAATTGTTTTTAAAAATATATTTTACATATATGTGTATATATGTAAAGTTGCAATGCGGTCTCTGGAGTCATTGCAGGAGGTGCGCACTAGCAGCTGGTGCAGACGAGAAAGGCAGACAATCCTTCCAAGTGAATCAAAGCAACAAAAATGATCGCCCCACTCCAGGGATGTAGAATTTTCAAGATTTATTATCTTACCAACAGCTTCACCGACACGTTTTGAACTTCGTGGTCTTTTTCAAAGTGGTGAGCCCTTTCTTTCTGCCAATTATATACAATATAGCCCATGTTGCCTATAATGTGGCATTATAGGAATTGTAGTGTACTTAAAAAACAGGTGATTCAATTATGATGAATATAATATATCGCAACATACAAAGTTACTGTATTGAGCAATATATTTTTTAAAACAATTACCATTTGTTAAAAATAAAATTCATTTTAATAAAACATTATTTATTTTAAACTTATATTATCGCTATTTTTGTCTGCTGTATTTTGTTTTTTTGACATTTATGTGGATTTTAATACTAATTTTAAAAGTATATATCATCATACTCTATATTTTGGCAGTAGATATTTTTTAACGTTCAGTATTTTTGTAATTCAATATTTTGTAATCAATAATATTGTTATTTTAATTAAGAAATTAGATTTAGGTTGTCATTTATTTTGACCTTATTATTGTAAATCGATATTGTGACATTGACATGAAAGCCCACAAATGGGCTGGCAAAAGCCCACTCCAAGTATCGGTATTGTACCTATAAGGTCTTCAGCTACAGACAGTTGAAAGCAGTCTGTAGGTGAGACCTAAAAAAGGAACTGTAATTGCTGCTGGAGAACGAAGAAATCAGGTTCACCCTTTAAACTGCAGTTGTGTTCCAGTCTGGAGGATTTGATGACTGTTCTGCTCAAGATGAAGATTGAGAAAGTTCAATTCAGAAAAGTGGCTGTCACGACTTATTACTACTACCTTGTATAGAGAAATTCTTAACACACATCTGGAATTTCTAAGTGCTGGATGTAGCTGAGGATTTCACATTGGATGGTGCATCCAAACACTTTTCAAATGAAGCAGTTCTGTGGAATACTGCTGTCGAGAACCTTAGAAAATATGTCACAGATGTGCACCGAGCTAAAGAAAGAATACAGTGGAGAGTCGCCAGTCGCCCAAATTTACCTACCTTAAAGAAAAGTATGACCACAGGGAAGAGGAAACTCATTTTTTCAATTCCAGAAAAAGAAGGATAATGACAGTAAAGTGCTCTGAAATCCAGAAAAAGAAATCTGGGAAAGTCCTTTAGGAAGCACGAAGGGAAGGAGGGATTGTACCCAAATTAACACTGATGAAGTACAACAGGTAGAAAGAAACCTCAGACTTGGAGAAGAAACACCAAACTCCTACTACAAGTCTTGGGAGGGATACTTGCCTGTTAAAATCTTCTCTACTGCTCTGGAATGTCAAAACCACGTAAGATGTAATATATATGGAGGGAGGATCTAAAGAGCAAAGGTCACAACCATGGGAAGTGTTCTCTCTAATGAATGTACAAGAAAAAGGAGAAAAACTCCACCTTGAGAGAATTTTTTGCCTCCTAATCACATTGGTTGCACTCCAGCTTACGTTACACAATGAGCACACATGGTTGACCTACACACGCTTCAAAATGCAGAAGTGTGGGACCTACCATTAAGGTGTCAGTCATGGGAGATTAACTTGTACCTGTGTCAAGAATTTGGGTATCTCAGTCTAAAAAACCCCGTTACGGTGAAGGCGAACACGCGCTTACTTCATACTAGGTTGCTACAGGAGCGGTCATTAAATGAGCTGAAGCCACTTTGTAGTTTTACACAAGGGTGGACCGCTTCCTTTTTCTTTTTTTTTAGTAGGGTTCTATACCCATTCATGGTTGTTTCACTCACTTCATTGGTCCTGAAGAAGCGCCAGGGATCTTTCTGACCATTTGTAGGGCGCGGAACATGTTGACCGAGAGTTACTGTGGCACATCATTGCTCTATCAGTAACACACAACCTACGGGTTCTTTAGCCTGGCAGGGGAACCACACAGTAAACTTAGCTTCTTTTTGGTAACCCTTAGCTAGTTTTAACATTCACTCACTCACTCACTAATCTTTTCGAACCCTTTATCTCACACCCTCACTCATCATACGGCATTACCAATAAAAGATCTCTGCAAAAGCGATCCTTCGGAGGACCCGTAGGGCATTGCAGCGCCGGCCCAACGAGGAGCAATGCCCGATGATGAAGCATGACATCCCTCGGGATGTGTGAGGGCATCAAGAGACAAGACTTGCGCTTGCCTCTAGTCTGTGGGGTTTAGACCTAGGTTTTTTTCCCTGTTCCCTCCTCTCTTCTCTCTTTTTATGTGTATAACTATTGTGCCCACATTTGGAACAGTTACCCCCCGTTTGGTCTGAGATTATTACATGGAGCACGGGTACTGGACCACAACAAGCTCCTAGTCCCCCCCTCTTTGTTTGATAAGAATTTGGGTATAACGTTTGATTTGCAACTGGACTTTCCTGTCCAAATAAGTACTGCTGCCTGCACCTCTTTCTTCCAGTTGTGAGACATCACGTAAAGTTCCAATTATGAATGCATTCGTTTCTGTCTGGTTTGATTTTTGTAACGCTCTTCGCCTTGATCTGCCCAGTTCCTCAACAAAAGCTCCCAATTGAGTCAAAATTCTGCTGCCAGATCATTTCTTTATGCTGCCTACCAGTGAAGCAATACATTCTTTTTATATCTCGCTTACTAGTTCATAAAATTATTAATGATCAGAAGCTCACTGCTTGGTCCTATTCATCAATTGCTTTTAGCTGTCTCACTTTTGGAGATCAACAAATTCCATCCTTCAGGTTCTAAAAGTTAATGATGTGACAATTGGGAGAGGGCAGTTTCTGATTCTGCTGTCTCTAAATGAAACTCGCTGGTTCTCTCACTTTTCATTTGTTCCAAACACAATCTGCTAACATTTATGAAGCCCTAAAAACTTGGTTCTCTTTTTTAATAACTGTAACCATTATGTCTATGCATTAATCCTTGGTCCTGTTTGTGGATTTGTGCCTTTAAATGGCCAAGATGCCTGCTGGTCGAATCTGCACTTTAACAAACTATTTACGTTACATAACTTAATTAAAATAAGCATTTGCAAAGCCAATTTATCGCTTCTATGAGATAAATGGGGCAGACACAGAAAGAAAATGTGCCTGTAAAAAATTGGATTACCGGGTGATGGAGGTGAAACCCTACTCAAGCTGTAACCACAGTCCTTGTCAGGGTGCAGTCACAAGCAAACCCCAAATTAGCCTGTGCTCAACCCTCTGGTAGCTTGGCACAGAGCGGCCAGGCTTAACTTAGAGGCAATGTGTAAAGTATTTGTGCAACATTTCAAACAGCTATAATTATGAAAACACAAGAAGAATCCCACACTAAATTTGAGAAAAAAAAGTGTAGATATTAATAAATAAAGCAAGACAAAAACGATTAAAAAAAACCATCTGTAGAACTGGAGATATGCAAGTTTAAAGATTTCAGTGAAAATAGCGCTAAAAAGCAGAAAGTGCCAACTGTGGTTATCTGGACGCGCTGGACACAAGTTCAGGCCGATTGCAATGGAGCGCAAGTTGGCTACAGGGACTGACTTAGGTCAGTTGAACACAGTACCTTAATCCTGGTTGGGAAGAGATGCGGAGTCCCGCATTGAGGACGTGTCACGCAGCAGACGCAATGCGAGTTCCGGGCGAGGAGATGCATTGCACAGTGGTGGTTCCAATGGGTTGCGAAGTGCAATGCCATGTTCTTATGTTGGGGAAGTCTGCGCAGCAGAGGCAATGTGTTGCTTCCGAGGGCGATTCGTCGAGCAGCAAAGGTGATGTATGGGTTCTGCGGGAATTGCACCACAGAGGGGATGCGTTGGTTTTGCTGAATCAACAGATGGGCTGGCGGAGCACCTTCAGGCCCACTTCCAGGGGTCCAGGACTGGGGTTTTAGTGGCTTGTAGAATGTTATTTAAGAATGTTTTGGTGCGGTGACCCCACTTGGGAGGGCAGGATTCACAGACGGCAAAGTCAAGATGCTGGGTTCAAGGTGTTTGGAAGCCTGTTCTGTCCCTGAGGCTTCTCATCAAGAGGCCAGCCAACGGGAGTCACTCTGAGGTCCTGGGTTTAGAGTTGCAGGTCCAGTCCTTTTTACCGAGGCAAGAAGGCAGCAGGTCCGCACAGCGGGGCAGCAGTCCTTCTGAGCCACAGACCAGCTGAGTGTCAGCCCTTTCAGCAGCACAGCAGCCCTTCATCCACACAGAGCCCACAGGTCCAGAAGTGTAGTGAAGAGCTGGGTCTAATGGACCAATATATATACCTGATGCCCACTTTGAAGTGGAGGAAGCTTCTAGAGGTTTCCAGCCCGCAAGGTGTCAGGCATCCCCTTCATCCTTGTCCTGGCTCCAGGTGGTCTGGGGGTCATAAAAGACCAGTGTCAAACCCTTTGTGAGAGTGCTCAGGCAGAACCTTTGTGATGTGCAAGTGTGGTAGGTGACAGATCCTCCCTCTCTTTAACTCAGAGTGGCCCAACACCTAGCTTCTCTTTGTCTCACTGTCTGGAAGCAGTAGTCATAGACCAGCTACCATCTACAGCTAGTCATGTGAAGAATTGGTTAGGACAAGAAGACACAAACTTTCTAAAAGTGCCATTTTCAGAAATGTGACTGAAAATCTGACTTTCCCATTAAAGAGACTTTTGATGACAATTCTTTAGACACCAAACTCAACTGTCTACCTGCACCCAAGGGATGGGTGGCATTTAGGGGTGTTGAGGTTTTTTAGGGGTTATGGATGGGTGTGTTTAGGGCTGGTGAATGTTTTTAATGTTCAGTGATCAGTACAGCTTTGGGGTGATGAAGGGTTTTTAGTATTCATATATGGGTGGAGTTTACGGTAGTTTGGAGTTTTGAGAGTTCAGAGATGGGTAGAGTTTATATGTAGAAAAGGTTTTTAGGGTTCATTGATGTGGAGTTTAGGGGTGGAGAGGGACTCTAGGGTTCATTAATAGGTGAATTTTATGGGTGGTGAGGGTATTTTAGGGTTCAGGGATGAGTGGAATTTAGGGGTGGTGCAGGGTTTTAGGGGATCAAGGATGTGTGGGGTTTAGGCGTAGAAAGGGTTTTTAGGGTTCAGAGTTGGGTGGAGTTGATAGGTAGCAAGGGGTTTTAAGGTTGAGAGATGCGTAGAGTTTAGGAGTAGAAAGGGCTTTAAGCATTCAGGGGTGGGTGGAGTTTAGGCATGATGAGCTGTTTTTAGGGTTCAGAGAAGGGTGGAATTTAGACTAAGAAAGGGCTTTTAGGGTTCAGGGATCGGTATAGTTTAGGGGTCAGGGATGGGTGTATGTTATACATGGGGAGGCATTTTTAGGGGGAAGAGATGGATGGTTTTTAGGGGTGGGGAGGGTTTAGCAAATTAAAACCATCTAAAATAATTGCTTGACAATGTAAAAGATATAAATCCAAAATAATGTCCCCTGATTTAAATGATTAAAATAAATAGCTCTGAATTTTCTTTTCAAAAAGTAAGACCTGCAACCTTTTCATTTACACTTTAAAAAATGAGAATGCAGAAACAAATTTTGAAAAACAATCTTTATATTAAATGGTAAATGCCATTCATTCTGAACATTCCCACGAAAATGTTTAGATGAAATGGTTTCTCAGTTATGGTATTCCAATAAATAGTTTTTCTATTAAATCACATACAACTGTTTAAAGGGCTACTTAAGTGGGTTGCACAATTAGTGCTGCAGGCCCACTAGTAGCATTTAATTTACAGGCCCTGAGCACATGCAGTACCACTTTACTAGGGACTTACAAGTAAATTAAATAGGCCAATTGGGTGTAAGCCGATTCTACCACGTTTAAAGGAGAGAGCACAAGCACGTTAGCACTGGTTAAAGATAGTAAAGTGTGCAGAGTCCTAAAAGCCAACAAATGCGGGTTCAGAAAACAGGAGGTTGAAGGTAAAAAGTTTAGGGATGACCCGGCAGAAAGGGCCAAGTCCAACAGTGCCATAGTTGGCAGAAATGAAAAAAGGCACACGAGGAAGGAAAGGACAAGAGTGGGGGTGCAGCAGGGTAGTGCGACGGACAGACTACATATCAAGTGGGGATGATGGGAAAATTATAAAGAGGCAATGATAGAGAAAAAGGTGACAGGATGACTGAGTAAATTATTATTATTAATTCACATTTGATAAAGCGCATGGCTACCCTTAGGCATCCCAGCGCTAGCTGCAGCAAGTGAAGGAGAGAATTCTCACGGCAAGTTCTGAAGGAGCCATGTTTTTAATTGCTTCCGAAATGAGAAATGATGGGTCAATGAACCGAGATAGGTCGGGAGCGTGTTCCATAATCCCGTCGCATTGTAGGCGAACATACGGCCTCCGGCTCGAGCTCTTTTGATTTTAGGTACTGTTGCGAGGAACAAATTAGCTGATCGCAGACCAAGAAAGATGAAAAGGTGATAGGATGACAGACAGAACCATGGCAGAAGATAAAGAGGAAAAGAAACCACGAAAAAGAGAGTGACAGAACAGTGCATAGAAATGTAAAAGACAGAGCATTTTGTAGAAAAAGTGAAAGGAGGGACAGAGGAAATGGGAGAGAAACGGACGGTAACATTTAGATAGGGGCAAAAGAATTGAAAATATAACGACAGAGGAGGGGGTGGTGGAGGGGCGAATACAGAAAACTGGCAGGTGTCCAAGAAGTGAAAAGTGACTTGACAATAAGAAATTGATGAAGAGAGAACAGTAAGCAGAAAGACAAAAGCTGAAACGAAAAGACATAAAAAGAAAGCAATGTCGGAGAACAGGAAATAGCTGTATTTGGAATTGTTGAAAGAAGGTGGGCTCTGTCTTACAAAGGACATGCGGCCATTTCCAGGAACACTTAACATTCGTCTAAGGCCAAAGGTTCACATTCCTATGCTTCGGATGAACTTGTCACATATTTGCAGATGCTCTGGAATTCCAACAGTGGTTTACTAAATAAACCGGAAATAAGGCCAAGGACGGTCAACAGTCCTCGCGACGCCCCGAAGGCAGCTACTGACGTGCAGACAGGCTCCAGTGCTGTATTATGCGAGCCTTGTTAAGGATTCAGGCCAGGGCTGCGCGCGCCGGAGCTATCGGAAGTATTTCCTGAAATTAGGGAACCAGCCCTCAGCCAGAAGCTCGTGCAGTCAGTCACGAAGTCAGTAGGGCCTAATCAATCCAAGCCTAACAATCAGTGCTTTAAATGGAAAAAATGAGTGCAGGTCCACACCAGCTTTAACAGAGGGGGCGGGGTAAGGGGCGTGGCTGGAAGACAGACATTTAATTTGATAGTTTCTTGGTGTGCAACTGCGCAGAGTGATACAACGGTTCTGCCATCTGTATTCTTTTTGTCTATGCGTAAAGTAACTCACATTTTCTGTGTGCAATATGCCTCTGCAGATATGGCACATGAAAGTTATCTGCATTTTCACATTATGTGCAATTATTGATACTGTGGGTGATATGAGAAAGAAACTTTTATAATGATAGACCATGATCCCATTCTAGTTAGGAGATTGCCAAATCTTGAGAGCAACAGACAAGTTGCCTCAATGCAAGTTAGTAAGTATAAGGAGTGATAGTTCAGACGAGGGAAAGAGGCATACCATATGGGGCACTAGGTTGGAGAATGCTGTTGAGTTCATTCCCAAGGACATTCTGATTGAGGTCATGCAATTTGGCCAGGTGGGGCACACAAAGCAGGCCCCGTGAGACTCGGGTGTTCTGAACTGTTGAGGTATGTCCCATAGATTTAACTTTCCTTGGTTACAGATTTGGCTGTGGTCTCAAACCAAAGCTTTTTTTTTTATTTGAAAAGTTTTATATAGCGCTGGCTAGACCCGGAGGTATCAGAGCGCTTTACAAGAGGATCAGCAAGTTACAGGTTACATAGTTACATCAATTAAATCAAAGAATCACGGAGGGAGGAGGGGGAGGGAAGGAAACACAATGGGGAAACGAGGAAAACAATGTCAGATGACCGGCTGGGTAGGTGACGGCCGAGGGGGTGAAACCAGGGCCAGACTCCTCTATAGCTGCATATGACAGCTCCACCGGGCATCGGCCAAGGTTGCTCGTGCACCGAGGTAAGTACAAACAGTATTGGTATCTGCCAAGGGGCATCGTCAAAGGTCCATCGAAAGTTCCATCAAAGTTCCACCAGGTGAGGGCCCTGTTGATCCAGCTCTGTGGTGTGTACAATCTTCAAAGCTGTATTCACTTGCACAGTTATGCACAAAGTCAAGAGCACAGAGACAGAGGAATCCCAAAAGGTAAGCATGTGTATACTGAAGGGACAAGACAATGTGCCATTGGAAGGAGCATAGTACAGGGCCAGCTGTTTTGAAGTTTGAAGCTGTGGCACATGTATTGATGAGAATAAAACTTTCTGGAAAAAAGTATGTTTTCCATTTGAAACAGATTTTATACTTGAATTCATATCCTTTATATTTGTTTCTAGATCAGCATTTAAATGGGAGCGGCATAGCCTATATTAGTGTAGATTGGCTGTACCCCTACAAAATTCTTACAGGACTCATATTTAAACACCGAACCACTTAAATGTTGTGTTAGAGTAACCAGGTGACGAAGTAAAAAAAAAGCCTTTCCTAGAGGACCCCTTTGTGAAGCGTTGCTACATTGTGTCTACACACATTTTCCCCTTGCTTTCCTCCGGCTCTCTCACCACCCCCTGCTGCCTCCCCTCCTCCTACCCTCAACGCCCCTCTTTTCCATGCCCATTTATTCTCACACCATGCCTTTTGGCGGTCTCACATACCTACACCTTTCCATGCCAATTTCTCCTTTCTGTCCCTCAAATCTTGCACCTGTTTTACCTGCCATTTATTGGTCTATCCACAGTCCCCCTTTCTCTCTTCTGACTTGACTGTCTTTCTCTTCCTTTTCCTGTCTCTTCCTTTCCTATGTTTCTCTCCTTCACTCATTTGCCATTCTTCATTCTCTTCCTCTTGTCTTTCTAGAGTTTCTTTCATCTCTTGTCCCTGTTTTGACCTCTCACTCCGTCCTCTTTCTGCAGCACTCTATCTCCCTAACTCTCTTCCATTTTCTCTCTCTTTAATCCGAGCAGTTGTGGAGAAGAGCAGGCCCACCCCTTTCCCCCACTGTCCAACATGACAAGCAAGACAAAGCTTAATGCAGATGAGTGCTGGTCGGAGCTCCAGCCACAACACCTGTGGCCGCTACAGTGCACCCGGTGGCCGGGCACACACCGGTGGCTGGGCACACAACCGGTCTGCTCCAAAGTGCGCTGTACAGACCAGGACTGGCAGACAGTTTGTGCATACACCAGCCTGCACATCAAGCCTCATCTTAACATAAACAGGCAACGGGAATTGGTGGTTGGGTGCAGAATGGCGATGCAGGACACCATTAATGTGCACACACTGTTCAATCATACAGGCAAGTGAAGACACTGCTCAGCTGATTAAAGCACTGCTAACAATAGTAGCTGAAGGAGGGTGCCACTGGGGAAATACCTTGCATTTGCAAAGGGGGTTACCAGCAAGGGGCAGCAGATTGCCCATAAAAGCATAAAATATTTTCTCATTTCTGGGGTGAGGAGCAAATTAATTTTGGTTTTGTGACCATAAAGAAATAAAATTTCTGTAGTTGTTAACATCTCTGGGCAAAGCAGAATGCAGTGCCAATTCTATTCTGTTTCTCCCAAATCGCAGCTGAATATTAAGGGAGAAAACCAGGAGAGAAACATAAAAATTGTCTTAGATGGAGTTGAAACCCTACGTTCTTATTACAAACTACATTTGCCCAGGCTTGTTGCCAGAAGTGTATTTTTAGGGGGGCATGGCCACCAGCAATGACCAAACATTAATCCCTCAGCTACGATCAAACATTAAAGTTACGCAAATAGGTGTATTTTTCCCCAAATACTTGTCAGGAAAAAGGTGCAATATGCAAGTTTTAAAGCATACAATGCTTTTTAGTGTTTTTTTTATCATTGGTGTGATGGGTTGTACTACTAAATATTGACCGTATTGAGGATAGAATATCAAAAGGTAAGTGCATTTAGGGAATGCTAGAAATTGGATTCCTGGTTGGCTGAGGTATGCACCCAGGCCAGGCAGGAACCACCACTCTAGTCAGGACAAGCTAGATACACATTAAAAGATAACCTGTGCTCACCCTCTGGTAGCTTGGCACAGAGCAGTCAGGCTTATCTAAAGAAGCAATTTGTAAAGTATTTGTGCAACACACACACACACACACATAGTAACACAATGAATACACCACATAAAGACTCCACATGGGTTTAGAAAAACAGATTATTATATTCTGAACAAAACAAGGCCAAAACGACAAAAGTCCAATGTATAGAAGTTGAGATATTGAATCTTAATGGAATACATGCAGTAAAGCGCTTAGAAGGGAGTAGCGCTAAAAAGGTTAATTTAGGTTGCACTGGACCAGGGCAAGGTCAAAGTCCGACCTCGATGGAGCGTTGGCCGGCTACAGGACCCATGCAGGCCCTGGTGAACAAAGTACCTTTCCTGGTCGCAAACAGCGAGGTGTGTTGATGTCACGGGCCGTAGGATGCGTCGATCTTCTCCACGCAGTGATTGTGATGCGTCAGTTTCAAAGACGGGTGCTGGAGTCAAGAGGCGTCAAGTGATGCTCTGGACTCTGACACACAGTTGAGGGGATGCGTCGATCTCACCAAGCTGCAGTGGTGGTGATATGCTGTCCAATGCATGGATCTCTGGAGGCAAAGTGCTGGTTTCGAGGCGATGCACCGATTTTACTCCCGCAACCGGGTTGATACCCTGGTTCTGCTACATGCAGACAGGAGTTATTTATTTATTTATTTAATTTATTTATTTGAAGGTTTTATAAAGCGCGAACATGACCCGTCAGGGTATCAGAGCGCTGTACACAAAGCATGCAATATGAAGAGGAAAGGTAGCAAATTCACCAAATAAGTAGTCAGTTAAGTAGTAACGCGAGAAAGAACAATCCAGGTATTAGAAGGTATAAAGCAGTACAAATGCATCACTGAACGTTCAAAAGAAGGCTGTAGAAATGAAGTAGAAGTTAGTTCGGGTCGCTTCAGGTCTATCGTTGCAGGTAGCTATTCAGGAGCAATCCTTTGACTTCTTTTTTGAATGTGGCAATCGAGGGGTTAGATCTGATTTCGGTAGGAAGAGCTTTCCAAATTCTCGGAGCCAGTCCAGAGAAGGCTCGGTTATAAGTTCTCTTCCTATTGAATTTTTGTGGTTTCAGCAGTAGATTCTTAGAGCTTCTTAGGGATTGATTCAAGCCAGATAGTTCAAGTTTTTTTGCCAGGTAAACTGTTGCATCGAAATCAGTGTTGCAGGAATCAGTGAACCAGGCACAGGAGCAGGGGTAGACGCTTTGACATCCCTGAGTCTCAAGGAACAGGAGGCAAGCCAACACGCCCTTGGAGATTACTTGGAGTCAAGGCAGAATCCAGCTCTCCTTCTGCAGAGTCAAAGAGCAGCAGGCAGCAGGAAGCAGGGCAATAAACAGAAAAACAGGCCTTCCAGATCAGGAGTCGAGTTGAGTCCTTTAAGCAGCACAGCAGTTCTTCTGGCAGAGCTTCAGTTACAAGTCCAGTAGTGTCTAGTTTTAGGGGGTCAGAGATGTAGTACTTATACCCCAAAGTCCCTTTGATGTTGGGGTGACTTCAAAGCAGCTCTTTGAAGTGCACAAGTGTCCCTTTCAACCCAGTCCTGTCTGCCAGGCTATCTGTGGGGGCAGGAGGGTAATCAGTCCTTTGTGTGGGTGACAGTACACAGCCTATTCAAATGAAGTGTTAGCCCCTCACTTCCATACTGCCCAGTCAAGGCCATCAGAATGCAGATGCATGTAGATGGGTACTCACACACACCTATCCTTCCTGTTTTGTGGCTGTCACCCACCCTAGACATGTACAGGAGACAGGCTGTCAGTCACACATACTGCCTGGGTGGGATACTGCTTTATCGTCCCCCTGGACCTGCTGGTCCCTTTCCCAAGTTGCTTGCCGACTGGATCATGCCCAGGGCTTTGCGATATTCGCATTTTCTGCTTCTTGGCGACTGTAACATTCACATCGATATCACCGATGGGAGTGACACACATGACTTTCTAGCTGTGATACAATCGTCTTCACTCCAACAATATGTGTCTGACCTGACTCATTGTGGTGGTCACACGCTAGATGTAATTTGCTCTAGTTTGCCTTTGCTATTGTCTCCCCCTCTACCAGTCACTTGGTCTGACCATTATCTGATTCTTTTTTCCTGGCAGATTTCCAAAGGTCATCCTTCTCTCAGGCCTCGCTTCAATGGCCGGGGAAGGGCGCCCCCTAAAATAGAGCCTGCTGCATTCTGTCTAGCTTTAGCAGAATGTCCGCCGTCGCTCCCTGCTGATTTTTTTCCTGCCCTTGCCCATTTTAATAGCTGGATTGAGAAGGTGGTGATTGATCTCACCCCACAAGCCAAACCTAGACACCATAATGCCCCACTGTCCAAACCATGGTTCTCGCCCCAGCTCAAAATTCTGAAGCAGCATTGTAAAAGGCTGGAAAGAAAATGGAGACAAGATTATGGTTCTGAGGCCAAGACCAAATTGAAAATGGCCCATAAGGCCTACTATGCGGCCATTAGATTGGCCAAGTGGACCTATTACGCTGATCGTATTGCCCAGTCTAGTAATAATGTTAAAGAGTTGTTTAGCATTGTAAAAAGCTTTACCTCTCCCAATGCAATGAACGTGGCCCACACCCCTTCTCTCAAATGGTGTGAAGAACTCTCTAATTTTTTTACCAATAAGGTCAGGGCATTGCAATCGCATTTTCATAACTCTGACAGCCAGCCATTTCAGCTGTCCCCTGATTACTTATCTGGTTCCACTACCTGTGTTACTTTTTCTGCATTTGAACCTGTATCTCTGTTGGACTCCCTGGCTACTTTATCCTGCCTTTTCCCCTCATGATCATTGCCCTGCGAAACTTATGGCTGCAGCAGCTGCTGTTATAAATCCATTTTTGAATCAGTTGATTAATACTTCACTCTCATTTGCTTTCGTTCCGACTGACTGGAAACAGGCGTTGCTTGTCCCTCTCATTAAAAAACCTACTCGGGATCCCCATCTTCCTTCCAGTTATCGCCCCATCTCTCTGCTTCCTGCTATTACCAAAGTTTGCGAAAAAATGGTCAACAAGCAGCTCACCGCCTTCATTGAATAGCAGGGCCTTCTCCATCCTGCCCAATCTGGATTCAGGGCCACATACAGTACTGAGTCTGCCCTAGTGGAAGTAGCAGAGGCCATTCGTGAGACTCTGGATGCTGGGGGCAGGGCCGTCTTGGTCCTGCTGGACCTCTCGGCCGCTTTTGATACTGTCCCCCATTCACTTCTCCTTGCCCGTCTACTGAAGTTGGGCATCATCGGTACTGCTTGGGAGTGGGTAAAATCCTTTTTGGAAAATAGAACTCAACAAGTTTGGATCCTCTCTTTTGTGTCTACATCTCAAGCTCTGCTGACAGGGGTTCCTCAGGGGTCTATTTTGAGTCCCCTGCTATTCAATCTCTATATGACCCCTCTTATTCAGCTGGCTGAGGACCTGGGTGCCAAAGTGGTTGCTTACGTCGATGATACGCAACTTTTGTTTACCTGGAAGAAACACGAGGCCGCCACATCTCATGTCAAGGCTTGCCTGTCTGCAGTATTTAGCTGGCTTGTGTCGGCTCAGATAAAATGTAACGCAGACAAAACAGAGATTCTTATCTTTGGGGAGTTTTCCCCATTGTTTTGGCATAATTTCTGGCAGACTGAATACCCCTGTCCTTCTCCTTCTGGCCATCCTGTGAAAAATCTTGGCATCTGGTTTGATGAGAAACTAAGTTTTGGTAACCAGATTGGCAAACTCACTGGCACTTGCTTTGGTATTTTAAAACTCCTTCGCAGATTCGTGCCACTGCTGCCTCTCTCTGCTAAAGAAACGGTCATCCGTGCTTTGGTCACTTCTCGCATTGACTATGCGAATGCGCTGTACGTCGGTCTTCCTTGCTACCTTTTGGACAAATTTCAGGTTGTTCAGAATGCTGCCGCCCGTCTTCTACTGGATCTTCCTAAGCACTCCAGTGTTAGGCAACACTTGTGTAATTTACACTGGCTGCCAGTTAAAGATAGGATAATGTTCAAGGCTGTGACCATTGCTCATGCTGCACTTTTCGAGTATGGCCCTGCCTATCTCAGGAAACGTTTTCAGTTTTATACCCCCGGCAGGTTTCTTCGTTCCTCGAACATGCTCCTAGCGTCTGTTCCAAGGTTTTGTCTGAAACGTAAGGGGGGTAGCTCACTGGCCCTTCTTGCCGCAACATACTGGAATTCCCTTCCTCTGGATTTGCGTCGTCTGAAGAATCCTTCTCAGTTTAGGAAAAAACTCAAAACTTTCCTGTTTAATTAGCCTGTTTCTAATTCTCCTACGCTTTGGTTCCCTGTGACTCTTGGGCTCGCTCCGGGACACTCTATTGAGTAGCTGTGCGCGCTACAAAATCCCTTAACATAACATAACATAACACATAGTAGTAAGTGCAGAGAAATTTCCACTTTCTACAAAGTGGCATTTCTAAAACAGTAATGTTAAATCCAGCTTCACCAGTAAGGAGGATTTATCAGTACCTTTCCAAAGATATGAAAAATGAAAAAGCTAATTCTCTTTGATCAGGAATTACAGCTTAAAAGTGTAGTAAAGAATCCCCAATGCTAGACCATGAGAGGGGTAGGCCTCACAGTAGTGAAAAACTAATTTGGGTGTTTGTCACTACCAGGAGATGTAAAGATTAAACACACATATCCTTCCTCTTACATACATGGCACCCTGCCCTTAGGGTTACTTAGGGCCTACCTTAGGGAGATCTACTCAACCTCTAGGGAGGTCTCATCACTAAGGTGGGAAAACCCAGATAGACCATCAGCATTGGCGTGGTCTACCCCTGGTCTGTGTTCCACCCTGAAGTGCATACCCTGCAGGGAAATGGACCCCCTCAACAGTATTGGGTTCTCACCCCTCATTTGCATGAGACACCCGAGGGGCCTGTGGTCAATTTGAATCAGGAAGTGAGTGCCAAACAGGCTTGGGCTCAACGTCGTCAGTGCCCAGACCACAGCAAAAGCTTCTCTCTCAATAGCACTCCACCTCTATTCCCTGGGGAGTAACCTCCAGGAGATGAAGGCTACAGGTTGGTCTAGGCCCTCCTCATTAAGTTAGGATAGAACTGTCCCAATTCCATTATCTGAGGCATCTATCTGAACGATAAACTCCTTGGAGAATAAGGGGCCGTGAGCACAGGAGCTGTGCACATGGCTTGCTTAAGTGAGTCAAATGCAGTTTGGTATGCCTCTGTCCAAATCACATTTTTGGGCTGCTTCTTGGAAGTTAGCTCAATCAAGGGGGAAACAATGGTGCCATATCCTTTGACAAACTTCCTATAGTACCCAGTGAGGCCCAAGAATGCTCTGACCACAGTTTGGGTTTTTGGGGGCAGCCAGGCTATGATGGTCTCTATCTTGGCCTGAAGGGGTTGCACCTTTCCTCTGCCCACCAGGTGTCTCAAGTACACCACAGACCCCTGCCCTATCTGGCACTTACTTGCCATGATAGTCTGGCCTGCCTGTTGCAGAGCCTGAATTATTTCCTGGAGGTGAAAAAGGTGGTCCTTCCAGCTGCTACTGAAGACAGCTATGTCATCCAGATATGCAGGCCTCCATACCAGCAAGGACCTGGTTCACCAGCCTCTGGATAGTGGCAGTGGCATTCTTTAATCCAAAGGGCATCACCCTAAATTGATAGTGGCCATCTGGAGTGGAGAAGGCTGCACTCTCCTTTGCTCCCTCTGTAAGGGCGATCTGCTGGTAACCTGATGTAAGATCAAAGGTATTGAGATACTGGTATGGGGTGAGCATCTGTCTTAGTCAATGAATTTAGCCCTCTGTAATCCACACAGATCCTTAGTTCAGGTGTGGTGCCCAGAGTGGGCAGCTTTTAGTACCAGAACCACAGGACTGGACCAGGGGGCTACGGGAGGGTTCTATCACCCCCAACTCCAGCATTTTGGACACTTCAGCCTTAATGCTGGACCTTGCCTTATCTGACAACCTGAAAGGCGTATTCTTAACAGGGAGGTTGTCCCCTGTGTTCACATTATAGGTACACAGGTGGGTAGTTCCAGGGATAGGGGAGAACAGAGAAAAGTACTGTCCCAACACTTGGTGGCAGTCTCTCTGTTGTTCAGGAGCAAGAGTGGGGGAAAGGAATACTCCTTTCACAGACCCATCTGTCTCCTTGGAGTCCAAGAAGTCAGGGAGAGGTTCACTTTCCTCTTCTCTATCTGTCACCAACAGCATGGTGAACGCAGACCTCTCAAAGGGTGGTTTGAGGTGATTTACATGCAGCATTCTGTGGAGTTGCCTAGGGGTCTTGAGGCCCACTAGGTAGGTGGTCTCACCCTTTCTTTCAATTACCCATTCCAGCGATCCTGGAGGGCCTTGGGCTCTACCAACTCCGTCATTCACACTTTCTGACCAGGTTGAAAACCCGCAGTGGTAGATTTGTTGTCATACCAATCCTTCATGACTTCCTGGCTGGCTTAAGGTTACTTGAAGCTTGCTTCCATAACATAGCCATCTGGCTTCTGAAGGCCAGCATGTAGCTCACTACATCCTGGGGTACCTTCCAGGGAGCTTGCTCCCACCCTTCTTTTACCAGTCTCAAAGGTCCTCTGACTGGGTACCCATACAAAAGCTCAAAGGGGCTGAAACCCACTCCTCTCTGTAGCACCTCTCTGTAAGCAAACAACAGGCATGGTAAGAGGATATCCCATTTTTTCCTCAGGGCCTCTGGCAGGCTTCTGATCATGCCCTTGAGGGTCTTGTTGAACCTCTCAACAAGCCTGTTGGTTTGTGAATATTAAGGGGTGGAGAACTTGTAAGTTACCTCACGCTCCCTCCACATTGACTGCATATAATCAGACATGCAGTTTGTGCCCATGTCAGACACAACTTCCTTGGAGAAACCCACTCGGGTAAAAATACCCATCAGAGCCTTTGCCACTGCAGGTGCAGTCATGGTTCTCAGAGGTATTGCCTCTAGATACCTAGTGTCATGATCCACCAGAACCAGGATAAACCTGCTGCCTGAAGCAGTCTGGGGATTCATAGGCCCTACAATGTCGATGCCCACCCTCTCAAACGGTGTGCCAATGACAAGCAAGGGATTAAGGGGGGCTTTAAGTCTCTGCCCTGTCTTCGCACTGGCCTGGCAAATCACACAATTCCTGCAGAAGGAATCTGAGGAATTCTTAATCCTAGGTCAATAGAAGTGGGGGACAAGCTAGGGGAATGTCGTGAGCCAATACCAGCAGGAAGGCCCTGTAACATTTGGGGACCACCAGGGCCTTGGCTGTCTCATGCCCAGGAGCCTTAGGCTCACTGTAAAGGATGTTGTCCTCCCAGTAAATGTGGTGACTACAAGAGGCATCATCTGCTGCTTGGGCTTCAGCATGTTGCCTTATGCCCACAATGGTTGGGCACTCCCTTAGTGCCCTACAGGACTCCTCCTTGGTGGGTCCTCCTTCCATATGCCATCCAGAAAGCTCAGGCAGGTTGCCAAGGGAAGCTATGTCCTCCTCAGTGGACTCCGGGGCAGCCATTGCAGGTGCCCCAGCCATCTCACTGGATGTACATTCAGGGGCTGGTTTCCCACGCCCTCTCCCCTTTCTAGCAGCTTACTGGGCCATTGTTCCAGGCTCCAGCCCTTTTTGACTCCCATCCTGGGCAGCCATATACCGTGTGGTAGCACAGATCCAGTCAGGTAACCCTAACATCTCCACATGAGCTTTGAGCTCCACTTCCTTCCAGGTAGTGTGCTCAAGGTCATTACACAACAAACAGTCCACACGCATGGCAGGGCTCACTGCATCTTTCAGAAAACCTGAACCCCCCCTACCAAATGGAGCAAGGGCCACATGATAGTAACCCTCTCTGTTGTCTGCCACCACAACCTGGTGGAATGCATGGGGAATTACCCGAGTAGGTGTAATACCACTAGGAGACAATTTTGTATGCTGCCTCCATGTTAGCCATGTTATGTGTGGAGTGGCGGGACTGATAGTAAATGTCCTCCCACTCCTTGGTGGATAGGGCCCAGCTCAATTCTCTCTCCCATCTCCTCTGTCCCGCTGTCTTAGTTAGGGAGGTTGCCCCGTCTAATAGGGCATGTATCTCAGTAATAAGACGTCTATCATTCCTTTTAAGGAAGACCCATTTTTCAAATGGAGAAAGGGGGTGTCACGTGTAAGGTCTAATGGACTGTTGGAGCACCCAGTGCCGCATTTGTAGATATTAAAGGTGGTCCACTTCGTCTAGGGCATAGTGAACCTTTAGTTGGTCAAACAGTAATATCCCACAGTGTCAAACAGACAGCCTATTCGTTTGCCTCTTGCTAGTGCCGGAATGCCTCCTGGTAAATCCCTGGGGCAAAGGCAGGGTTAACCAGGATTGGTGTCATAGGGGAAGGGAAAGAGATTAGACCAGTTCTGGTCACCACAGTATCCCAAACCCGGCAGACAGTTACAGTCACTGGGGAGGAGTAGATTCCTCATGCACAATGCTTACAAGGAAGCCAGTGCTCTTTCCAGATATGAGAGTCTGCCACTGCGTGGTCCATAAAGCACCAGTGTTTCTCAAAATCTGGAATTGCATTTGGGAGGCCTGGTAATAGCGTGTGATCAATGGTACCGCGAGCCCACCCTCCCGCGTTGTGCAGAAGAGTATCTGTCTGTGGAGACGTGCCCATTTTCCATCCCAAATAAACGTATTAATCCCTAACTGCAGGGATCGGAGTGTAATCTTGGGTGGCGTCAAAGGAAGGGCCTCGAAGAAGTAAAGGATCCAAGGGAGGACAGTCATTTTGACAGCTGCTATTTTGCCCAGCCATGACAGTTGTAGGCGACACCAGTTACCCAGGTCTGATAGGATGTGAGAGGTGAGGGCTGAATAGTTGAGCATTATTGACTTAGTCACGGAGTGGGCCAGTTGATTGCCCAGATTGAGTAAGCATGCGTCTGTCCAATGAAAGGGGATCAGTGAGCCAAGGTGAGCCTCCCGTGGTGGGCCCAGAGAGAGATTCAAGATTTGGTACTTCTGCATATTCACCTTGAACCTGGACACCTCTCCAAAGGATTCAAACTCAGCCACTAAAGCTGGGAATGAGGTTTCCGGGGCAGAGAGGGTGTGAATCACATCATCTGTGTACAGGGTAATGAGTTGGCAGTCCACGCCAAAAGGAAAAACTGTTATTGCTGGGTTGGCCCTAATACGCCGTGCAAGAGGCTCCATGCAGAAGGAAAAAAACAGAGGGGTGAGGGGGCACCCCTGTCGGATGCCCCTCTGAATGGAGAGAGGTTGGGATAGAATGCCATTGACTTGTACTGATGCCGGTGTGGCACTGTAGACACTGCAGACCCAACATCTAAATCTGTCCCCAAGATCGAATTGTGTCAAGGTCTCAAACAGATAAGGCCAATGAAACCGATCGAATGCCTTTTCCGCGTTAATGGAAAGAAGGAGGGCCCCTTTCTGGGAGTGGTGGATCTTGTCCATCATGTGAAGTATATGTTTGGTAATGTCCCCACAGTGGCAATTGGTTATAAAGACCGCTTGGTTGGGGTCAATCAGGCCAGGCATTAAGGGGTTGAAGCGATGGGCCAGAATGCTGGTGAAGAGTTTGGCGGCAATATTCAAGAGTGATATAGGTCTGTAAGACCCACAAAGATCGGGGTCATTGCCTGGTTTTGGAATGACGAAGATTGAGGCATCCAGCATGGTATCGTGAATGGTACCGGTGTCGGCAAATGAATTAAACAGACCGGTGAGCAGAGGGGCCCTGTCTTGGCAGAAGACTTTATAAAACTGTGGTGAGTAACCATCAGGACCCGGTGACTTCATCGGCTCAAGCGTGCGATGGCTGAGATTACCTCCTCGATCTGGATGGGCCTATCCAGGCTCTCAGAATCGCAAGGCGGGAGAGGGGTGACAGAGGCCGTCCTCAGGTATTCCAATAGATCGGCAGTGGGGTTATCGGGGGTTTTGTATAGAATGCTGTAAAAGGCTTGGAAAGTAGCCACTATATGAGCATCGTTGTGGGAACAGCACCTGTGCTGGTACGTATAGTTTGGATTGTATTCCCATGGGTTCCAGCATGGAGGCTGTGCACTAGCATGTGGCCACAGCGATTGCTCCCTAAGTAGAATTTATGTTTTAGTGGAGCCATCGTGTATTCCGCCCTATCAAGGTCTAGTCACTTGAGGAGAAAGTGTGCCCTGTCTAACTCTCTCCATACTCGCGGCGACCCAGTACATTTGTATATGGCCTATAGTTCTAGCACCTTCTGCTCTAGGATTGTCCTCTTTTCGTTCCAGCAGTGATTTGCAGCTTCCGAGATAGCAATTATTTCCCCAAGGACCACTAGCCTCAAGGTCTCCCACAGCGAGACCAAGCACGTCTCCCCGTTGTCATTGTTTCAGAGAAAGTCAGTGATTGCTTTGCGCAGGACGCCGATTGTGCCTGTGAGCTGTTGGAGCGTATCTCTGAGCCTCCAGTGGGAAGGTCAGCTTTGGTGTTGGTCAACCCGCAGTATCAAGGAAAGGGGGGCACGGTCTATTAGAGACATGGGATCAATGTGGGCCTCTTGGACAAAGACCTGCATTGCAAGGGATGTCAAGAAGTGGTCAATGCGGGCGCAGGTTTTGTGTGCTAGTATGTGTAGTCCTGTGTATTTGTTAGGAGAAGGCGCTAGACATCGCAAAGCCTACAGTCATCAAAGCACTGAAGGCCCTGTGCCAAACAGGCACCAGATTGGCCATAGCATTGGCAGAAGCGGTGCAAGTCCTTGTTTATAACCAGACTCAAATCACCACCTACCAGCACGGCTGCGTCTGTGGATTGTAGCACAGATGGTAGACCTCCTATGAGGAATATTTCTTGGTGCTCATTTGGTGTATAGATGGAGGTAAGTGTAAAGTGCAGTTGGCCTAGTCGGAACCGATAGGCGATGAGTCACCCCTTGATCTCCGCCACCCTGGTCAGGACTTCTCCCCTGGAATCCCTGGAGAGCAAGATCGCCACCCCTCCTTTCTTCGCCAAGGACCAATATTGATGGAGAAACCATCAGGATTTCATCCTGTGTTCATCTTTGGAAAGGAGGTGGGTCTCCTGGAGGAGGCATATGTCACTGACGGAGCACTCCAAGTGGGACAGTCTAGTGACTCGTTTAGTCGGATTCTTGAGGCCTCTGACATTGAGGCTCAGTACTTTAATGTCCTAGAATATGGGAGGGGGTAAGGAATCTGGAATCTGTCCCCCTTTGTTACCCCGGCAGTGAGAGGAGGGCAATGCTGAGCTGAGCGTAAGCAGCCTTTCCTTTGGGCCTGCATAAGGGAGCCAATAAGTTGAGTGATGTGAAGGAGCTCAGCAAACCCCTGATGCTGCAGAGGGACTCCCCTTAAGCAGAGGTGAGGAAGCCACTCCTAGCAGGGCCTCAGGTCGTATCAGCCCCTCCGGAGCCCCCAAAGGTCACCAGGCTCCAGGCCTCAAGCTCAGTTCCCAGGTGGAGCAGCCAGATCAAGGCTCTGTAGATGCACTGGAGCACCCTGGGTCGAACTCAGACCCCAAAGGACCAGAGGGTCTCTTTCAGCACTAAAAATGTGGGCTGTAGGCACTGTACAGGCAGTAGTAAATGGGGGCCGCTGTTTCTGTAGGGCCTGGACTCGCCACTCAAGCTGCTGTCCTCTGTGCGCAGGGAGGCCAGGTGCCTGCAGCATGAGTCTGTTGGAGGCAGTCTATGTGGGCCCAAGTGTGGGGTGGTACCGGCCTGCCAGATGCAAGCACGCCATCCATAAGTAATGGGGGGGCCAGCAGGCACTTCAGTGCGTTAGAGCATGATTGAGGCTCATGTCACAGGCCGCCCGTGGAGCTCACAATGCCACTGGGGCAGGCAAGCCAATGCCGCTGCTCGTCATGGTGGCTAGGGGGCTGCCATTTTACTTAATGAGTGGTCCAGCCGCCCAGGCCGCCAAAACACCTGGTGATGGTTCCGGGGCCGTGGATGCACTTCTGCGTGGCTCCGACCTGTCCTCTGTGTATGGGGTGGACCCCGGACAGCAGCCCCAAGGGTGTTGGAAGTGGCGGCTCCGGTGCTCAGGGCGCCGCCATTTTGCAATGCTGGTGTCCAGTGGCGCCCGCTGCTGTGCCACGAAAATCAGGCTCCTGAGGACCCATCAGCATTCAGGCAGTGTTGTGCTATCAGCGCCTCATGGATGGTAGGCTGCCCAGGGAATCTCGGCACAGGGACGCTATGGGCGACAGCTGTGTTTGGCCTAGGTGGTGGAGGAGCGTAGACCACGTCCTACTCCACTGCCATCTTGGCCACGGCCCCAGATGCCCTGTTTAAAATACACTCAATCAACTTTCCACAATCCAACTTTGAATACTGTCAGTTAGATGGGAGTTAAAGTAGATGTAAATTGTAAAGTTGGCTGACTCACAGCTTTGTGTATATTCTAAAATGTTCAAACTTAGTGAAATACAAAGGTTGTGAAGTTCTTTTTGTTTTAAAAAAAAATCTGACCTCAGCTCTTACCCAAGGTGGTAGATGTCCAGCCTCCACACTCAACATTTTATTTCCTGGAGGATTTCCTACCTGGGGCATTCTGCATCAGGAAATCATCACACCTGGAATGCCCGAAGGGATAAACCTTACCTCCAGCATAGTTAGGAATCTTCATCTGCTTCATACTGTGGAGACCTTCCTCAGACATCGACCAGCAAGAAAGGTAGGCATGGTAAAGGATACATGATTTTATCAGCCTGGGATGGGTCCATTTGGAGCCTGTGGCCTGGCTGGGGACACTAGATCCATCTCCAGTGGGAGCAGCAGCATTACTGAGGTTCTAAGTGGGGGTTTCATGATTTGCACCTAGGATCCAACTCTGTGACAACCTCTCTCTTTGATGCTGTTTGCATTGTACCTCCCATTTGGATGCTACAAGGTCCTCCATTTCCAGAATATATACTTTCTTATCTCTTTGACATGCAGTAGACTCCTTGCATAGAATCCTCAGGGTGGCACCCTCTAAGTGCCTAACATTGCCTGGACAAGCATACACTTTTCTGAGTGGTAAATTTAGAAAGCACAGAAGCCTGCCAGGTGTACTAGAAAAGGAAAATATTTAGTTGCGGAAGGATTGTTTGGCATTACTACAGGTGAAGACTGAAGTCAAAGGCCTGGTTACACACTAACACATATCTATCTGATTTTTAAATGAGCATCACACCGTTCTTCTCCGGTGAAACAAGGCTGACTATCTAGTCATGCCCACCCATATGAGCTATTTAGGTTTATAAAATCAACCGTCCCAGATCAGGTCAGGATCCCACCGTTCTATAGTCCCTAGAAAGGACTAACAAGGTCTAAAAAAGTGTGAGGTAGGTCAGAAAGTGCCTCACGTAAGCAACACCCATGGAGCCACTGGTACAGTTGGCTCACTCTGTCATCATTGGCACTTTTCTGACAGAAAAGAACGTGACCTAACTCTAAATTATGTGGAAAGAGAAAGGTGTATCAATTAAAGTGATATCTATCTAGTATCTAAAAGCCCCGTAGTGCAAGGGAGGTCATCTATTCTCTCCCCAGGTTAAAATTGAGTTGTGGACACCTGTCATACATATCCTTTATTTTTAGGTCGAGCCTAGCGTTGCAGCGCATGCGCTGCTCGCTTTGCGAGGCATGCAGTATTCAGTATAGCGTGGAAGCTTCGTGGAAGCTCTGCCCACTCTCCGCCCATCTTTTTCATTGGCTTAAGTCCTAAATGCTGCCTTCCAATTGGTTTTAGGCTTGTTAGTTCCTCTTATGACGGCTATGTCGTCATTTGTATCCTTCCTTGGCTACTGGCCCCTTTACTCCGAACACTATTTTCTTCCCTGTCTCCCCCCCGCCCCCTCCCGCAGTCCGTGACTTCTCGGCCCCCCCTCCCGTTCGTGCCTTCTCGCCCGCCCGCACGCACTCCCGTTTCCAATGCAATTGGTCTCGCTTAAATGCGAGTCCTATTGCATTGCAAATGCTTGTTTTACAGGGCTTTCTCCTGCCTGCTGTTGGACACGCTTTCCCGCACTGCACGCCAAGCTTGATATTCATGGCGGCGCGCATTTCCCCCAATGCCTTGAACTTCAATAATGGCAGCCGCGCCCTTTATATAGCGCGGCTCAAGCATATCCTTTTTAACTTTTATTACATTTTTTTTATAAAGCGCATATGGTGGCCGCGCAACTTTATTATCGTGCGCGCGCCACCAACATGCTTTTCTTTTAAAATGTATCTGCTTTTATAAAGTGCGGCACGCCAAGCTTCGTATTCATGACGGCCGCACACCTATCTCTCGCTTTGGCGTTTTACCCCGGCCACGGGTGATAGAGAGGCGGGGAGTGGGGACAGCAAGACATACAAACTTCCCCTGCCTGGGTAGCTGCCTATTCTACCATTCGCAACGGCCCCCTAGCCACCCATGATTCGCTCCCAGCAACCATGTGACCATTGTTTACAACGTTGCTGGGAGCGATGCCACCGACATTGGGTGTAATCATGTAGGGCAGCAGCGGCCATGATCAGCTGCTAAGTGGGCTGCTAGAGGGAGCCGCGGGGCAGGGACGGCACATGGACACAGCGGCAGCCAGGCCAGCTCTGGGGTGCCAGTGCTTCGCCTGACTTACACACTCTGCTGGGCCAGGCACGCTATGCCTCAGGGTTGCTTCCCTCTTGTTTGCCTTGTTTTCTGGGACTTGTACGTTTCCGTTTTCCATTATGGTCTCTATTGGGTTTGTTAAAAAGACACCCAGACACTGGAAACAAGTAAAAGACGCCCGCTGTCGGCCTGTGCTTGGGGTCGCGCCCCTCCCATCCCTGGAGCTCGCATCCATGCCCACATCAAAGCACTGCAAGTAAGAATACGGCTCTAAGCTGGAGATAGAGACCCAAGCAATCAGACAGGCCAGAGGTATGTGTGAAGTTAGAACGGTAAGGATAGCTCACTGGGTTAATGGATTAGGTGCAGGCAACTGTAACCCTGCAAAGCTTTATCCCGTCTTAAAGTAATAGGGGGTAAATCCACGACAATAGAGAACCGAAAACGTGCCTTTTTCTTTCCATATGAATAGGGCTTTGGGGGGGGCGGCCGACCATCGGGAGGCCTGCCCCTCCCGGGGGGTTTTGGACCGGGGGGCAGCCAGAGCCCAATTGGGCTTGTTGGGCTGCCTTGGGCTAGGGTGGGCTTCCTTGGGCTGATGTTGGGCTGGTTTTGGGCTGGGGGGTATTTAGCCGGCCATCTTAGGTCACTGGCCACCATTTCGGTGGCAGGGACACGACGGCCGGCTGTGGGAAGATAGTGGGAGCGTTTTTGTCGTTTGGTGGTTAGGCGGTACCTGGCTGTCGTGGTCTAGCGGTGTCGTGGTCTTGCCAGGGTGCGGTGATGGTGGAGCGGACTCAGGATCCCCGGGTGCTTGAGGTGCTACGCCTCTTGGAGGAAGCGGGCCGCACAGATATGTTGCGGCCCGAAGTGAAGGTGAGGCCCCCCAGGCGGGCGGCGAGCGGGGTCGCGGCGGCGGTACTGGCTTGTGAGCTGCCGCGAGCCCGTAAGCGTCACAATAAGGAGGCAGGGGGGCGCAGCCGCACGGGTAACGCGGCCGCGCCAGTCAAGAGAACACGTGGCGGGGGCGGGGCGCGGCTCCGCGGCCCGCACTGCAGTTTCGGGCGGGGGCTGGGGGAGCGCCAGTAGGGGTAGTGGCAGCAGTGAAGGTCCCAGGCAGCGGGGGGCCGTCCGCGGGGCTGGGGGGGGCACAAGGAGTCTGGAAGCAGCTGAGGAGGGCAAGAGCAGCGGGGGGCCGTCCCCACGACAAGGGGCAGCGGCTGGTCCTCCCCGTTGTTGTTTGAGAGTGAGGAGGAAGTGGAGTACGTGGGGGGGCTACAGGTAGGCAGGGGGAGCGTGCGGGGCAGGAGGGAGGGGCCCGGGGAACACCAGGGGGGGGCCAATAGGTCCTGGGATAGGCATGGGGGGAGGGTGGTGGGTCAGGTAGCGGGGCGCAGGCAGTGGGGGCGCGGGGGCCAAAGAGCAGGTACAGGGGGAGCGGGGAGGCCTCGGGGGGTCAAGGAGATGACGGGAAGGGAGGGGCTGCGCTGGGGGCTGATGCCGTCCCTGGGGTTAGGGGCTGGTTGGAGAGGGCACCTGAGGGTTTGCATGGCAGGTGGTCGGAGACGGAGGGGTGGGGGAGGCCCTTGGAGACGGAGAGAGGCGGGGGGAGCAGGGGAAAAGGAGGGGCGTTGGGGGCAAGGGGGGCCCGGGAAGGCGGCGTGGGGCGGAGGGTGGTCGATGAGTTGGAATGGAGCGATGGGGAGGAGGGATGGGGGGCTCGGGGAGGGGGTTTGGGGTGCCCTGGTTGGGAGGGGTGGGTTGGGGCAGGGGGGTTTACCCCATCATGGCAGGGGGGCATTCCTCTAGTGCGTCGGGCCTAGGACAGGTCGGGGATGGTTACCGGGTTGCAGAGGGCAGGGTTAATCCCGGCATATCGGCCTCCACTTCTTTTTGGCAGGAACGGCGGACGAGATACTCTGGAGAGTTCCTTGCGGCTCCAACCCACCGAGAGGATGGGCCGGTTCTGCCTCATGCGGGTGGCCGTGCTCCCACGTGGGACCTACCAGCGGCACTGTACGGGAGGGGGGGGCGATCATGCCCCGGTGGCCCAATCCCGATGGGTCGATGCGGCCTCAGCGGGACGGGCTCAGGAGCACTCTAGCACAGAACGGGACCCAGAGAAACAGCACGCAGGGCAGCAGGGGGGGAGCGTTGACTTGGGGGAGCTACTGCGCAATTGTAGGGAGCGAGCGGGCTTGAGCAGGCTGGAGCCCACAGAGGGCGGCCTGTTGCCAAGCCGTGCAGATAGGGAACGGACATGGGTGTCCGGGCTGGAGTCCGAGGTGGACGGCCCATTTCTGTTAGACTATGACGAGGAGAGCATTGAAGACGGGGAAATTGTAGAGACAGGGGGACGTCAGGTTGACGGGCGGGGGGACGTAATTAACGATATGCCTAGTCTTTTGCAGAGTGGTACGGTCAGGCGGAACAAAGCGGATGGCGTGGTTGCCCCACATTCACGACTGGTTAGGCGGCGGGATCCGGTGCGGACGCCGACCTTGACGCCAGGTAAGGTACTGAACGGGGTGGGAAAGGTGCCGGCAGGCTTGGAGCCACAGGCCAAGGTGTCTGTGGGCACGGATGCGTGGGGGGGAAGAGGGGGTTGCGTTTGAGGAAAGGGACATATGTGAGAGACGCGGGGGTGGGGCCGGAGTCGAAGAGTCAGGGGGGGCAAGAGCGAGGGGACTGCAGCGCCCGCCTCTTCGGGAGGGCAAGCGGCGGGGTCGTCAGGGGGGAGCGCGGGGGGAGGTAGCGACGACGGGGGGACGCCCACGGAGGAGGGAAAAGAGAGCCACGACAATCCGGTTAAAAAGTTGCCATATATGGGGATTACGAAGCTGTTGGGGGCTCACCTTACGTTGGCCACCAAGGAGAAAAAATGGAATGCCGATTACGTTGACATGTTGAAGCTCTTACATAGAGAACTTACAGCGAAGGAGGGGTCCAAGGAAGAAGAGTTAGAGCTGGCCAAGAGGCCGAGGGTGCCCATGACCATTGAAAATTGGTCGGCGGCGTTCCTGATTTTCGCTAGCGTGTACTGCGAGAAACTCCCCGACAGGTCCGTCGCATTGTTTAAATACATGGACGTGATCAGGTGAGCGCAGGTCACGTACGGGGGGTACGCATGGTCGCACTATGACGAGGAATTCAGGGCGCGGCTGGCCTGGGATACGGAGGCGAGGTGGGGGGAAATTGACTCAGACCTATACCAGCAAACCATGGGAGGGGCCAAGTTCGGGAAAACGATATACACGGCGAGCGGGTTACCGCTCGCGCCTCGCCCCTTTCCCAAATCGCCCCACCCGCGGGGGGGTGGGGTATGCAGGGAACAACACCGGAGGCACAGTGGGAGCGTGCTGGGACTTTAACAAGGGCAAGTGCACGAGGCAATACTGCAGGTTTCGGCACGAATGCTCCAAGTGTGCAGGTCGACATCCAGTTGTGCAATGTTGGGGGACGGGAGGCAGCGGACAGGGTCAGCAGTCCACTCAGGTGGGGCAGCAAACAGGGGGTAGGGGAGGGAGGGGAGGACAGGGGAATTTGGGCAAAGGCTCATACTCTCATTAAACAGGCATGTCTGGAGGAGTTTTTGGCGTCCTATCCACGGACCGAGGACGCGGTACTGTTGCACCAGGGTTTTCAGGAGGGTTTCCGGCTGGGCTACGAGGGTCCGAGGGCCGCTAGGTGGGCTGAAAATTTGAAATCCGCCAAGGCGCACGGCTCGGTAGTACTGGAAAAATTGTTTAAGGAAGTCCGGGAAGGGCGTATGGCGGGGCCCTTTCAGGATCCCCCTTTTCGGGACCTGATCATTTCCCCTATCGGAGTGGTTCTGAAGAAGGAACCCGGACAATACCGGCTGATTCAGCACCTGTCATGGCCAGAGGGGACGTCGGTTAATGATTTCATAGCGGCGGAGCTATCATCAGTATCCTACTCATCAGTGGATGTGGCGAGGCAGTTAGTCGCGACAGTAGGGGCGGGCGCCCTCATGGCAAAATACGACATCAAGTCGGCATTCCGACTGCTCCCGGTATACCCCGAGGACTATCAGCTGTTGGGTATCCAGTTTGAAGGGTCCATTTTCGTGGACAAAGCATTGCCAATGGGTTGTTCCATATCCTGTGCCTTGTTCGAACGAATCAGTACCTTCCTGCAGTGGGTTTTTTCGTGGCACACCGGTAAAGAGACGGTGACACACTACCTGGATGACTTTTTCCTGGTGGGACTGCCCGGTTCTACGGACTGTCAGCAACAGCTGGCTAGTTTTAAAGAGCTCATGGGTTACCTGGGTGTGCCCCTGGCGCCAGAGAAAACACAGGGTCCCAGCACGGTGTTGTCATTTCTTGGTATTGAGCTTGATTCAGTGGCAATAGAAGCCCGTTTGCCTGGGGATAAGAAGGTGCATATGCTGCTCTTGATTGACAGCCTGCTGGCAAAAAGAAGGTGACGGTGCGGGAAGTGCAGGTACTCCTAGGACACCTAAATTTTGCGTGCCGGGTGGTACGGGCGGGGCGTACTTTTTGCAGGAGATTAGGGTTATCCTTGTCCGGTTTGACATTGCCGCACCATCATATGCGCTTGTCGTCGGGCACGAAGGAGGACCTGCGCATGTGGCGGACATTTTTGGAGCACTTTAATGGTATTCCAATGGCAACCTCAGAAGACTGGGTATGGGACGTTACCATCTCCTCGGATGCGGCAGGGGCGGGAGGTTTTGGACTCTACTGGCAAGGGAGGTGGTGCGCCGAAGAATGGCCATCGCACTGGAAGAACGAGGGGAGGAGCATTGCCTTTCTGAAATTGTTTCCACTAGTGGTGGTGGTGACTGTGTGGGCCTGGGAGTTGGCGCACAAGAAAGTGATTTTCAAGGTGGACAATATGTCTGTAGTGCAGGTTGTGAACAGGCAGTCAGCCAGGGACACTCAGGTTCTCAAGTTGTTGAGGGTGTTTGTGCTGCGATGTTTGGAGCATGATATCTTGTTTCAAGCTAGACATGTGCCGGGGGTGGACAATGACATTGCGGACGCTTTGTCTCGTTCACAGTGGCAGAGGTTCCATGGGCTAGCCATGGAAGCGGACGAAAACAGGACGCCGGTTCCAGCAGGGATGTGGTCTGTGGGAGAGAAAGTGTCGTTCAGTTGGTAAGAGGGTCAGTGGCCACATCAACCTGGAGGGCATACGAGCAGGCTTGGCGGGAGTTCACTGACAGTGGCGCGACGCGCCATGACATGCACTGGGTAAGGGAAGAACAGGTAGTGCAATTTATTATGTCCATGTCAATCATGGTTTGTCCAAAGTGACGATTGCAGGAAAATTGTCGGCCATAGCTTTCATGGGGAAATTGTGGTGGGGGTACGCGCCGTCAGCGGGGGAATTGGGCACACACCTAATGGAAGGCTGGGCACGGGAAAGAGGTAGCAGATCCCAGCAGAGGAGGCCCATAACGGCAGGTATACTGGTCGGCTTGACGCTGCTGTTGCCGCAGATATGCCGCAATGCCGAAGAAGCGGTTTTGTTCTCCACTTTAATGTCGTGGATGTATTTCGGGGCCTTCCGGGTTTCAGAGCTCCTGGGTGTCAGGGGGGCGCGGGGGGTACAGTGGGGGGAGGTTGACCTGTGGGTAGACGAGGTGGCAGTATTACTCAGGCGCTCGAAGACGGACCAGCGGGGAGCAGGGAAGTGGGTGGTCATGGGGCCGGTAGTGGACAAGAAAGTGTGCCCCGCGGCCTGGGGTAGGATCTTAGCAAAGGGGGTTGGTCTGGAAGCAGGGGAGGTTTTCCGCCGGGAGGAAGGAGGCAGGGTGACGGCGGCTCAACTCCTTTGGGTATTGAGGCGAGCACTTCAAGGCCTGGGGGAAAATCCGGGACAGTTTGGGACTCATTCATTACGCATAGGCACGGCAACAGATGCAGCAAAGAGGGGGTGGAGGAGGGAAGACCTTATGCGGTTGGGGCGCTGGAAATCAGATTGTTTTAAAACATACATCAGGCTGCGGGGCTCCGGGGGGGGGGGAGAGGCATGATTTCCTTCTCCTTTGTCATATATGTGTCTTTTCAGGTGCAGTGGCGGGGCCTGCGGCGGCGGAATTGTCCATCCTCATCATAGGACATTCTTTTGTGAAAAGGGCAGAGCGTTACGAGTGGGAAAAACAGAACAGTTTAAATTTGGGGTTGGATCCTAGGTTGTTCCGGTGTCAGTGGCAAGGAAAAGGGGGCATGCGATGGCACGAGTTAATTCCAGCATTGAACAGGTTGATCAGAGGTGGAATTTGCCCAGACGTTTTGATCGTTCATTTGGGGGAGAATGACCTTGTGCAGTGTAAAGGTTTGGCGTTGTTAAAACAAATGAAGAGGGACCTTTTGGAGATTCAACAGCAGTGGTCGGGTTGTCATGTGATATGGTCGGAGTTTATTCCTAGGAGACATTGGAGAGGGGCAGAGCGACCAGCTGCGATAGATAAGGCACGAAGGAAGATTAACAGGGACATGCGAATTTTCTGCCACAGGGAAGGTTTGGGGAGGATGGAGCATCCAGAAGTGCGTTATGCGGCAGTCTATTTCTTTAGGGAAGATGGGGTACACCTGTCCCGCTATGGTATGGAGTTGTACATAGTTCAGCTTAAGGAGGTTCTGGACAGGGCGGTCGGCATATGTACGTACCCAAAACAACAGGAGCCCTAGTTGGGGGGGTCAGAAAAGTCTGTGGGTCAGGATTTTCTGAGTGGCGTTTTTCCTGGGTACTAGTTGGTACAGCGGTTTTACAGTTACAGTTTATTGGTTGGGAAGGTCACTCCGGGAGCACGCAGGAAGGGGAAGTAGCATAGGAAGGGTACATAGATAGCTAGGTGAAGAAAGGTTAAGAAGTTGCAAGTTTGGGGGTTTATAAATGTTTGCAGGGGGGAAATCTTTAGGGGAGGGGGAGGGGGGTAAGGTAGGAGGAATATATTTAGTGAGGTTTAGTTTTGTACGGCACAGGCCAAGGATTTTGTTGTAAGGTGCACCTGTTTTCAATAAAGCGGCCTTTTTCACACCAACAAGCTAGTCTGTGCTGCACCCCTCTTTGGCCCAATAGGGCTTTGGGGGGGGCGGCCGACCATCGGGAGGCCTGCCCCTCCCGGGGGGTTTTGGGCCGGGGGGCAGCCAGAGCCCAATTGGGCTTGTTGGGCTGCCTTGGGCTAGGGTGGGCTTCCTTGGGCTGATGTTGGGCTGGTTTTGGGCTGGGGGGTATTTAGCCGGCCATATTAGGTCACTGGCCACCATTTCGGTGGCAGGGACACGATGGCCGGCTGTGGGAAGATAGTAGGAGCGTTTTTGTCCCTCCCGCCCTCCCTAATCTGTAATGGGGTTCCAGGTAGGCCATGGGGTTTGAGGTAAGAATTTGGGTAGTTTGTTGGGAACAGGTGCATCGGTGGGGAAGCATGTATTTTGGTTGTCGCTTGAAGCAGGTGCTGGTGTGGCTAACGATGGTCTTTATTGGGGCGTTTTTCCTGGGTACTAGTTGGTACAGCGGTTTTACAGTTACAGTTTATTGGTTGGGAAGGTCACGCAGGAAGGGGAAGTAGCATAGGAAGGGTACATAGATAGCTAGGTGAAGAAAAGTTTAGAAGTTGCAAGTTTGGGGGTTTATAAATGTTTGCAGGGGGGAAAACTTTAGGGGAGGGGGTAAGGTAGGAGGAAAATATTTAGTGAGGTTTGTTTTGTACGGCACAGGCCAAGGATTTTGTTGTAAGGTGCACCTGTTTTCAATAAAGCGGCCTTTTTCACACCAACAAGCTAGTCTGTGCTCTGTGCTGCACCCCTCTTTGGCCCAATCATTGTGTTAGCGCTATGCGAGTCTAGTGCCTCTCTACGAGGCTTTGCGAGTATCTGAGCGCTTTTTTTATAGGCTGCAATAACCGATTTATATATAGGTAAGACCTTTATTCCTCTAACGTTGATAAAGTCAGTACTATTTAGTTCCTACACAATAATGAGTATTCGTGAATTACAAAGAATTTCAGCCATAAAAACAACTTACTAAAGAGTATGTGTGCTCATTATAAGCTGGTACTCATTATTAGCACAGGCGATGTCTACCCCATGTAAAGCACTGTGCATACAGTGGACACAACGCCAGCACCCACACCAAGTACAGGTGCAAACAACCGTGCCACCCAGCGCAGTTTATACAATCTGACCCCAAGCACAATGCTCTGTCCTTTTAGGAAAATGCTGTTCAACCAATCAGCGTCTCCCATTCACTCCTTCAGTATGTGGTCTCCTGCTCCCTGGGGGGCAGGGCACTTTCTGATTGCAGATGTGCCATGCAAACAAACACCGCAATGCTCAGCTGGTAATGTTCCGCAAAGAACCATTCTAAGAAGTCGAATGTAAATCACCTTTAAAAACAGGGTTGGGATCTAAAACGAAGCAACAGTCAGTACTTTCCTGGTTCTGCACTCCAGAGGTCCAGAGGTCAACTGCCCAGCAGGGACATCTTAAGGATTGGGGGGGGCCCAGGGCCGAACGTATTTTGGGGCCCGCTTTGAATTTATAATCCCAATTCAGCTCTCTCATGCCCTCTTTGGCCAGGTCACTATAAGTGCACAGGCACACTCGTTCAAATTCGAAAGCTGTTACATTATATATTCAGGAATAGTGAGGTGCGTATTTAATATTGTAATACAGCAGCAGCTCACATATTACTACAAATAATCTCTGTGACACCCTCCTATTTCTCAAATATGAGGCTCTGTTTTTATCTAATTGAAACATTATTTATGGATGTTGCATGAAACATAAACACAACATTTCTCTGCAAAATGTCTGTAATAGACTTTCACACATCACTAACATTAAAAATAATTTAACGGGAAACAGTATCAAAAACAATGTGTTGGAGAATTATTCAAGGTCATCAAGGCAGGCCTCTGCAGAACAGTGTTGGCTCTATCAGCACCCTCCCCCCGAAAGGCTGGGCCACAGCTCACTTTGCCCATGCCATAAAACGTCTCTGCTGCCCGGTGGTTATGATTAGCACTATATTAGCTATCGAAGTCTGATCCATCACTAAACTACTCCATAGCCAATCAATAGTCTAAAACTGGTCGTTGGACGCCTAGCTCACATTCTGATGTCATTTCCAACTATTAATACATTATGGGGCAGATGTACGACCAATTTTTTGCGGTCGCAAACGGGAATTTGGCCCGTTTGCAACCGCAAAATAGGTCACCCCCATGTACAAACCATATTTTGTGAGTTACTAACCTATTAGCGACTCGCAAAATATGGTTTGCGACTCACTATTAGGAAGGGGCGTGCCAAGATCATCCCTTCCTAATAGCGAGTACATCACCCATGTAAGATTGTTTTGCGACCGCGGTTGCAAAACACTCGCAGTTTACCACCCTTTTCAAAAGGGTGATAAGCCACTCACAAACGGGAAGGGGTCCCCACGGGACCCCTTCCCCTTTGTGAATGGGTGCGTAAATATTTTTAAGAGCAGGAAGTGGTCCAGGGACCACTGCCTGCCCTTAAAAAATGAAACTGAAAAGTTTCATTTCTCTTTTTAGGTCGAGCCTAGCAGCAGCGCCCATGCGCTGCTCGCTCTGCGAGGCATGCTGTAGTAGAGTATGCTGTGGAAGCCTCGCCCACTCTCCGCCCATATTTTTCATTTGCTGGTGTCATTGTCCTTGGTAAATGCTGGCTTCCGATTCATTATGAGGCTTGTTAGTCCCTCCTTGTTACCGCCTTGTCGCCATTTGTTACTGCCCATAAGGACTGGACCTTTTACTTGGCACGTTACACGGACTGCTTTATATAGTGAGTGAGCACTATTTTTGTTATTGACATTGATGGGGACAATGGCGGCTGCCTTATTTTGTAGTATTTGCATGTTGAGCATGGCGCCCGCTTCAGGGACACCGCGCTCTGTTTTTTTAAAATTTCAAACTTTAATACTGAGCGCGGCGCCCGCTTCAGGGACACCGCGCTCAGTTTATTTTTCTTTTTTTAAATTTAATACCGAGCGCAGCACCCGCTTCAGGGACACCGCGCTCGGGTTCATTATTTTTTTTTAAATTAACTTTAGTCATGAGCGCCGTGCCCGCTTCAGGGACACCGCGCTCTGCAATGCAATAGGTGTTCCTTTGGTATTGTAAATGACAATGCCTTTTAATTTTTTATAAAAGGCATTGCCATTTACAATGCCAATATCTCCAAAACTCGCAGTTGCGAGACCTATTGCATTGTAAATGCTTGTTTAAACTTGAATTTGGAGTCAGGTCGATTTGCCTGCAAGCCTAAGGAGTAACATGTGCAACCTTGCTCTTGTTTGATTGATTGAATTAGTTTTGCAGCTAAACCCGCCTGTGTCTCTTACACAACAAATGCTACTATCCCAGGCAACCACCGGACAGAAGCTTTGTGTGGGCCTATTTTTTGTGGTTTTATGCTATTGTGTGATGTTGTGCCCGTGAGCGTGTGGTTTGGGTGAGGCTGTCTTGCTTTGGGGGTGCCTTCCTGTGAATCAGAATCTAAAGGAGAAAAATACAACCACAACATTCAAACTCACCTGCATAAAAATTCGAATGGAATAGCTGTAACGTTAGACTGAAAATTCACTGCTTACAGAAAGTGCTTTCATAGCTACAAAGACTGCAAAACAAGCTGCCAGACTCAAACTTAACATCAAGAAATTGTTTCTCGAACACCTTAATTTCTCCCAATGATGCAGGGAATAAAATGTAAAGCTCGGTCATAGAAAAATATAGGTTATATTTCCTAAGTACAATGACAATAGCAATCTGATATTTTAGCGAGGCAAACCTCATCGCACAGGTCAGCTTTTATCATAAGCCTCTCAGAGTGCGATTGAGCCAAGAAATGCATTTACAACTGTGGTACTTTTTGTGTCTAGATGCCTGGATTTAAAAAACCTCTAAATATGGCATTTTAAGAAAAAAATATGAAAACAAACCTCTTTATGGCTTTCACCTCCTACCGTGAATCTACAGGGGTTGTCGCACCTGTTGAAAAGGGACAGGGATCCCATAAGTGCAGTTAGACCTCCACAGAGATTATGGTCTCATCTTTTATTATGAGATTCTTGCTTCATTGCACGAGGTTCTTTAATCATCTAGGAATGTATTTCACTATTAAAAGTTTTGCCACACCACAACCACCAACCCTACAAAGTGGCAGTGTTTCCCGCAACAATTAAATAATTAAATAAATAGTTCAGAAATATAGTATTTTTAAAATAACATCAACATTTAAAAAAAATTATTTTTATTAATTTTTCCATCTTCAGATTCACAACCTGTCACCAGCAATATTATGGAGTAAAAAGGCAGTGATGCGATACAGAGCCTGTAATGCAAACTTAAGCAACCTCTTTCCCTATTAGTTCTGTTCCACTCCACCTGTTATTTAACTTAACCATGGTAATCCATAGTATATTCTGGACAGTTATGTATATGCCTCTACAGGACTACCATCTCTTCCAGATCGTTGTCTATTTTCTGGGGCAACCAAAATAATTATTTTTAAATTAACAAAACATCTACTACAAAAATATAATGTTGCTAAATATTCTTAAAATAATTAAAAATAATATACTTTTAACTAATAATAATTAAAGTAATTAAAATGTTAATTGTTTTAAGTATATATGATCTTTAAAAATATGTTTCTAAACAAGCAAATTTGCTATTTTTTTAAAAGTATTTTTTATTAAAAAATACATTTAAAATATGTTTCATATTTATATAGAAATACAATTAATAGATTTTGTGTAAGTTTATATTTAATAAAACTTTCTTTGATTACACTATATTAATAACATAAACTAATTTAAAACATATAAACAATTACTACATTTTGTATAAAACTAGAAAATAGAAATAACTTATTAAAACACCAGCAATCTAGGAACATGTAATGGTTAATAAGCATCACATTTTAAATTAGACATATTTATCCCAAAACATTCTAAATTCATTTAGCACTTGTACATAAATGAAATCATATTTAAATAAATATCTTTTTTTAAGTTCTTTCATATATTCCAAACACATCTACTAGTTAATTACAAAAGTCAATAATTCAAAAATAAAAAAACTATCAAACATATGCTGTTTAATTAGAATCATATAAATCTTATCAAAATATATGCAATTTTTATGTGGGGGTGAAATTTGATATACTTTTTCTTCATTAGGGAAACTTTAGTCCAACAAACATTGGGGAAAATGCAAGTATTGTGGAAGGCAAGATTTAGTATTCTAATTTCCAGTCCTCCAAACACTGGCGAAAGTGCATATAATTTAGGAAGGTCAGATTTACGAATCTAACTCCAGTACCGCCAACATTGGGTAAAGTGCATTTATTTTGTGATGTGGAGCTCAGATTTACTATTCTAAATCCAGTCCTACAAACATTGTAGAAAACACATATATTGAGAGGGAAGGGGGTCAGATTTGCTGTACTAACTCGAGTCAAACATTAGCAAAAGTGCATATATACATGGATGGGGACTCAGATTTGCTAATCTAACTCCTGTCCTACTAACACTGAGGAAAGTAGATGGAGATGAGGGTTTAAAAGTAGTATTCTAATCTCAGTCCCTACAACATTGAGCAACAGGAATATTATTGGGTGGGGGCAGATTTACTATTCTAAATTCAGCCATACAACATTGGGGTAAGTGCACACATTAGTGGGGGGAGGATTTCTATTCAAACTCCAGTGCACCTAACATTGGAGAAAGTGCACCTAATTTTGGGGGTCAGATTTATCTCCACTCCCACGAACATTGGGGAAAGTTTATATAATTAGGGGAATGAAGAATTTATATTTACTACTGTAAATCCCATCCTACTAAATTTGGGGTAAGTGTAAATATTTGACTGGGGTCAGAATTACTACTCCAACTCTAGTAAACCTAACATCGAGGGAAGTGCATATAATTTATGGGATCATTAAATATGTTAACTTCAGTCCCACTTACATTGAGGGAAGTGCATAATTTGGTGGGGAGGATTCGGATTTACAATTCAAACACCTGTCCTCACTAACATTAGGGAAATTGCAAATAATGGGAGGGGGGCAGATTCACTTTTCTAACTCCAGTTTTACTAACATTGGAGGTCCAAGGGTGACAGGGGCCATCAGCAAGCCTAAGGCCACTCCCTTGGCACACCGGCCATATCAGGCATGCTGAAGACATTAGCTGAAGTGGCAGGAGAGACCTAGAGGTCCCTGCGGGAGCCAGAAGTGCTTCTACCTGGATTGATGAGTGTTGGACTTGGCCCTTTTTGCAGGGTTATCCCCAAACGTTTTGCTTCTTCCTCCTATTTTTTCCTGACCTGTGGTTGTTGGCTTTAGGACTCTGGGCACTTTACCACAGTTAATCATAAAGTGTATATGCTCTATTACTGGTAAGTCCCTAGTAAAGTGCACTGAGGTGTGCCAGGGCCTGTATATCAAATGCTACTAGTGGGCCTGCAGCACTGATTGTGCCACCCACATGAGTAGCTCTGAAAAGGTAACTCAGGCCTGCCCCTGCAGTGTCTGTGTGCAGTTGTTGACTGCCATGTCGACCTGGCAAGTGCACCCACTTGCCAGGCCCTAATGCTTCCCTTTTCTTACATGTTAGTCACCCCTAAGGCAGGCCCAAGGTACCCCTGTGGGCAGGATGCAGTGTATGTGAAAGGTAGGACATGCCCTGATGTGTGTGGCATGTCCTGATAGGGAAATACTGCCAATTTCGTTTTTCACTATTGTAAGGCTATCTGTTCCCATAGGATAGAATGGGGAGTTTGCTTATAACATCTTATAAGGATAACTGCCCCTGGGAAACAGATAGGAAAATAAAGTTTAGTATGCCTGAACTCAGAATGTTAAAATGCATCTTTTAGTGAGGGTGATTTTTACATTCTGTGTTTGAAAAGACCACTTTTAGAAAGCAGGTATTTTCTTGCTCCCTCCGACTCTCCACCTCCAGCACGAGCGACCCCCTCTCAAACACAGAGCACCTCCACTTCCAGTTCCAAACCAGCCCCAGAACCACGCTGCGCGGGACCCTCGTCTACAGACCCCCGGGCCTCGCCACCACCATTGCCGACCTCGTAGCACCCCACGGACTGCATTCTCATCGGAGACCTGAACTTCCACCTCGATAACCGCAGTGACCCCGACTCCACCACCCTCCTTGACAACCTCGCCAACCTCGGACTGAAGCAGCTCGTCATCACCCCCACCCACAGAGCCGGACACACCCTCGACCCCATCTTCGCAGGAGGGACAAACATCCACGTCAGCCACACCACGCAGCCCCTCTGGACAGACCACCACTGTGTACACTTCACCTTCAGCACCACACCCAAACCCACCCTGAGCCCACCACGAAGGAACTGGAGCAGGATCACCTCAACACCACCCTCCTCCACGACCCCCACACCACGACCGACGCCAACTCCGCAGCCAAAGAACTACACCACTGGATCTCCAGCTGCGCTGACAAGCTCGCACGCCTCCGCCACCCCGTCAAACAACGCTCCCTGAAGGCCGCCTGGTTCACCACCGACCACCAAGAAGCCAGGCACTCCTGCAGACGCCTCGAGAAACTCTGGCGGAACAGGAAAACCACCGAAGACCAGAACACCTACCGGAACGGCATGAATGAATACCACCAGCGCATAAGAACCACCGAGTGGACCTTCATCAAGAACAAAATCCTCACGAGCGCAAGTAACGCAAAAGAACTCTTCAACGTCATACAGCAGTTCACCAAACCCCCCAGCTAAGCCACAGACGTCACACCATCCCAGGACCTCTGCAACAAGCTCAGCTCCTACTTCCACCGGAAAATCAAGGCCCTCTACGACAACTTCAGTGAACAGACTCCAGACACCACCCTCCTCTCCACCACCGACAACCAGCTGACCATCACCACCTGGAAACCTGCTACCACTGAAGACACCACCACGACCATGAAGAACACCCACTCAGGAGCCCCCACGGACCCCTGCCCACCGCACATCTACCACAGAGCCGCCGCCGCCTTAGCACCCGAACTAGGCCGGACCATTAACGCCTCCCTCGAATCCGGCATCTTCCCCGACGACTGGAAGTGGGCAGAGGTCAAGCCCCTCCTCAAGAAACCCTCGGCCGACCCGACGGACCTGAAAAACTACCGGCCCATCTCTCTCCTTCCCTTCGCAGCCAAAGTCACCGAGAGATTCATCAACGCCCAGCTGACCACCTTCATCGAAGAGAACGCCATCCTCGACTCCTCCCTGTCCGGATTTCGCAGCAACCACAGCACCGAGACCGCCCTCCTCGCCGCAACCGATGACATCCGCATGTTACTCGACCAGGGCCACACTGCAGCCCTCATCCTACTAGACCTCTCCGCAGCCTTCAACACCGTCTCACACCGCACGCTCGCAGCCAGACTTCATGACGCCGGTATACGAGGAACCGCCCTCGACTGGATCCGCTCCTTTCTCTCCGGCAGAACCCAAAGGATCAGACTCCCTCCCTTCCTCTCTGAACCCACAGAGATCAATTGTGGAGTACCCCAAGGATCCTCGCTCAGCCCCACGCTCTTCAACATCTACATGGCCCCCCTCGCCTCCATCGTCAGACAGCATGGGCTCAGCATAATATCCTATGCCGACGACACCCAGCTCATCCTCTCCCTCACGAAGAATCCCGAAGACACCAGACTCTGCTTCCAGGAAGGAATGAAGGACGTCGCAGCCTGGATGAACAACAGCTGCCTGAAGCTCAATTCGGAGAAGACAGAGGTCCTCGTCCTTGGGCCCTCCTCCACCACCTGGGACAACACCAGGTGGCCTTCCGCCCTTGGAAACCCACCCACTCCAACATACCATGCCCAAAACCTCAGCATCATCCTAGACTCCTCCCTCACCATGACCTGCCAGATTAACGCTGTCGCCTCCACCTGCTTCAACTCCCTCCGCATCCTCCGCAAGACCTTCAAGTGGATCCCCCCCGAATGCAGAAAGACCGTCACCCACACACTCATAACCAGCAGACTGGACTACCGCAAGGCCCTCTATGCCGGAATCAACAGAACCCTGCTATACAAGCTCCAAACCATCCAGAACACCGCTGCCAGACTCGTCCTCGGAACCCCACAACATGAGCACATGACCCAGCACCTACAAGACCTCCACTGGCTCCCCGTCGAGAAGAGAGTAACCTTCAAGCTACTCACCCACACCTACAAATCACTCCACAACATCGGAACCAAATACCTCAACAAGAGAGTATCCTTCCACATACCCAAAAGGAACCTCCGCTCCGCCGACCTCGCCCTGGCAGAGGCCCCATGCATCCGCAGAACCAGAGCAGGTGGAAGAGCCTTCTCCTACATCGCAGCAAAGGCCTGTAACGAGCTCCCAGTCAACATCAGACGCTCCCCTACTCTGCACACCTTCAGGAAGTGCCTCAAGACCTGGCTCTTTGACTGATCCGGAGCTGCACCCCCCCAGCGCCTTGAGACCCTCACGGGTGAGTAGTGCGCTCTATAAATCCCTTATTGATTGATTGATTGCTTACCCATCCAGTGTACCTCTGCTAAGATGTGTATTCACTGTCTGGCTTTGGAGTGAAAGGGCTGGGGATGTGCAGTGGCTCCAGAGAGTCTGGATGAGTCAGCGCTAGGCTGAATAGGCCTGGTCTGCATTTGGAGTGGTAAGAGGAGTAGCACCTGCACCTGAATAGGGCTGTGCCACCCCCCTGTGGTGTGTCTGGAGCCAGGGCTCACACTGACAATGGAGGTTGTTGTGCACTTGAAAAGTGCCCTCAGAACAGGTTTGGACTGGGCTCAGAGCCCTGGGCCAGGAGAGAACCAAGAGATTTACTGTATAAAAAGAGGGGCCCAGACTTTTAGACTACTTCTGGAATCAAGAGGAACCTTTGCCAAGGAGAAGAGCTGGAGAAACTGAGGAGGAGTACTGCCCCTGCTGTGTGTCTGAGGTTGGCCTGAAGTTGCTGTTTCTGCCAAGGAAAGGAGAAGGACTTTGCTGTGTGCTGTGTCCCCTGCTTGAGGAAAGTCTCCAAGGGCTTGAGTAGAGCTTGCCCCCTGTTTTGAAGTCTCAGGAACACAAAGCCTTCACCCCCAGCTCCCCTGAACTTCCTTGCTGGGAGTTCTGACCTGCAAGGAGGCACCTGTGACTATCTTGGGCCTCTGGAGGTTGTTTCTGCTATTGGGAGCTGGAAAAGCAACGCAACTACAAGAAAATTGACGCATCGCTCTTCTTGCAATAGTTTTATGATGCAACGCCGCTGCCGAAACGGACGCAGCGCCTGTCGTGCTGCAAGAATCAACACATCGAGGGATCGCGGCTGAAGAAATCGACGCAGCGCAGCTCGATACCGCCGCATCGTTTGCCGACGCAGTCCAGATTTCCACGCATTGTCCCTGTGCAGCAAGTTTTCCCCGACGCATCACCCGCGGATCGGAGTCATCTCAGAATCGACACATCGCTTCCCCCTACAGACCCGACCCGACGCACCGCTCCTCTGTGCCCAGCGGAACTGTCGCATCGCATCCACGAAGGTCTCAGGAAACGAGGCATCTCTTTGTTTTTCGACGCGTCCCATGGCTGCGGCTGTTTGGCTTGGTGAATTTTGTTTCAATGACAGGTACTTTGCAAGAAATCACGCATCCATAGTTTTCTACGGACTCAGTTGCTAAAACATTTTAAAAGTCATTTTTCTTAATACTTGTATGTTGGATTTTTGTCATTTTGGTCTTGTTGAGTAGATAAAGATACTTTATTTTGCTAAACTGGTGTGGTGCCCATTTGTGGTGTTATCACTGTAACTGTGTGTTTTGAGTACAAATACTTTACACATTGCCTTTGGGATAGGCCTGTCTGCTCGTGTCAAGCTACCCAGGGGGGTGAGCAGGGGTTATCTAAAGTGTGTATCCCCCTTACCCTGACTAGAAGCAAGGGTCCCTATTTGGACAAAGGTACCTACCTCTGCCAACTAGAGACCCCCATTTCTAACAATGAGGGCCTGGCTGATGTGGCTGGTCCCACCTGCTATCATGTAAGTTGTCTTTGAGGGACCATGACCTGTGAGGAGGACAGGTGGCACAGCACACCCCTTTATGCCTATCAGGTTTGGTTTTTTATTGACCAGCTTTTGGGTCTCTATGTATGCAACAGGATTGAATGCACCTGAGCAAGCCTGTGAAATAAGCAGCAGACTTTGGGGACTTAGATTGAGGATATACCTCCTTGCTCCAGATATCAGTGCTGAAGTGATGAGGTCTGGGGCATTCTGGGAGGATGGTTCCCCCTATTACTGTCTGAACTTGGATGGTAGAGAAGAGGTGCATGCAGCAGTGTGTCCACTGAGGACTATGTAGCCTGGACATGAAATGTGAGAAGAGTTGTCTTACCTTGCCAGAGGTTGATCAGTGTACGCAGGTGGCCCTGCTAGATTTGATCTGCACCTGGTGCCAGCCCCAGATACAAGAGAGGGTGGCCCTGAGGTGCCTGTTTGGACATAATTACAAGGTGACATCTTGCAGTCAAGGTGAGGAAGGACAATGGTGGTGCTGGGCATCATGGGCAAGTGTTGCAAAGTCATCCTGTGCCCTGGGCACCCCCAACGTTTTGCTGACTGATACTGGTGGTAACTGACTTTGACTGACCCTGGGCTCTGCCTAACCAGGCCCAGGGCCAGTGCTATGCTGAAAGAGACACATTAGAATACAGTTAAAACACCTACATACACTAGGGTACACAATGGTATGATGGGGTACCCCTGTGATTGGCATGACCTACCCTATAAGCCCCTAGTATATAATAGGGCAGGGGGATTAAAACTACCTAAAAGTCCCTAGTACCCTCGGGAATGGCAGTTTAGAGGCCAGCAGCTCTTTTTGCACTTGCATGTGTTCACTGCTGAAGCCTGAGGTCAGTTTAAAAGCAGCCCTGGGTACCAGGACTGCTTTTAAAAAGTAAATTGTGCCCAAACTCGACTTTGGGGTTTGGGGCACTGAAAAATGGATAACCTACAATGTTTTGGCATATTAGGAACCCCCAGGGTCTCCCCTATGTGTCCCAGGGTGGGGGTCAGATATTTATAAGGTACACCCTTGTAAAATGAGTTTTATATGCCCTGGGTTAAGTGAAATTTCACATTTCACTCCCCACATTGTGATAAAGTGCTGCCAAAATTCGACTTTGATGCTAGGAGCACTGTGGAGGCAGGATCTGCAATATTTCTACAGATTCAGAATCCCTAAAGTCTCCCCTAGTTGTCCCATGGGGTGGGGGTCCTGTAGATATAAGCAAAGTACTTATAAAATATATGTTTTTGTAAGTCCTGGTGCTGGAAAAATGGCCCCAGTCATTTTTCCCATTGCAAATCCCCTGCTACATAGGTTAACATGGTAGAAAGTTATTGATTAATAACTCTTGATAGGAGAGGGCTAGAAGTGCCATTCAAAGACTTCCCCGAATGGTATTAATAAATTCCACAATATGATATTGTTGAAGCTCTCCTAAAGTGTACATACAAGAAGTTATAAGACTTTCTTGTTTGTAAGTCCAAATTCAGCCTTCCAGTGGTCTGCCCTGATTGGTCAGAGTTAAGTGGATTAGCCAGGCTGCCTTGAAGAGGTGATAAAGTGCACCTGGGGTCAACCAGTTCTGCTGGCAGGGCAGCGTGCTGTTCCATAGGAATGCCAGGCCAGGGGGAGGAGTCGTAAACTATGTTCATCAAAGAGGAGAGCAGAGAACAGTGTCATTTACAACTCTGAACTTCCCACCTTAGGCAGATGGTAGGATTAAGGAAGGTATGAGCAGATGCAGGGGGGAGAGTCTAAGTAAATTAGCCATCCTAGGGGTGTGTTTAGCCAGCTCTTACCTCCTTGCTGGAAAATCAGCCATTATGGATTTGGAAGATTTGATGCACTCTGGGAGAAAATAATGCCACACTCTACAGGATGTGGTCATATCTTTGAGGAGTTACCCTGCTCCCATTGGTCAGCAGTGACCTCCTGCTTGACCCAGAGAACTTGGAATAAGTATCTGAGAGGGGCAGAGCCTCTCAGATCTGCTGCTTGAAACTTACTGAAGCAAGACATTGCCAAGCTGAGAAGTTTTGCTGTGCAAAGATTTCTAAGGCCTGACCTCTGAAGACTGCACCATCTGAAACTACAGCCCTGTGGATTATCTTGCTGAAAAGGAACTAAAGAGTGGACTCCCTGAAAGCTACAGGTAAAAGAGCTCATCTGGATCATCACCAACTAAATCTGCACCTTGGAGAACTACCAGTGGATTTGTAAGGGTGACGTCCAAGTGGATTGTGGGAACTGAAGTCCTCAACTTTCAAGGACCATCTTGGAGCTTCCAGACCCTTGGAGTGAGTTTGAGACACTTTGGGACTCCTTTGAGGAACTTCAGGAAGAAGTTCAAGAAGTTTGGAGAACTTTGGAGGAACTTTGAAAAAAAGCTCCATAGAGGGACCGACTCAACCTGGTCAGCCAAGCCGCCTGCCTTCAACCGCGAGCCGGCCAAGCCACCCAGGTTCGTCCCGCTAAAAGCTCCGTCGGTCCAACTTCCAGAGTTTGACCGGGACTAGAAGAAATCTGAAGCCGGCGAACCCTCACCGGATCCGGCTACATGAAGAGCATCGAGAGACCCCGCGAGAAAAAGCTCCAGAAAAGTTTCTAAGTCCGCTCGTAGAAAAGGTGACCGGGAGCAACCGCGAGAGCCAGGCCGCCTGCCTTCCATCGCGTGTCGGCCTGGGCTCCTGGGTTGCCCTGCTGAAGCACTAAAGAAAAAGTTTCTAAGTCCGCTCCAGGGAAGTTGACCGGGAGCTCGTCGAAAGGCAATCCGGCGAACCCTCACCGAATCCGGACTGGCTGGGAGCTTCGAGGGACCTCGGGGAGAAAAGCTCCAGAAAAGTTTCTAAGTGTGAAGGTAGAAACTGAGACCGGGACCTACCGCGAGCTGTAGCCGCCCAGGGCTCCATCGCGGTCGGCCTGAAACTTTGACTTTGACCCGGTCTATCGCGAGCAGGTATCCCAATATGGTGCTATAATCTTCTAAGTGCTATATTTTGCTAAGTCTTTGAAAATTCATATCTCCGGTTCCCTACATTGGATTTTTGTCGTTTTGGTGTCATTTTAAAGATAAAAATATTCCCTATTTTTATAAATTGGTGTTTGTTAGAACTGGGGGTCTCTAGTTGGCAGAGGTAGGTACCTTTGTCCAAATAGGGACCCTTGCTTCTAGTCAGGGTAAGGGGGATACACTACTAAAATAACCCCTGCTCACCCCCTTGGTAGCTTGGCACGAGCAGGCAGGCTTATCTCAGAGGCAGTGTGTAAAGCATTTGTGAATACATACAGTAAAACAGTGACAACACTACAGATGGACACCACACAGGTTGTATAATATAAATAAGTATTTTTATATAGACTTAACACAAGACCCAAAACGACAAAAATCCACAATACACTATGAAACATATGACTGTCAATGGTAGTAAATAGTTCAGTTCAAATGCAGGTGATAAATGCGACACTCTACGTTCAATGTACCTTTGGGTGCGTAACGTGATGCAATAAAAGAGTTGCAGGGAAGGTGATGCGTCAGTTCCTTACACGCAAGAACGGTGATGCGTCGGTTCCTTGCTCCGGGGGAGGTGATGCGTCGGTTCCCTACTGCTGCGTAGGGGACGGTGATGCGTCGGTTCCTTACCGGAGAGGAGGTGATGCGTCGGTTCTTCACTGCGTGGGGAGGTGATGCGTCGGTTTCTTACTGAGCTTCTGTGGCGATGCGACCAGCAGCGCCTCGATGCGATGACGACCCGGTGCAATGAAACAAAATGGCGTCTTCCTCTTGATGCGACAACGAAGAGGGCGATGCGTGCACGCCCGACGGCCGTGCGGCGACTCAGTGAATCTTCTGAGCCGCGACAGGCCCTGCGACACGCTTCTCTGATGATGCGACGGCATCTGCTGCGACGGCGACACTCTTCTCCGGTGATGCGAGGCGCTTCGTTGATGCGATGGCGACAGCGGCAGCGGCGGCACGCTTTCTCGGCGATGCGACAACAACTGCTGCGGCGGCGACACGCTTCTTCTTCGTGAGTCGCGCTTCCAGCTCCCAGCGTCACGCAGTCTCTCAGAAGGCCCAACACAACAGTAGGCACTTCAAATTCCCAGCAAGGGAATTCAGGGGAGCTGGTTGGTGAAGTCTTGTATCCCTGAGACTTCAGCAGGAGGCAAGCTCAATCTTCAAGCCCTTGGAGATTTTCTGCAAGATGATGAAAGTAGGCACAAAGTTCCTTTCTCCTTTCTTTGGCAATCAGGCAACCATTGCAGGCCAATCCCTCAAACAGCACACAGCATAGGGATAGTCTCCTCCTTCAGTTTCTCTGGTTCCTCTCCTCTGCAAAGGCTCTTCTTGTTTCCCAGAAGTGATCTAAAATCTTGGGGTCTGGGCCCCAATATTTATACTAGCAAATCCTTTGTCCTCTGAAGGCAGAGGGTCCTGTACCTAGTCCAAACCAGTTCTGGGTGCATTCTGCCAGTGCACAACTTCTTCCTTTGTCAGTGTGGGCCAGGGTCATCAGACACACCACAGGAGGTGGAGCCAGCATTGTGGAAGGCAGACACAGCCCTATTCAGGCCCATGTGCTACTCCTCCCACCACTCCTCGTGCAGATAGGTCTATTCAGCCTAGTGCTGACTCACCCTGTCTCCTGGAGTCCCCCAGCCCCTGTCACTCACAAAACCAGACATACAATCAACAACCTAGCAGAGGCAGGCTGGATGGTTAGGCAAGAAAATACCTACTTTCTAAAAGTGGTATTTTCAAACACAGACTGTTAAAACCAACTTCACTAAAAGATGTATTTTATCATTCTGAGTTCAGGCATACTAAATTCGTTTTTCTACCATGTTCCCTGGGTCAGTTAGGATTATAAGATGTTATAATCAAACTGCCCATTCTGTCCTATAGGGACAGGTAGCCTTGCAATAGTGAAAAACGAAATTGGCTGTAATTCACTACCAGGACATGCCGCACACATCAGGGCATTTCCTACCTCTTACATACAATGCACCCTGCCCGCAGGCCTACTTTAGGGGTGACTAACATGCAGAAAAGGGAAGGTTTGGGGACTGGTAAGTGGGTGCACTTACCAAGTCGACATGGCAGTACCAGCTGCACACAGGCTCTGCAATGGCAGGCCTGAGACATGCTTTCCAAGCTGCTCCGGTGGGTGGCACAACCAGTGCTGCAAGCCCACCAGCAGCATTTGATTTACAGGCCCTGGGCACACACGGTGCACTGTACTAGGGTCTGACAAGTAAATCAAATAACCCAATCATGGAGTCACTAATCCATTACATCACTTTACAGGGAGAGCATATGCACTTTAGCACTGATCAGCAGTGGTAAAGTGCCCAGAGTCATAAAACCAACAAAAACAGGTTAGAAAGAATACAGGAGGAAGGCAAAAAGTTCAGGGATGATCCTGCAAAAAGGGCCAAGTCCAACACAACCCCCTTCCAGCCAAAACGCAGGGTAGACCAATCACTACCTTGATGGGCTTCCCTGCTTTGGGCGATAGAACCTGGACCCTGGCCCGCAACAGCAGGGGCATATTCCAGTTCTACGCCAATCTGATCCTATTTGGATCCCTCTGTCCATACTCTCAGGGCCCACCAAGCTAACCCATGGGGAACCCTTATCCTCACCTGTGGACACCATCTGTGCAGCACCTAGCCTTAGCTTGCTCACAGGTGTGTCCCAACAGACAGACAGTACCCACATGGCCAACACAGAGGTGTGGCCCAGTCCACTTCTGTCCCCCTCCCAGGGGCAACTCTGTCCACCAGGACAGCAAGCCACAGTGGCCACTGACAGCTGTCAGTGATGAGAGCCAGGCCCCAGGCCTTTTATGGTTCTCCAACCTCTACGGCGTCAGAGAGCGGGGGGCGGTAGCCCCAGGTGCATGGCACCCTTGGTCCACTCTCCCTCCTGTCAGGTCAGGTATGACATCCTGACACTGACCCACCAACCCCGGGCCTATACCCGGTGGCCGGGCAGGAGACTGGGGTGGGCTTTCCCACACCCGGTCCTCCTTGGGGCTCTGTACCCTCCCACCTGGAGCGGTACCCCCTTCCAGAATTATCAGGGCACCTGTGGCAGGTGTCCTGCACAATTCGCCCACCAGTTCAGGGGTTCTATCCTGCAACTGGGATCCCAGCCTAGTGTCTGTACCCTTAGACTGGACAGAGGTCAGGGGTGAGGCTGCCCTCTCCCTGCCCCCCTTACTGGGGCCCTGCACCCTCCCACCTGGAGCAGTGCCCCCAGAAGACAAACCGGTAGGGACACTGATTTCAGTTGTCCTTCCCTCCAGGTCAGGTATACCCTGAACCTGGCCTCCCAACCCAGGGACGGAACCCTGTGAACAATTGCCTGGCGAACCAGGACTTCCTGGGGAGTACACATACCCTCACCGAGGGTGACACAGAACTCATGTGTTGTGTGACAGTCTGCCTGGCGCAGATCTCCCGACCCCTGTCCATCTGACAGTGCATGACGATCCCCCAGGACAGAAATGGTGTCACCATGGTCACTCCTGGGAGACTCAGCCCTTCTGGCTGGCCCCTGACCCACTGGTTCTTCCACTGGGGACTCTCTCCCCCTCTTACCCCTCAATCTGGACTTCTGCACCCTCCACTTAGGAGTGGTACTGCCAGACACCAGAACTGATGGAGGTCCACTTACAGACACTCCCAGTTCACCTGACATTAGGAGATGCCCCTCTGGACTACAGCCTAGGCTCCCTACCTGGTGTTCCCTTAAGGAACCAGACAGGTCCTGATTCTGGGTTTCGGGCACCTTGGGACACGCAGTCCCACACTCACTCCTTCTACACTGAGACAGGTCGTGAGCCCCTACACCCCTCCCACTACACTGGGACCTAGCTGGGCTACTCTGAACCTCCCCCACCACTCTGGGCTGAAAGATACCTGAGCCACTCCTCTTAGGGTCACTCCCCAATGCCTCCTCAGACCCTCTGGAATCCACCAAAAGGTCTGCCTCCAGTGTGAGCTCCCTGGGGTCAGAGAACTCACTTTCCACCAGACGTTGGCATAGCTCTGGAAAACAGGGACTTACAATATGCTCTCCCACAATTGGATCACACAGCCCCACACAGGTGTTAACCAAACTATCCTTCACCTCACCATCCAGTGCCTCGCACACGTACCCTGCACCACTCTCCTGAGATTGGCAAGACAGTATCTGACTGTCTCTGTCACTCAACCCACACTCTTCTGGGCGGTCTTCACACTCACACACCAGGACTTCAACTATGAGGGAACCCCTGTCCCTGCACCTCCCACCTAGAGTCAGTAGAGTGTCCCTCCCACCACTAGGACTATGAACCCCTGCGTCAATTTCCCCATTTACCTCCGGGACACTGCGCACCACTGGAGCTACCTCATATCCTTGACCTTCCTGGTGTATATTAACCCCCTCCTTCAAGTCAGGCGCCACATCTCTGGGTGTGTGTACTACTCCCTCAGCACTAGATAACATAATTTTGCTGCCACCATCTGAGCTGGACTCCACCTCCAACTCAGCCAAGCTCACTTCCTGAGCTACACACATTTCTTTATCAGCTAAGGCTCGCTCTATCTCCTCGCACTCCCGGTCTAGCTGCCTCAGCCTCCGGTCACGAGCACGAATCCGATTCCTCTCTTCACGAGCCAATCTTTCCCAAAATGTTTCCTCCTCAGGGCCACTGCCCTCTTGGTATTCTGGCTGGGGATCCTCCCCCTCAGATTCCTCCTCAGAGTCATCTGCTAGTGTTGCTTCCCAGCGTAGCACCTCATAGCTATGCAGGGCTGCCTCAAGATCCTGCTTTGTGGATCTCCTCTTCACAGGTAGCCCCCTCTCCTTGCAAAATACTTTTAGTTCCCTTATCTTGTAGATATTTAGGTGCCAAAAGTTGACTTCCATTTTGACAAGGCCCAACAGGTGCAACAACTAACCAGAGTTCCAATAACCAAAGTCCAAAGGGAAACAGGGAAAAATAGTATGTGGTTGCGTTTGGTCTGCACTCACTAGTAGTGTACACCAATCACTGTATATGAGTCACAAATGCAAGTCCAAATCCTCACAGCTGACCACCAATGTTAGAACTTGGGGTCTCTAGTTGGCAGAGGTAGGTACCATTGTCCAAATAGGGACCCTTGCTTCTAGTCAGGGTAAAGGGGATACACTACTAAAATAACTCCTGCTCACCCCCTTGGTAGCTTGGCACGAGCAGGCAGGCTTATCTCAGAGGCAGTGTGTAAAGCATTTGTGAATACATACAGTAACACAGTGACAACACTACAGATGGACACCACACAGGTTGTATAATAAAAATAAGTATTTTTATATAGACTTAACACAAGACCCAAAACGACAAAAATCCACAATACACTATGAAAAATATGACTGCCAATGGTAGAAAATAGTTCAGTTCAAACGCAGGTGATAAATGCGACACTCTACGTTCAATGTACCTTTGGGTGCGTAACGCGATACAAACAAAAGAGTTGCAGGGAAGGTGATGCGTCGGTTACTTACACGCAAGAACGGTGATGCGTCGGTTCCTTGCTCCGGGGGAGGTGATGCGTCGGTTCCCTACTGCTGCGTAGGGGACGGTGATGCGTCGGTTCCTTACCGGAGAGGAGGTGATGCGTCGGTTCTTCACTGCGTGGGGAGGTGATGCGTCGGTTTCTTACTGCGCTTCTGTGGCGATGCGACCAGCAGCGCCTCGATGCGATGACGACCCGGTGCAATGAAACAAAATGGCGTCTTCCTCTTGATGCGACAACGAAGAGGGCGATGCGTGCACGCCCGACGGCCGTGCGGCGACTCGGTGAATCTTCTGAGCCGCGACAGGCCCTGCGACACGCTTCTCCGATGATGCGACGGCGTCTGCTGCGACGGCGACACTCTTGTCCGGTGATGCGAGGCGCTTCGGTGATGCGATGGCGACAGCGGCAGCGGCGGCACGCTTTCTCGGCGATGCGACGGCAACTGCTGCAGAGGCGACACGCTTCTTCTTCGTGAGTCGCGCTTCCAGCTCCCAGCGACACGCAGTCTCTCAGAAGGCCCAACACAACAGTAGGCACTTCAGATTCCCAGCAAGGGAATTCAGGGGAGCTGGTTGGTGAAGTCTTGTATCCCTGAGACTTCAGCAGGAGGCAAGCTCAATCTTCAAGCCCTTGGAGATTTTCTGCAAGATGATGAAAGTAGGCACAAAGTTCCTTTCTCCTTTCTTTGGCAATCAGGCAACCACTGCAGGCCAATCCCTCAAACAGCACACAGCATAGGGATAGTCTCCTCCTTCAGTTTCTCTGGTTCCTCTCCTCAGCAAAGGTTCTTCTTGTTTCCCAGAAGTGATGTAAAATCTTGGGTTCTGGGCCCCAATATTTATACTAGCAAATCCTTTGTCCTCTGAAGGCAGAGGGTCCTGTACCTAGTCCAAACCAGTTCTGGGTGCATTCTGCCAGTGCACAACCTCTTCCTTTGTCAGTGTGGGCCAGGGTCATCAGACACACCACAGGAGGTGGAGCCAGCATTGTGGAAGGCAGGCACAGCCCTATTCAGGCCCAGGTGCTACTCCTCCCACCACTCCTCGTGCAGATAGGTCTATTCAGCCTAGTGCTGACTCACCCTGTCTCCTGGAGTCCCCCAGCCGCTGTCATTCACAAAACCAGACATACAATCAACAACCTAGCTGAGGCAGGCTGGATGGTTAGGGAAGAAAATACCTACTTTCTAAAAGTGGTATTTTCAAACACAGAATGTTAAAACCAACTTCACTAAAAGATGTATTTTATCATTCTGAGTTCAGGCATACTAAATTCGTTTTTCTACCATGTTCCCTGGGTCAGTTAGGATTATAAGATGTTATAATCAAACTGCCCATTCTGGCCTATGGGGACAGGTAGCCTTGCAATAGTGAAAACGAAATTGGCTGTAATTCACTACCAGGACATGCCACACACATCAGGGCATGTCCTACCTCTTACATACAACGCACCCTGCCCGCAGGCCTACTTTAGGGGTGACTGACATGCAGAAAAGGGAAGGTTTGGGGACTGGTAAGTGGGTGCACTTACCAAGTCGACATGGCAGTACCAGACTGCACACAGGCTCTGCAGTGGCAGGCCTGAGACACGCTTTCCAAGCTGCTCCGGTGGGTGGCACAACCAGTGCTGCAAGCCCACCAGCAGCATTTGATTTACAGGCCCTGGGCACACACGGTGCACTGTACTAGGGTCTGACAAGTAAATCAAATAACCCAATCATGGAGTCACTAATCCATTACATCACTTTACAGGGAGAGCATATGCACTTTAGCACTGATCAGCAGTGGTAAAGTGCCCAGAGTCATAAAACCAACAAAAACAGGTCAGAAAGAATACAGGAGGAAGGCAAAAAGTTCAGGGATGACCCTGCAAAAAGGGCCAAGTTCAACAGTGTTGGATTTTTATTATGTGTTGTGTCTTAATTATTTACTGAATTGGTGTTTTTAAATGCTTTACATACCTGTCTTTGAAGTTCAGCCTGTCTGCTCGCAGCCACGTTACCAAGGGTTGAGCATGGGAATAATTTTCTAAGACCTATGCTGAGTCCTATCATGTGTTAGTGGCCTTATTGCCAGTGGCAGACCTACATTTGCCCCTACCAATAATCCACTTTCCAACAGCAAGGATTCCAGGAACATGCCAAATTGCAATTCGAACAGAAGAAGCTGCCGTGACAGGCCAAGTTGGAAGAGGTAGAGGGCAATTAGAGGACTACAAATAAAGAAGTGCCTGTAGAGGAGCCAGAGACCCGAGGACTTCTAAGTCCTCAGAAGAAGGTTCTAAAATTGATAGATGGTAAGATTGATATGAAGACGGCTAGGCTAGATCACCTATCAGAGAGGACTGTCACAATGTCAGACAATGCTTCAGAGTGATGTATATGTCAGAACACTGAGAATTTAATCTAGGCTCTTTTTCGCTGTGCACCCAAACAATGAGTGCTTTCACCTCAGACACTGAATTCCCAACTCATATGCGAACTGATGGTTGCTCTCCTCCTAGAGGTCACCGGTCATGCATATAGCTCCTCAAAATAGATGGCTTTATAAATCCTCGTGCAGGAAAATTATGATCTTTTCTCCACTCAAATGGTCAAGAAGAGACCTAGCTTCAAATCCCGCCTTCTGACTAAATGGTTTTTCGATTTCCGGGAGTTAAGGTCATTACTGCTACACACCCTAGAGGTTGACACCAAAAGAGAGATAGGATATTTAATAGCAAGCAATACAAAACACATTACAGTGTTCTCAATTGGCTGTGTTCTGCATTAAAAAGCTAGAAAGTGTGTCTTTTATACATTATGTACACAACGGAACGGGGATGGTGCATGTGTAAATCCACAGAACATTTCCATAAAAACCCATGGTTTAAGGTAAGAAGAAAGGCATTTCGCCTGTTTGTACCACTGTTCCATCTGCACATGGGAAAGGACAGATGGGCTGGGGAAGAAGGAGTAAAGATAACTCAGTCCAAAGCCGATGGGAGGGGGAAGATTAATGAGAGAGGTGTGAAGATAGAGTCTGGGACATCCTTACATTGGAGAGGCTCTTCTTCCATGGGCATCTTCTGAAATATATTCCAAAGCTGATGGTAGGGGGGTAGAGTGAGCTGTGCATTGATCTGTAATGAGACAAAGGATAAGGTTGTAGACGTACCTCAATGTGTACATTTTAAAAATCTAAACCGTGATACAAGATTATACAATTATATGTAATACCATAATATATAAAGTATAATATAAAATCAATATAAAAGCATACAAAAAAAATCACATTGTTTCTTTTTGGCCATTAACATCATTGCAAGATTGTTAGACCTGGCCCTCTCTGCAGGGTCACCCCCAAGCTTTCTGCCTTCACCCCTCAATTTATCTGAACCCGTTTTTGTTGGCTTTTAGGACTCTGTGTACTTTACCACTACTAACCAGTGCTAAAGTGCTCGTGCGCTCTCCTTTAAGCATGGTAAAATTGGCTAACACCCAATTGGCATATTTAATTTACTATTAAGTCCCTCGTAAAGTGACACTACATGTACCCAGTGCCTATAAATTAAATGCTACTTGTGGGCCCACAGCACTGATTGTGCCATCCACTTAAGTAGCCTTTTTAGGTCGAGCCTCTACCTGTTGTATCCTCTTCTATGGGCTCTGGCAAACCCACCAATTGCCATTGGCTGTTATCTGTGTCACTTACAAATACTGGCTTGTTATTGGTGCATATGTTTAAAGGTCCCTCCTTTGTGGGCTTAACTCCCTTTCTGGCGATTTCACTCAGAGAACGTCTTGTTTGGCCATCATTCTGTACAGCGTGTGATGGCCCCTCCTCCCTCCTCCTGTATGGGCATTCCAGCCTAACACCGCTTGTTTACTTTTACGTTCCATTGGTGCTCACGTACAGCGAAAGGCATGCCTCCTCGTCCTTCGTCTGTGTTTAGCTTCTGTTTCCCTCTGTCATTACCAACGTCATCGTTGGGGGACTTCCCGGAAGTAGTGGGCTGGGCCGTGGATGGCTCCAACAGAGGATTCGAACAACACATGCAGCAACGCTGTCATGCAGGAGAAGAGGAAAAGCAAGGTTTGTTAGTGACCAGCCAAAGCGGTTCCGGTTGTTTTGCAAAAATGAAATAAAAACAACTGCTAATTGTGATCGTAACAGGAGATCTGCGCTTCCGACGCTGCAGAAAAAAAGCTTTTTGATCTGATACGACATTAGTTGGACGTGGAAGGCAGGCGGGCTGTGGCGGCGAACACAGGAAGCGTTCGTTTTCCCCAACCGTGTGAATTGGGTGGAGTGGTGTCGGTGTCGGGGTCTCGGGTCGTTCAGTCATGCTGCAGTGTAAACTTCAAGGTCTGCATCTGTGATGCGATGCACACCTGCAAGGGAGAAAGTGCACCTCTGCAAGGGCGCATGGTTGGCGTCCTGTTACATTGCCCATCTTTTACTGCAAAGCTGGGGTGGTCTTCATGCTGCTCAGTCATCCAAATTGACTTTGCAGTGCAGTTCATCTTTTTGAGCGTGTAATACACAGTTTAAGCTCTGTACCGCTCTGTGAAAGGTCGAGCTTAGTTATGTGACGTTACTTATGCCCATCCTATAGTCGCTTGTGAAAGTCGCACATGACGAGGGTATTTGGGGAAATGCCATCAGCCACGACATGGCATGGAATATATTAAATAAAACCAGTCTAAAAGAGACTGGAAACGTTATAAATGCAGCCGCATTACAGCAAAGCTCTGAAAGAAAAGACATTTTCCTTAAAAGTCCCCCTTCTTTCTCTGATTAATTCGATCCATTTTTCGTGCCCTAGGATCTGGTTGCCTAGGTCAATTATGTATGTCTTGGAAAAAGAGAATCATTTATAGGAGCCCCAAAAATCGATAGGAACTAGGCCCTGTTTGTTTTTATTCAGCTGGCATGTCCTTCTCTTTGTATACCTGTTTTTCCGTTACGCAAAGTATTCCAGAGTTTGGGATTAGGATTGTGCAGAATTACTTTGTTTTAATCATTTATAGCTCTTAAAGGTCTGGCGCTTGGTTACTTCATCTGTCCCTGATGGTAGTATGTACGTTACAGTTGCATTAGTTTAGCACAGCTTAAATATTAAATATTGACGTTTTAAAAATCCTTGGTACTTATTTGACCTTAGTGTGCCATTGAGATGGAAGAGCACTCGGGAAACACTCTGGGGCATATTATCAAAGAATAGCGATAAACATCGCTAAGCGCATTTAGCGCGTTTCTGTATATCGCCGTCTATCGCCGGATTACATCGCCGTGTTAGCGGCGTATTATCAACGCTTAGCTAACAGGCGATATAATTCTAGCGATAGAGGACGAAAATGAGAAATAGCGTGTGAAATCCAGCGAAGATTTCACAGCGCTATGGGGCTGCTTGCTGATAGGGGAGTGTGGACCTAAACATACAATCCACCTCCCATTATTAGTATAGCTAAGTCAAATAAAAAGCAGACGTTAAATTCAAGCGATAAACGCTGTTAGCGCGTTTTTTTTATCACTTCGCGGGTCTGCTGCAGGGTTGTTAATAGCGCGAAGCCGTGTCAGCGTGAATTGACATGGAGTTATGGACGAGAACGCCTACTTTGCATGTCATTAGCGATATTGATCGCTGACATGCAAAGTAGCAAGGAAACACGCGCTAACGCTTGTTAGCGTGTCCTTGTTAATAGAGTGATAAAAAAATCGCCGCTTTTTCGGTGCTATGAGCCGAAAAAGCGGCGATTATACCCTTGATAATATGCCCCTCTGTTATTAAGTTATTAAAACATTTACTTTATATGTTAATAAGACGCATTTCTAATCTTTTCACTTCAGAAGGAGCTGCGTAAATATGCTTTTCCTATAAATCAAGCCAGTGATACCTGGGTTTTCTAAGGAGCAGTGGTTCTCTCGTGTTTTAGCTCTAGTGCAAAAAAACCCAAAGGTGTTCTTTCAGGACCTGCGTTGCATGGGGACTGTGAATGCAGTCGTGGTAGCTTCATCTGCATTGAAAGCCACAGACAATCATTAATTGATGAAATTTGTTTAATCCTGGAGGGCTGCACCACAGGCAGTCATCTGGTGGTTTTGCCAGAAACCTTGCCAATTCAATGTCATAAAAAGAGAAATGATGTTTTAACAATTGTGTGTGTGTGTGACTATAATTTTACATAAGTGCATTCAGGCGAAACAACCTTTTGTAAAGCAAAAGTACCACTCATGGGCAAATAATCAAGAATGTTTTATCAGGCCAGGTTTATTTTGTCTGTCTATTTATGGGTGCTTGTGTCTACGATTATGCATGTGCCTGCGTGTACTTTTGTAAGTGTGTGTGCATGTGAGTGTGCATTTTTGTGTGTTTGTATCCAACCATGATTTCAAGTGTGGAAGCTGCATGGGTGCTCCTCTACATACTCGTGTGCATGCACACATTTCAGTACATAGGTCCATTAATACGCACACACATTTTCACAAATGTGTTTGTAGCTACTACAGCTCACAGAGTGTACAAGTTTGGCAAATTATAGCATACGTACATTTATTATTTGGCGTATATGAAGTGCTATGGCAAATCTGGCAGGAAGATGACCTTGTCAGGAAACGCACCACTTCCAGTGGAGGAGCAGAAGGTTGTCACCTTTCTTAGAGAAATGTATTGCCCATTTGTACGTGTTCTGAGATTCTGATAAGCTGCCATTTGAATGTTTTCATCTTGCATTTCTCAATTTTGTGTGTCTATCTGTTATCTCCTTAGTGCAAACCTAGACAAAGGGCAGTGGAGTGCTGCACATGGTCAAAGTCAAAGAGTGATAGGCAAGGTAGCTGGTTTGTAGGCTGTTTATTTGGTAGCGGAGTAGTGGTGGTGGGCTTTTTTGTCCAGCTAACTGTGCTTATTGTTGGTGGCTTGACATGGAGAGTAAAATGTAAGTTGTGTTTGTGCAGAGTAACTCTCACTGCGATCACTGCTTTGCTCTCACGTTGCATGAGCATAACTTATAACACATACTTTGAATTGTTTTCGACTGCGCCACAAGCTCTTTACGTGCTCCAGACTTTCTCCAGGAGGTAGTTGATGATTATCAAACTGTTTTCATTTAATAATTTTAGGTTTTGCGAAGTTTTGGAGAGTCTGATAATATGCCGCACGGCTAAACACTTATAAGGACCCAAAGGCGAGACGTATTGGCTATGCCAATGCTTGTTTATAGTGTTCACACTCAGTTAAAATAATAATGGCATGTTTGGACCATTTTAACCTGAACGGCCGACATGTTTCATTGCCGATAGTTTTGTGGCAATTTTATCAGGGCACGGGGACTCAACTCCACCTCGAGAGTGCACCAGACCTGTAGGGGTTGATTATAAGAAGAGAAAGACGACAGAGACATAAACATTAAATTAAAACTTAGATGTACAGCATTACATCCCATCAGCAACCATTCCATTCTCCAATGTTTGATGTAAATAGTATAATTACCAGGTGGTTGCCAGCTGGACTCTTACAAGCAAACCACCGGAAGTAGTCACAGAGGGTCACGGCCCCCCACAACACAAACACAAACACAAAACGCATACCTGGAAATAAATATGTGCACGTTACAATAGGTAGAAAAAAATCTTTAACTACCTTATTGCAAAACACAGTACCATTATTGTATCATATATTCATAATGGGGGCCTCCAGGAGTCAAGAGGAAAGCTGCCAGTACACTGTACTCCAACAATTGGGATACTCCCCCTATCAAAGCAGCCATATATTCCAACCCAATGTCATAATCATCGTTCATATAATTTACATAATAGACTCACCGCCGGGCCAGGTGCTCGCATTTGTCCTGCGATCAAAAGTCTCTGGATATCAGTTCCGCTAAAAAGTACCTGGGCGTCCCATGTGCCGCTCTAGATTTAACCATCATGTATTTCAGTATATGACTAAGGCAGATTGGGAAGCTATTAGGTCACTGCAGAATAATGACAAAATAATAATAAAACCTGCTTATATAGGCGGTGCAGTAGTGGTACTCAATTCCAAGGACTATGAAGCAGAGGTAATGAGATTATTAGGGGTTCGTACTAATTACAAACCTCTTATGAGAGATCCCACTAGGGAACTTCAGGACATTATCAGGGAGATGGTGGCAGACGCAAAAGATAAGAAATGGATAACTACGAAAGAAGCAGACTTTTTAATAAATCAAACACAGCGGATTCCAGCTTTTTACATTTTACCCAAAATTCCATAAGGCCCAACGTCCACCCCCTGGGTGCCCTATAGTTTCCGGAGGTCCAATCTCTACTTGAACCTTTGTCGCAATTTGCGGATTTTTTCTTGCGAGAAACTGTTATTAATCAGCCCTCATTTGTTCAGGATACCACTGATATTCTAACCACTTTGGAGATGACGGAGAATGATCCCTCTAGCCAATTTGTGGTAACGATCGACAGAGAATGACTTTACACCAGTATTCCCCAGGATGCCACGCTGCTGGCAGCAGCGTGTTCTCTTGAGGAACGTGATTGGTTCTATGATACTCTCCCTCCATTTGTTCTCAAATGTATTCAGTTAGCCTTGACCAAAAACTTTTTTAGCTATCGAGATCAGCTGTTTTTTCAGGTCTCAGGTACATCTACGGGGGCAACTTTTGCCCCAAGTTTGGCCTGTATCTATGTCGGACAATTTGAGAAAAATTTCATTCATCAGCTCTCTAATCCTTTTCAACAGCACCTATCGCTATGGAAGAGATACATAGACGATGCGCTATGTATATGGTCAGGCTCTGAAGATAAACTACTTGATTTTCTCCATTGGTTAAATGGTGCTGATGGATGTTTGCCTTTCACTCGGACGATTGATAGACACACAGCTGTATACCTTGATTTGGACATTACAGCTTGGGATCAGAAACTCTATACAACAGTCCATCAGAAACCAACGGATAGGAATTTGTTGTTGCATTGAAGGACGTGGCCCTCTAGGGCCACGCGGGTACTTATGACCACCTGCTACGCCTTCCCAAAATGAAGAGTCGGTAAGACAGTAGAGAATACAAACAAGTGTTTATTACCGTCACTCTGCAGAGGAGTCCGTCATAACCTGCACCCTGAGATGGCTGGAGAAGGACTGACTCCCCAACCCTCGCTAATACAAAATAAACCCTTCAGGAGACTTCAGCCACGCCTTCGGAGGAAAAATACCGGCCGGACACGAACAAAGAAGGCACAGAAAGATGGGCTAACACCTGCCAGATGGGTGCACTATCAGCAGCCCAAGGCCACTGTGCCGAGTCTCACCGTCTCTTAACGTGGGAGCAGAGTTACATGTATACAATGGAATGTAGAGCAAAATAATTATACTGTTAGCTAGTTGAGTTGCAGCCTTGAACATGAACAGAAAACATAACGAAATGCGATGTTCTGCTGAGGCAAGCGATTCTAAACTCTAAGGCCTAACATGAGCACGGCACAGGCAGTCTTATAAGGATTGCGAAAAAACAAAATGGCGTTACTCTGGTTAATGAGGCCTGCATACTACGGAGAATACCTGACGGGCTACCGAATGTGAACATCCTTGCATGTAATTTAGCCGCACACTGCTAATCTAAAACAGCCTGGCAGAAACATCATAGGAAAGGGAATTTTAAATCTAACAGACCCTCCTTTTAGCAGTGTTGGCTAAAACCTTTATTGCTGTCCGGCAGGGTCTTTACAATTCTAAGGGAAGAGGATGGGACACAATAAATGCATTGAGCAAGGTAGGATAATATGAAAAATGAACAGCCATCATATTGCTATTTAATAATCAAAGAGAGCATCATCTATCAACATTATTGACGGAATCTCTTGTAACATCATTTTGGAACTTTGTTTGTCATGTCTTGGAACACTTGGGGTAAGCCTAGTCACACAATAAGAACAACATGCTGGGAGACAATGGATGCAAAGTCAACAAGTAAATATAATACCTGCAATACCGAGTAGGACAAGCAGAATCTTCCAACCCCAGGACGTTAGTAGACCCCAGAGCCACCCTGTGAGAGACCAAGAGCCATTATCTACATGGATCTCTGAAGCGAGCTTATGTAATTTCTGAATTGCTAAATTGACAGTCGGGGCAGTGTCTGGTATATATACACAGCAACTGCTCCTGATAACGCGACATGCTCCACCCCTATCGGCCAAAATAACATCTAAAACCATCCTGTTTTGGAGCGAGACAAGTCTTGTGGCCTGAAGCTCGACTGTGATGTTCGTGAGTATGTCTGCTGTCGTGTTGATTACCCCCTCTACTACTCTTGTCAAACGCCTGATGTTGCGGCTATTGAATATAGAACCCCAGAACGGTGTGAGACCCTTCATTATATCAGGAAACTGCTGTAAGGAAGTATCAGTCTGATCAATATCATCTGCATTAACAACTCTCTTGATTCGGGAAATTATGACATGCCAGCGCTGTAGCCGGTGCGTCTTGTGATAGTCAGAAGGGGCCACATATACTAAGGGAAGGAGGTAAGAGAGGTAGCATCGTCCTGACCACCCCTCAGGTAACCACACATAACCACGGTTTCCACAAATAAAATAAATGTTGGGTGGTGGAATCAATGGCGGGCTCTTGGGCATCTGCAGTATGGAAGTCGTGTTGCAGGTACTGTTCCCTACTTCTATACTCCCTATTCCTTGGACGCAGAAGGAAGACAGCACATTCACAACCGCCAGGGGCATGGGCTTATCATTAGTAACATTATGTTTTTGAAAGGATTGATAATATTCAGTCACATTAAACTGCAAGAAACTGTCCCCGTCCTCTTCTGTTTTATTTATCCTGGCCCCTCTATTTACTGCTCTAAGGCAAGAAGTCAGGAAAATCTGGTCAAAACGCCCATCTCCGGGGGAAGTATCATATGGTGACCTATGTTGAGGGTATACTTTCATTGTCATTAATGAACGGGGCCTAGTGCTCCTGTGCTCCAAGGAATCCGGTTGAGAAAAGGGGCAGACCAGACTGAGTAATGTAAACCAACCCTCACAACTGTTAACATAAGATAAAGGCATAGGTAGCAGTTTTTCACTTTTGTGTGTGGCTGAGGGCAGCAACCCACACACCCAACAGTTTGTCGTATTATAAACAGCATGTGTTTGATGCAGCGTCTGAATAAAAACGTTATCTTTATAAGTCTTGCGGTGTTCTTCTTTGTGGAGGGCTAAAGTACCAATAATATGCTCAGGGGGTGTGGGGGTAGTACTTATCCAAGCATGCACAGGATATTTTTCTTCCAGAAAGAACAGTATTCCAAATACAAAGATCAGAGAAAGCAAAATTATCACCACAAATATAATTTTGGTTTAAAGGGACCAGGTAGACCACACAGGACCATGGGAATATGAGCGGGGAGTCGCAAAGGGCTGCTCCTCATCGATTGGGATGGGGCGACCAAAAGGATGCATTGCTGAAAAGTACTTGGGGAAATGTGAGCCGCTGTACAAGCAGCCAGAGGGGTATTCTTCTTCCCTGTGTCCGTCTAGAGCCTCACAGGCAGGCTCCTATCGTTCATCAAACGTTCTTTTTCCCACGGTGGAGCTGCACAATTGCAACCCAGTAAAACAATTGCGGCCCTTGTTGAAAACAATCCTTCTTTCAGGATAGGGCAACCTCCCTCCTGGGCAAATACCCTCAACGATCCTGTCCAGTGTTCAGGGCAGTGCACCAATGTTCGTCACTCTAATCTAAAACAGGCGCTAGGGACGCAATGCCTGCACCCTAAACTCAAGTCCTTCCCTAGCTCCTGTGTTGCCCTGCTGGCGCACTGTCCTTCCGTCGGGGCCGCAGATTGTACCTATTGTGCCCAGGCACTTCTTCATCAACAAACAAGGGCAAGGACTCAGAATCTGCTGGGGACCGGGACTCAGGACTTGGTGCTGTGGGGGCTGGAGTATCCGAGGCGGCCCTTATCTCCGGGGGAATCGCCTCAAACAAAACCTCATCACTTTCCTTGTCGGTCTGTGCCCCTCTCAGCCGGGCATCAGAAAAGGGAACAAAGCGGGGAACCAGCTCCCCGTCCTGGTCGGCAATCCCGTTCTTCACCCAGAAATCATACGGGAGTGGGAGAGGCACCTTCTTTATATGAGAAGCATGCACCCAGTGCTTTTGGCCATTCACCTTCACAGCCGTCCTAGTGGCCAAGAGCACTTGGGTAGGGCCTCTCCACCGCGGCTCCAAACAGGACTTGCGTTGAAACTGGCGAACAAGGACGAAGTCTCCAGGCTGGATCTGATGTCCGGGTCCCTCTGGCAGTGGTTGTAGGGCGGCAGATATCTGTTGGTGGACAGAACACAGATCTTTAGACAAGGCATACAAATAGTCAATCAAAAGAGGGTATTCTATCTCTGAAAAACGTTTAGGTCTTGGGACGCCCCATTCATTAGCAGGGCGCCCGAAAATCACTTCGTAAGATGATAATCCTGTCCTAGAATGTGCAGTCACTCTTGCTGACATAAGGGCTAGGGGCAATGCATCGGGCCATTTCAATCCTGTGTTCTCATGAATCTTGGCTAATTTCAGTTTGAGGATACCGTTGTACTTCTCAACCAGGCCAGCCGATTGAAAATGGTTGGCAGCATGAAATTTCTGTGTAATTTGTAGGCCCTTGCACACCAGTTCAATGACTCTAGCATTGAAGTGGCTCTCATTGTCACTCCAGATCACGCGTGGCAATCCGTAGCGTGGGAAGTATTCCTTTAAAAGTACCTTCGCTGTTGCTATGGCTGTATTCTCTTTAGTTGGGTAGGCCTCTGCCCATTTACTAAAGGCACAAACTACCACCAGTACGTACTTCAGGTTGTTTACTCATTCCATTTCAATGAAATCCATTTGGATGACCTCAAAAGGGAAGGAAGGTGGTGCAAAGTTACCAGCAGGCGTAGGGGTGCCCTTTCCAGGATTGTGCTTCAAACAAACGATACAGTGCCTCACTAGCTGTGTTGCAACTTTAGGGATATTCTCATTCTGCCATACTGGATCTAACAGTTTACAAATGCCTTTTGCACTAATGTGTGCTGGGCCATGGGCCATAGTGACTACAGGGAAAACATAAGCATTGGGCAGCAACCATCTCCGTTTGTCTGACAAATCAGTCCAACACTCATCCTCATCTAAGCGTCCTGTTCTCCCCTCCCACATTGCCAATTCGTCTGCTGTCGCATCTTGTTGTATCTCCCTCACGCTTTCCACAGTGTCCTCAAACATCGCATTGTCTGGAACCCATCTAGCAGGTCCCGCTACAAACATCCTATTCATCTTTGTTCTGGCTGTCTCTTTGGCTGTTTGGTCCACGAAGGCATTACCCCTCCCCACATCATCCACCACTGCCTTATGGGCGCTGCATTTTATTATAGCTAACTTGTCAGGAAGAGTCAAGGCTGCTAATAATCTAAGTATCAATGGACCGTGCTGTATCCTCTGCCCATGGGAGGTCAGAAACCCTCTCTCCGCCCAGAGGCGCCCAAAATTATGTGCTACCCCGAAGGCGTACTGACTGTCAGTGTAGACATTAACAGTCAGTCCTTCACTCAGTTCGCAAGCTCTCAGGAGGGCCACTAACTCGGCAGCCTGGGCAGACTGATATGGGATACGGGATGTCTCAACTACAGTATGTAATGTCGTTATTGCATAGGCGGCAGTAGTAATGCCGTCCGGCAGTTTGAAACAAGAGCCATCGACATATAGTTCCCCTTGGGGGTAAGATAAGGGAACATCTGTCAGGTCTACCCATCCCTTCGTTTCCTCTTCCATCCGAAACAAGCAATCATGGACATCACTGTCCTTTTCTTCCAAAGGGAGGGGTAGTAACGTGGCTGGATTGAGAGTAATGCATCGTTTAATGGTGATGTGCAGAGCAAATAGAGTCAGTTCATATCCAGTAAGACGTGCACTGGTAAGGTGCTGTGTCTTTGTCTTGTTCAAAAGCACGTCCACAGGATGTGGGACCATAACTGTGAGGTCAGTGTTAAGGACGAGCCCTGCCGATTGTCTAATAGAGACTGCCGCTGCAGCTCTTAGACAGCTCGGGAGCGCTCTGGTGACATTGTCAAGGATGGCAGAAAAGTAAGCGCAGGGTCTTTGCTTACCACCAAAACCCTGTGTTAAAACAGAAAGCGCGCAACCTTCCGCCTCATGTACATAGAGCACAAAAGGCTTCTGGTAGTCAGGGGTGCCAAGCACGGGAGCGGAGCAAAGCGCAGTTTTTAATTGTTCAAAAGCTTGTTGGCATGCAGGTGTCCAAGGCAAGGGCTCATGCACATCTTTGGTGGTCAAGTGAAGAAGGGGCTTTGTTAGTAGGGAGAAATTGGGGATCCACTGGCGACAATACGATGTTATACCCAGAAACGCGCGTACTTCACGCTCGGTCTTGGGAACAGGTGCGTTAGTTATAGCAGCTATGCGCTCGGGTGTTAGTCTGCGACCCTCCTTCGACAGTAGGTGACCTAAGTAGGTGACCTCCTGTCGACAATATTGGAATTTCGATAAGGATACTTTGTGCCCATGGCGTGCCAGATGAAACAGCAATTTAACTGTGGCTTTTTTACATCCTTGTTCACTGTCCGAAGCCACTAACAAATCATCAAAGTACTGCAGCAGCTCATTGCCCGTGGGAAGCTCTAATGAATCCAACTGCGTTTTCAAAGCCTGGCTGTAAATACTGGGACTCTCCGTATAGCCTTGTGGAGCCCGACAGCATCTAAAACTCCGGCCAGCAATTGTAAATACAAAAATGTGGCGGCTGTCAGGGTGTATTGGGATACTAAAGAAAGCATTCTTTAAGTCGGTCACTGAGAAGAACTGAGCCGTCGAGTGAATCATAGTTAGTATCGTGGTAATGTCAGGGACCACAGGGTACTGAGGAACTACGATCTTATTGACCTCTCTCAGGTCAATTACGAAGCGGTAAACATCAGGGTGGTGGTCAGGACAATCCAGAGGCGCTTTCTTGAGGATAGGAATATTAGGGCTGTTACACACATTTGCTGTTGTCTCTTCAACTACACCTGACTTAATCAGGTCGTGTATTATTTGCAACAAGGCCTTTTCTCCTGCCTGGGATATTTTGTACTGCGGAATTCGGGGCAGCTTGGCATTATTCTTTATCTGGATGGATACAGGTGGAATCTGGAGCAGCCCTACATCCGTATCACCCGCCGCCCATAGCGTACGCGGCACCTCATGGAACTCAGGAGGGAGAGGGTCATCTTTAGCAAAGCATTGTTTGGCATGGGCAACTCGTGGGCTAACAGTCATGTGGACCCCGTCCGGGGAACAATATATTGCCGCATGTAATCTTTTCAGCAAATCTAACCCCAATAAATTCTCTCCACAATTAGATGTCAGTAAAAATGGGGAGTCAACTGTAAAGGGACCAATAGTCAAAGCAAGGGGTTTAGAAATGGGGCTAACAACCGGCACGCCTGAAAAACCCAACGAGATATTATTTTGGCCAGACAGAGCTGCCCCCGGGACCAGTGAACGGGAAACAGAGCTATTCATAGCCCCTGTATCAACTAGAAATTTTTCAGTGGAGCCTTGCAAATCCGCAGTGACATAGGGTCCACACTGATCTACAGGCACCGGAACTGGTCCCTCGCCCTGCCCTCGGCTGTCCTAGCTGTGAGACAACCCCATCACCGCATCCAGGTCATAATCGTCATGATAGTACTGTCATCCCCGAGGGTCGTCAAAATAATTTCCGCTCTGCCTATTGTCTGTTGTATCATCTGACTGCGTTCCCCCTCAGCCTCCTGTTCCACGTCCTCTACCTACAAAACCTCTGCCTCTCGGAGCCCCACCTCTCTGCGACAATTCCGGACACTCGTTCCACCAATGCCCCTCCTTTTTACAATACACACATTGGTTGGGTTCCACGGGCGCACTCCAAGCGCCACCACTGTTGGACCTGGGGCCCCGCGGACCCGAGCCCGAACCACGTCCTCTACCTCCTCCTCTTACAACTTGCTGCATCAACACTCTCGTTTTCAAATCTTTCGTCTTCTTCTCCATCCTGTCCTTGTCTTCATTCTCTCTATGCTCGTAATACTGAGCCATGCTCAATATAACTGACGGGGAGGATGTCGTCCAAGTACTCTCTGAGGCCTGCAATCGGGCGGCAATCTCAGGGAGCAAATTGGTGACAAACCTGTTCACAAACAATCGAACACCACCCTCTTGTGACAAATCCTGGCCACTAAAGTCTAGGAACACCCCTTCAAATCTGGTAAAGAAGTCAAACACACTCTCGTCTTTCTTCTGACGACATGCAGTTAACTTATCCCAGTCCACTCTCTTCGGTGGGATAAGGGAGTGCATGTAGGCGATAATACGCCCTGGCAAGGCTAACAACTCTGCTTTGGGCTTCTCACCGGGTTTTCGCTCCTTATCCCATGCTCTAATCTCCTCCCAAGTGCCCCCCAATTCCGCTGCATGGTCTTGGGTATGGACCTGCCTCCATACATCTACCGGGACCAACAAACCAAAGAACAACTCTATGTCAGCCAGCGTCATGACTGTCGAGGAGGACGCTTCTGTCAGTTCTTTATAATAGGCAGTGGGATTTTTCCTCGGGTCCGGTAGCTGACCCTTTAGAGAAAGGACCTCACTCCTTTTCCAAGGAGTATAGATCCACTGTTCTTGAAACTGAACGTCAACCCGCTGTCTTATTAGAGTATCTGTAGAGTCACGTAATTCTGGTATTTCAGGATGATAAATGGGATGGACCTCCCTCATGGGGTGCTGTGTCCCTAATAGTGGAACCTTCTGGAGTAATCGGCCTCGGTAACCCACCAGTGTAGTCACATTACTAAAAACTTCATTCGGGGGGGCGTGGCTAACTGCCGAAGGGAATGGCCGCTCGGTAGCTTTGCTCCGGAGCGCCACTCCCAAAATATCCGTACAGCCTGTGATCCGCTGGCCCGACTCTCGCCCCGGTGGTCTCCTCGAGGTGCGGTGGTGTCCTGCGATAGATCGGCGGAGTTTGGGACGGATTGGCGGCGTGTCCCGGTGGGCGCTCCGTGGACCAGATCGTCACCAGAGGTCCGGCCGGTGGAGGTGGGGCGGTACGGCAGGAGCGTACTACGCGAGACCGCGGCTGCGGCCTACCCAGACGGAGCCTTGGAACACTGGCGGGGAGCGCCCATCTGAATACAGCATGCAATCGCTAGACTGGCGAAGGTTGCAGTAACCCCCCTGGGGCCTCTGGCGAGACGGAGGTTAAGTGAGTGAGACGACGTCCCCCGCGGAGAAAACGTGTGCAGGAAGGAGAGAGCTCCGTTTGTCCGCGGCTGCGGCCTACCCCAACAGAGCCTGGAAATGTCGGCGGGGGGCGCCTGACTGAATAAAGCCCTCACCCACAACCTTGGCGATTGGTACAGTACTCCACCCTGGGGCCCCGAGTTAGACCGGGGCCAAAGGATTGTGAAGGTGGCCCCCGTGGAGAAACCGAGAGCAGCCCTGGATTTGCTGGCGCGCAGGGGACCGGATGCGGCCCTGCAGCCCCTGGGGCGGTATTTGGTGAGGTCCCACTGGCTGATAAACTGACCTGGTGGTAACAATCGATGGCCCTTAAACGATAAGAAACAGTTTTGGGCATACTGAGACCAGCGAGCTGTCCCTGAAACAACCTTTAAGGCACTGAGTGGGCGCCGTTGGGCAACTCGTCCCCGCTAAACTACTGGGGCCTGGGGATATTTGACGACGGGACCCTGGAGGTCTATTTAGAGATTGACTGCCTGCAAACTAGGAGATGTGGACACCGGTGTGCTGTTTAGAAAGTGACTGCTCTTGATCATTGCGAGTCTCCGAGTGTCTGGTGGAGCGGGAATCGCCTTGTGAGACTGTCTGGCTTCTTACCTCCCCCAAGTATTGGCCTGCTCTACAAGAGACGCTGAGGGTGGAGTGGTGGCGGTAACGCCTTAACTGCCAAGGGGGGGGAGACTTCACCCGGCTCCGGTCCAATATCGTAGCAGGCCCGGTTTGCGAGGGTACCACTGGGAGGATATTCGCGCAGCGAGTCCAGCCATACATTCCTGTGTGTGGGGTGCCTCCTGCAAAAACCGACAGGCCGAGTGGGGGACTCCACTGCAGGCGGCAGGGAGTAGCGGTCGCACCCCGACAGCGAGTAGCGCCACCGTCCGACTGGACGCAACAGTCGGACGGTGGCGCAATCCAAGCTGGAGAAATTTGCTTGGCAAAAGCAACAGAGTGAAGAGCGAGGAGACACGGCGGCTTCGAGTGGCACAATGGAACCTACGAACAAGGATCTCCTCGAGGCCATCACGGCGATAAGGACCTCCCTCGAGGTGAGGATCGACACGGTGGCAACAGACGTGGCACTGATCCGGGAAGATGTGAAGAAGATGGCGGAACGCGTGGGGACAGTGGAGGGCACCACCAAGGACCTGGTCACTGACACCGCCCTTCTTAAGCGACAAGTTGCCGAGTTGCGCTCTTCCCACGAGGCAATGGCCCTACAGCTGGATGACTATGAAAGAAGAATGCGGCGCAACAACATCCGCATTCTAGGTGTGCCGGAACGCGCAGAGGGGCAGGCCGCGGACCTTTTTGTTGAGGAACTGGTCCTTAAACATCTACAACCACGCGGACTCTCTAAATGCTTCTCGATCGAAAAGGCTCACCGTGTGCCGGGAGGCCGTCCGAAGCCGGGTGCGCCCCCGAGGCCGCTCCTTGCCCGGGTGTTTAACTTCCGAGACCGTGATGTCATTCTTCAAACGGCGAGAGCGGCCCTGCCACTGACCTTCGAGAACAGTAAGATCAAGTTCTTTCCGGATTTTACTTTGAGAGTGCAGAAACAATGCCGCAGCTTCCTGGAGGTGAAAAGGGCCCTACGAGACCAAGAAGTAAAATATGCAATGATGTTTCCCGCCAAGCTGAGAGTTGAAGCCAACGGGAAATCGTGGTTTTTCACTCGTCCGGAAGATGCCTGGGACTGGCTGGAGGGCTGGCGCACGGTCGAAAAGAAATCGAAGAAAGGATTCTCGGCTGCGGATGATGCTGAAGACTGGCGCCAGCAGAGACGTTCTCCCCCACACTCTGACTCTGACTCCCAGGGACATACAGGGGGGCGCTAACCCTGGAGACTGGTAAGACTATGTTGTACGTCTCCTGGACTCTGGAGGCCCTATGGAGCACCTTGGTGCGATGTTATGGAGTCGCGGCCTCACAGGTGTGAGAACACTGATTGCTGAACTGGCTGGTGGGGCTGGGTGGGGGCCATGATGTCTATGCACCGCAAGGAGCCGGGGTCTAAGGGATTGACCTGGTTCCCTAATAGACTTTTAAGGTTTTAAGTTGTATGATTCTTAACCGTTTGTAGCTGTTCTACGGTCGTTATTTCTTCTGATGGGGCCGCGGTCACGCTTGTGATCGTTCATGGACACCGCCATATGACGGTCGGGTGCCGTAATGGGCCTCTGGTCTGTGCTTTATCTCGGGGATGGGGGTCGGGCCGAGTGGCGCAGCATTTACTGGTTGTGTATATGTAGATTGGGAGTGGGGTAGCTCACGTTCCCTGGAGTTGTTTATGGGTGGGCGACAGGCACTCTGCATGTTGGGGGTGGCGGGCGGTTTTAGTCCCGTTGAGCAGGGAGGCAGGGAGGGGGGGTGAGAACTTAAGGGGGTGGGCAAGTTTGTGTTTGAGTTGTTGGGGGGTTCTTAGAAACTGGTTTTTTGCAGCAGGACCAAGAGGCAGCTTGTCTGTGCGTATCTTAGTTGGCATCACACCCAGGTCACCGACGAAATGTTTCAAGGCACTATATTGCAAAGTAGCGGCCGTGGGGTCGCCCTGAAGGGTGCCTCGGGGGTTCAGGACGATGCAGAATCTCCGTGATGACCATTGTACTACTAATTAACGCCAATGGTGAGAGGTCAAGGAATTAAACTTACCACCTGGAATGTCAACGGGTTGGGAGACAAGATTAAGAGAGGCATAGTGTTGCAATATATCCATCGGCAGGGGCTAGATATAGTACTGTTTCAAGAAACTCATCTGATAGGGAACTCATGTATGGCCCTCAATAGAAAAGGATATCGCATGGTAGCACACTCGGGCTTCACTACTGGATCTAGAGGGGTGGGGGTACTTCTCCGTAAAGGCTGCCCCTACGTGGTACAGAATACCTGGACAGATCCACAGGGTAGATATGCAGCATGTACGGGTATGTGGGAGGGCAAAGTCATTAATGTTATTTCTGTGTACGCCCCACCGGGATTGCAACGCTTAACTTTGACAGATGTAGGGGCGTTATTGCTGAACCTGCCTGTGGGAATTTTGGTAATGGGAGGCGACTTTAACTTGACGATGGATGGCCTACTCGACCGGTCCCCGCCTAGATGTGACTCAGCACACTGTTCACAACTCCGTGATTTTACTAATGCTTTGGGGATGGTAGATATTTGGAGATGGTCGCACCCCCATGACACACACTTTACGTTTCAATCTGGGGCACATGGCAGTCAATCAAGACTTGATTATCTGTTCACCCATGCCCAACACATACACAAATTTACTGCCTCCACTGGCTTGGCGCGAGGAATCTCAGATCATTCCCCTGTTTAGGCGGTCCTCGGTGCTCAACGCGCTAAACAACCTGGTCCGATCATGATACAGCCATGGGCACTAAAGATTCCACACATTAGAGAAAACCTGCGGCAAGACACAGAGTATTATTTTGAGGAGAATATGGGGTCAGTTAAGTCGGCAATTACACTATGGGGTGCTTACGGGGCAGTGATCAAGGGGAGGGCACTATCTTTGATGGTGGGTCATAGGGCCGAGCGTAACAAGAGGGTGGTCGAATTGGAGACGGATATTTTGTACCTTGAGGTCGCCATATCTCGGGACCCTGATCCCGATACGCAACACTGTCTTAATATCAAAAGGCAGGACTATAGGCAATTGCTCCTCGAAGACACCACCAGGCGTTCCTTGGCCACTCGTCACCGGATTTATGAGCAAGGCGAGCGTACTGGTAAATTACTGGCATGGCTGGAACGCAAGGAACAGTCAGCGAGATGGGTACGTGCAGTAAAAGGGCCTAACGACGATTTAATCACTGATCCGCAGGGCATCACAGACGCCTTTGCGACCCATTATGAGAGTGTGTACGGAATCCCGGAAGCTTCACAAGCTTCGATGGCGGCAGATCTCCTCGCCACTATAGAGGTAGCAAGTATCTCCCAACAGGGTAGGGAGGAATTGGATAAAGATATATCTGTAGATGAGATTCAGAAAGCAACCCTGGACATTCGTGCCGGTAAAGCGATGGGCCCTAACGGACTCCCTATCGAACTGCTCAAACCCATGGCGCTGAAGTTAGCGCCCCATTTACTTAATCTGTATAACGAAAGTTATGAGATTGGCCTCCTCCCGGCTGATATTTGCGCGGCCACCATAGTGGTTATCCACAAACCCGGTAAGCCGGTGGAAGAGTGCTCTTCGTATCGGCCCATATCTTTGATCACGGTGGAGGCCAAAACTCTGGCCAAACTGTTAGCTAACCGTCTGCTCCCTTATCTCACCGATCTGGTTCATCCGCACCAGTCGGGCTTCATGCCAGGTCGGAATACGGCACGGAATCTGCGTCGAGTACATGGCGCACTGGCGCGGGTAGAAACACTCGGGGAGGAAGGGATTTTGCTATCACTTGACGCCAAAATGGCGTTTGATACTATTGCCTGGGAATATTTGTTCTCGGTATTAGCCCGCATCGGGTTTGGACCCAAATTGATCGGGTGGATCAGACTACTTTATACTCAACCCACGGCGCACGTTTCAGTGAATAATCACCGTTCCATTTCTTTTCCCCTTTGTCGAGGCACAAGGCAAGGATGCCCACTGTCACCGCTCCTTTTTGCCCTGGTCCTTGAGCCGCTAGCAGTTTGGATTAGGGGGGACCCGAGCATTAGAGGCATTAAGTGGACACGAGACCATGAAGACCGCATATCACTTTATGCAGATGATATTCTGCTCTATCTTGCCTCACCAGCGCGATCGTTACGCCGAGTGCTACATATTTTTCATATATTTGGGGCGTACTCTGGGTACCAGATAAACTGGTCCAAATCCCAGATGTACTCTCTCTGGGGCGACCCCCCGCAAAGTCCTCGAGGGTATAATATTCCAGTAGCAACTCAGGGTTTTCGATACTTGGGCATCTTTATCACGACTGATGCTGCACTATTCTTCGAACGAAACTTACTGGGACCGCTACAGAGGTTTAGATCAGATGTCACACATTGGAAGACACTCCCCCTTACTCTCCTGGGACGTCCGTCTTTATTCAAAATGCTCGCCTTACCACGTTTTCTTTATGCTCTACAAAATGCACCTAATCCAGTCCCTACTTCTTACTTTTTGCAGATTGAAGCGGTAGTGAGGGACTTACTTTGGGAGAATAGGCCGCCTCGAATAGCCATCAATAAGCTTACTATGGGTTGGTACGACGGGGGTATTGGTTTGCCGGATACTACCAGGCTTCGCAATTAACGGCCATCAATAGATGGGTGTTTGGGTCACAAGATGACCCCAGTTTTCGCACTGACCACTGGCTAATGGGCAAAGGGGGCTACAACAGAGCATTGTACACAAACCATCGTAAACTACGCCTGACTGGCCCCACGGCACGTACGGTGGAAGTGTGGCATGTTGTCCAGCGGCGGCTGGGTTGGCAGGGACGCCTAATGAAGGCTACTTCTTTATGGGAACCAGACATTTTAGGCCGCCTCAGTACCTGTTCGGGGTTTGACAAATGGGACAAGATAGGGATTTCCACAGTGGGGGATATGTGGGTGAAGGGGAAGAAGGCATCGTTTGCGGACCTCCAAGTTAAGTACCAACTAGCACCGTCAGAGGCTTTCCGATATCTTCAGATCAGTCATGCCATTGATTCGGCCCTCCCTAAGGATGCCCCACTTCCGGATTCCTCACCGCTTGAGGACAGGTTATTGCTGGACCCAATGGACCGTAAGGCTATTTCCCTCACATATAAAAAAATTGATCTATAGCCGTACCGACCCAATGCTGAAACTACGTTCGCGTTGGGAGGTGGACTTGGGGGAACTGGCCGAGGAGGACTGGAGAGAGGCGCTGGCCTCACCCCGAGAGGTGGCCATTCCGATGCGACTTCGGCTGGTTCAACTCAAGATTCTCCACCGGGTATATTTTGACGCTATATTGTTATTCAGATTGGGTCGGAGGCCGGATCCACTCTGCCTCCGACACTGTAATCAGGCTGGCACATTCATACACATCCTTTGGGACTGCCCCCACATACAACAATACTGGAAAGACATCACCCTGCAATTGACCAGGACTTGTGACAAACCTATACAGCCATCTCCCACGCTATGTCTCCTTAATATCTGGGAAGCAACTGACCTCACACAAGCGGAGCAGTTGTGGGCCACTATGGGGTGGTGTCTAGCAAAACGGAATATTGCCCAGAAGTGGGGGGTGGACACAATACCACACCTGCGGGACTGGGCAAAGGACATGGACTATGCCATGGTTGCCGAAAAAACAGTGTATAAAGGGAGAGGGTGCCCACGAAAATGGGATCATAAGTGGGGTCGCTGGAACAAATACAGGGGTGAGATCTGCATATCTCCTACGGTGGAACTGAGGAGGGAGAGGTTATTGTTGGGAGGAGAAGATGAGGCGTTGATAGCCCACGAACAAGGCAACTGAGATCACAATGTTACAGTGGTGAACCAGTGGGGGGTTATCTTGCTGTCTTGACCCGGGCGCACAGGTGTAGCTATCATAGTAAGAGTAAAGCCGTTAATGATTAGGACCCTATGTGATCCTGACGGTTTGAAGGGTGTGATGCAATGTTGAGATCTTGCATAACTTTGCCGAAGATGTCTGCATAATGTCATTTAATGCTGCAGTTTGTTCTAAATAAAAACTGTTTTAAAAAAAAAAAAAAAAAAAAAAACTTCATTCGGGGCCATGTCTGTAACATATACTCGGTCTCGTATGTCATAAATAATCTGCGGCGCCGTGCCCTGAAAGCACTGCTCCCACAACGGTATCAGAGTGGCCGATATGTGTTTAAGGGCATGCTGCTGTATGAAGGGCTCATAGTCTTTCATCACACTCCAAATATCTTATACACTATAAATTGGGTGTCGAGCTCACTGAGCTGCCTGATTCGCTACCATCTGTTTCTCTTCCAGTCCCACAGCTGAGAGCTCTAACACTTTCTTCACGCGATCCTGCACTGTTGCCCATTTGGTGTCTGAGAGTCCACGTGTAGGAGTCTCGATGTGTAACGGCGTTTGAGGCGTGGTGCCCCCGGAGGAGAGAGCAGAAGCAGAAACAGGCACCATCACATAAGGGGTCAGTGTTGGGGGTGTAAGGGGAAGTGTAGCTGATGAGGCAGAACCCAGGGACGAGTCAGGAGAAGGGAGGGACCGTGCATGGGAAGGGGCAGCGTCCGTGTTCACTACCTGCGGAGGAGGTGTAAGAGAAGCAAGTGGGGCCGGGGCTGATGCAACAGTGCCGGGAATACCGGATTGGGCAAATCCGGAAGTCGGGACTGAGGAAGTAGGGATCGTAGGGTATACTCGCTGTGGGGCATAGGGTGGCAGAGGGCGAGAATCCAGGAGCTCCTCACCTAGTTCGTCTCCTTTCTCCCTAACCACATAACTTTTATCAACCTGTAGCCGAAACCTTCTGTCTTCGCGCTCTATGCCTTTCTCTATCTTATCCCTATCATAGGCTACTGCCTTCTGTGTAATCGTTTGTGTCTCTTTCCTCCGGGCCATCTTCTCTTCCCTCATGCGCCGCTGCTTCGCTTCCTTCTGCCACACCCTCAAAGAATCGAACATGGACTGTCTACTCCTTTTAGCAAACAATTTATCCTGCAGGAAATTAATTTTCTTTTCATCAAAAGAACCAGTAAGTGGCCATTGCAGCTCAGTATTGTCCCCCGTATATTTATTCCACAACGTGCTAAACATAATAGGGCCAAGACCGTGTTTGACATACATGTCAAAGTTCGGGGTACCCTCCGGAGGGGCGGGCTGGCTCTCTTCCAGCCGCGCACTCTTGGAACAGCATCGGCATCCAAAACATCCAAACTTACTGAAACAAGGCATCTTAACATAGACACACACCATGTCCCTAACGGACAGACAACACCTACAGATATAAAGGAACGTAAACCGTTTGCAAACCAGGACCACTGTCCGGAAAGCACAGACGCTACTCACTCAAGCATGCATTTCACAAACACCACCACCTACGTCGGTCCACAAACCTCATAACACTCAATCACAACAAGCAAGCCACCAATCGGCCCGGAACAAAACAGTCAAAAGACCGCATCAAGACAGGTAGACAGCCCTGAGACTGTACTACGTTTAAGAAAACAGTCCGGGGACTGTACCAAATTCAAGAAGACAGGCTCTAGCCCCAGACCTTTTCGAGCGTAGACCAAATTTCCAGTTGGCCTGGCAGATTGTTTGCAAACAGTCCCAAACCTTTTCGAGCGTGGGCCAAATTTCCAGTTGGCCTGGCAGACTGTTCACGAACACTCTGTGTCTTTTCCAAGGGTCCGCAAACCCGCCAAGTACAAAACCAAGACGGTATTAAACCGCACCAAGACGTAGCCCGTCGACTCGTGTCGTTCAAGCAAGGCAGTTCGCAAACTGCACCCAAGACAGTCCGAAGACTGCACCAATACAGGAGGACAGGCTTCAGCCCCAGACCTTTTTCAAAAGCAAATCAAATTTCCAGTCGAGCTGGCAGAGAACCTGTGAGCGGTCCCGGACCTTTTACAAAGAGGCCAATTTTCAGGTGGCCCGGCAGGCTGCTCACAAGCGCTCTGTGTCCCTCAAGGGTCCGCAGACCCACCAAGTCCAAGACAACAGACAACAAGACAGTCAGAGACTGTACCAGGACACGGCCCGCAGGCGCGTGTCAACCAAGAATGGCGCCATTTTCCAAGAACCAAATCACTCACCTGGTGCACAGAGGTCAAGAAAGTTATTCTCCACTGCCGACTCCTCGGACCAAACGGTCAGCTCCAAGGTTTCGCCTTTCCAGGACCCCAGCCAAGGGCCACTAGCCAGAGATCCGTCTGATCGGGAGGGCGGGGCAGCTGCGAGAACCAAGCTCGGTCTTATATGGAAGGGGCCCCGATCCGCCCGACCGACCAGACACCACCCCGGCCCCTACAAACCCGATTACGGGTGAGGGGGCCCTTTCGTGGGGTTCATGTTCGGGCACCAACTGAAGGACGTGGCCCTCTAGGGCCACGCGGGTACTTATGACCACCTGCTACGCCTTCCCAAAATGAAGAGTCGGTAAGGCAGTAGAGAATACAAACAAGTGTTTATTACCGTCACTCTGCAGAGGAGTCCGTCATAACATGCACCCTGAGATGGCTGGAGAGGGACTGACTCCCCAACCCTCGCTAATACAAGATAAACCCTTCAGGAGACTTCAGCCACGCCTTCGGTGGAAAAATACCGGTCGGACACGAACAAAGAAGGCACAGAAAGATGGGCTAACACCTGCCAGATGGGTGCACTATCAGCAGCCCAAGGCCACTGTGTCGAGTCTCACCGTCTCTTAATGTGGGAGCAGAGTTACATGTATACAATGGAATGCAGAGCAAAATAATTATACTGTTAGCAAGTCGAGTTGCAGCCTTGAACATGAACAGAAAACATAACGAAATGCGATGTTCTGCTGAGGCAAGCGATTCTAAACTCTAAGGCCTAACATGAGCACGGCACAGGCAGTCTTATAAGGATTGCGAAAAAAACAAAATGGCGTTTCTCTGGTTAATGAGGCTTGCATACTACGGAAAATACCTGACGGGCTACCGAACGTGAACATCCATGCATGTAATTTAGCCACACACTTCTAATTTAAAACAGCCCGGCAGAAACATCATAGGAAAGGGAATTTTAAATCTAACAGCATTACAGATCTTTTCACTCCAGGGCACTACGGGATAATCTCCTGGTGGGCCAATTTTTACGATATAGAAGAAACTGTACTGAGACTGGAGCCTTTGTAACACAGTCAGATGCACTGGTCAAACACCTTGCGGAGAGAGCATACCCCCCTAAGATTATCAAGAGGGCACAGAAGAGAGCAATGAATATCCCCGTGATGCCTTGTTAGAGAGGAATACAAGAACTAATAACAAGTGCCTACCGGTGGTTACTACTTTTGATCCTTTAGCTACAAAACTCAGACAAGCCATTAGGAAACACTGGCACCTATTGGATGTGGGACCCAATAAAATGCCCCAGCCAAAATTTGCTTTCAGAAAGGCTAGCAATCTTAGGGACCGTTTAGTCCATTCTCGACAGAATGATCATTAGAAACGAGAAACCAGTGTGCCGTCTGGACATTTCCTTTGCGGGAGTTGTACAGTGTGAAGTCTGACCCAGGCCTCTAGGAGTATTATTCTTTCGGATGGAAGAACTTGGTTTCAGAATAAATTTAGCAACTGCAACACCAATAATGTAGCTGTGGGCTCCATTATATTGGCCTAACTACAAGAAAAATTAATATTAGGATCCAGGAACACATCAGTACACTTAAAGCTGGGAAACTTACTACACTGCTTGTCCACCACTTCCTGGAGGTGGGACATAACTGGAGCGACCTCAGGTGGACTGTCTTGGACCAAAGGGTGACAGGAGCAGCACATGCCATTGAGAACATGCTAGTATGCAAAGAAGCCCGCTGGATTTTCTCTGAGAAGTCTGATCAGGAGGGGCTGAACGACTCGATTGAGTGGCATAAGGTGGTAAGATGAAGATATTACAAGTGCCTATGCCCTCTATGGGCTATCCTGTTCAGACGTATCGAACCAAGAAACACTTGCGCCTGTAACTCTGTATGTTTTGAGCTTGTTTCTTTATAAGCAGGGACCTGTGGTAATTATTTTCTGTAATACTGCAATAAACCCACATATGTACTGAATCTGCCATCACAGGGAACATATAGAAGGTTACACCAAGATAAAAAGTGCAATATTGTTCCTATCTTGAATGATTACATTGTATGCCGTAAGAGTGCCTAACATTTGATTCTGAGTGGGGACTGAAATTATTTGATGTCACTATTGGAACATTGATTACATTGTATGCCATAAGAGTGCTTAACATTTGATTCCAAGTGGGAACAGAAGTATTTCGATGTCACTATTGGAATATGAGATGAGAAGTATGATTGCGAGTACCAGGCGTGTATTCTATGGATATCGATATGCCCTAATCTGGCTATATGGCGGTGATCAGGACGAGATTGGAAACTGACAGGGGTACCTGATTGGTTACCCACTGTTTTATGTTTTATGGTTAGTCCTTGATGTTAACCATGAACCAACGTGAAGAGATATGTTTCTTTTTTGTAAAAATTATTAGGATGAGTGAGGCTTAGAGGTCCTCCCATATAGGCGTTATAAATTCATTTGTTATACTTACCCTGTTTCGACACCATTCTAAGATGGCGCCCAAGATTAGACGTAACATGACCTATGCCTTAGATGTATGCGTGCTTGGGAACAGCTTCCGGGGCATAAGCGTGCACACAAACACCTTCCGGTACATGGGATGCCCAGGTGCTTTTTAGCAGACCTGATGTCCGGAGACTTTTGATCGCAGACAAATGAGAGCGTCCGGCCCGGCGGTGAGTCTATTATGACATTGGGTTGGAATATATGGATGCTTTGATAGGGGGCGTATCCCAATTTTTGGAGTAAAGTGTACTGGCAGCTTTCCTCTTCACTCCCGGAGGCCCCCATTACGAGTATATGATACAATAATGGTACGGTGATTTGCAATAGGGTGGTTAAAGGTTTTTTCTACCTATGGTAACGTGCACATATTTACTTCCAGGTGTGCGTTTGTGTTTGTGCTGTGGGGGGCCGTGACCGTCTGTGACTACTTCCGGTGGTTTGCTGGTAAGAGTCAACTTGGCAACTACCTGGTAATTATACTATTTACATCAAACATTGGAGAATGGAATGGTTGCTGATGGGATGTAATGCTGTACAACTAATTTTTTATTTAATTTTTATGTCTCTGTCTTCTTTCTCTTCTTTTATAATCAACCCCTACAGGTCCGGTGCACTCTCGAGGTGGAGTTGAGTCCCCGTGCTCTGATGAAATTGCCACAAAACTATCAGCAATGAAACATGTCTGCCGTTCAGGTTAAAATGGTCCAAACATGCCATTATTATTTTAACCGAGTGTGAACACTAACAAAAATAAAGGATATGTATGATAGGTGTCCGCAACTCAATTTTAACCTGGGGAGAGTATAGATGACCTCCCTTGCACAATGGGAGCCTATGCATTCGGTCGGAACATAGGCTCCCATTGAAGTCAATGGGAGTCCAACCAAATCGTATCTGGAAGCATCCGGATGCATCGTACTCGGTTGGTCGGACTCTCCCGCTCCGAGTCGGTCGGAAACCATTCCCAAACCGATTCGGTCGGAATGATTTCCTAGCCGCATCGGAATCAGGCCCTATGAATTTAAGAGCTAAAATCAAACTCTAAATTACAGTTGCTTTTATACTCCCCAACGTCATTGCATAGTTTGAGATTGATTTAAATAATTAGAGATTCTTCAAAGCGCCTCGGCCCCTTTCACCAGTGGAACCACCCGACGGCCCGTTCCCCCACTCTCTTGCACCCAAGATTACTGTTACTGGGCTTCTTTCCTTTCTTCACTCACTTGGCTGTCTCTTGTCCTCCGTGCCCTATTCTGGAAGTGCTGGGGAGCGGGTTCCCTGCTGTCTGGGAATACCCCAAAGCCTTACTGTATTTAACTTTCAGCCTCTGGGGCTTAATAGTTAACTCCGATCATCGATTCCCATCCTGCTCATGGCCCTCGGCACCCACCCGCTCACAGTTGAGTGTTACAGCAGATCAACCTAGTGCTTTAGACTCCTACCCACAAAATGCATCCTGCACAAGTTCCCGCCCACAATTCAAGCACACACATGCATGCATGGACTCAGTTCCAGCACCTGACCCATTCACACTGCATTTACCTCCATGAACATCACCTTTCTCCGCTCCTTGGTAGCTTTACTCTGGAGGTTAGTGAGAAGTGTTATATCTCTTACTCCCAGGACCGAAAGCCTCCCGATCCCTTCTCAGCTCGGAACCAGGAAACCTCTGAGTGCACGTCTGAGGTTGGCACAGTGAACCCGCCACTGTCACCCCCCGAAAGTAGCTCTTTGCAAAATGTGCTGCAGACGCGTTTCACCAGTTAATGGCAGCATCCTTAAAACTGGTGTATGTGTGTATTATATATATTAGCGTCTCATTATAGCCAGTTATTTTAACGTTTTAGTTTGAATATGGAATAAAGTAAAATTCCACAACACAAACCATTAGTTACATCGATTTCTACAGAAAAATCACACTTTTCAAGCGTAAGGCAGAAAATGCATTTGCCTAACGTTCTGTAGTTTAAAAAAATTATTTTAATCGGATTGAGTCTGCTATTTATTATACTTGCATCAAATTATTCCAAGTGAAAAATGATAGTTCGTCATCTGAAATACTGAAAAGCTCTGGGTTTGTGTCTCTGTGTCTTTGGAAGTAATGAGATCTGTCCACAAGATATATGCTGTGTAATGTGCTCACACTGCACTCTCACACCTTGTACACTGAAAGAGATTTGTTGAGTGAAGCCCTGAGATTTTTTTAATTTAGAATTCAAAAGCAGGAAATGGCACTCTCAGAGCATTAGATGAAGTGCTGATTAATTCCATTGGTGGAGCGGAATGGTGGAATTTATTAGTGATTCCGTGTTACAAGAGTAACGAGGAATGACTAAATTCCTCCAGTTCCGCCCACCCCTAATGATTAGCTGTAAATGCCACTTAAAATCTCCAATCACTTTTCTCCATATGTATCTAGCACTTATTTTGCTCCTTTAGACCCTCGCTTATTTTCTTTATTCTCTCCCCATCTCCTAATCACTGTCCTATAAAATCTTTGTTTCCATCACACTTCAGAATTGCAAAAACCAAAATGTGCTTCATTTGTGTTTTTATAACTGCTTTAATATTTTGAAATATTTGTGCATTTCATTTACAGGTATTTAAATTTTGTTGTGCATTAGAAATAAGTTGACACACTACAGCCTTTCTTTTTGCGCTCCCTGTAACGCAGCAAGATTGTCACATAGTTCACCTTACAAAATTCTCTCATCATCATCATCAAAATTGTTTATTTCGGATTACAAATCCATAAAACACATATATCGAATCAACAACTCAATAAATACAATAATCCGGAAAGAGAATAAATAGGTTTAGAACAAAAATAAATAATATTCTAAAAAATAGTTTAAGATTACGACAGAAATTACAGCCACAATTTCTGCCCAATAGCTGGCAAGAATCCCAATTACAGTTGGTCAGATGGGCATCTAAGGTGTTTGTGCACATACAATGGTTGATTCGGCCACTAATCCTACTTGTTTACGTATTATCCAGGCTGAGTGCAGGTACTTGGCGATACTGATCACAACTACTTCCCTGGTGTCAGATTTCAATATCATTAGAACTAGCTGGAGGGATCTTAAACTCAGCAGTCAACACTCAGGAAGGATCCATTTCTTGTTGGGCATTCTAAGGGCAAGGGACCAGAAAATAAAGTGGGTGTGGTATCAGGACCAGTGTTACACATTGGACAAAGATAACTAGAGTTGCTTGAATTCCCCCATCTCCCTGCGAATTCAGCCAATGGAAGTGTTCCATAGCTAAATTTCAGGTAAAGCTGACTGGGAAAGGAGCATTGTATGGAGTCTAAGAATGCTTGCAGAAGGGGATAATATTATGATTTAAGAAGTGGTCAGTTAGGCTTCCTGAAGAAAAATTGTATCACTTTGAAGTAAGAGAAAGAAACGAAAACAACATCTCCATGTTAAAAGAACAAGCAGCGATTTGTCAGAAGACATGGCCTGACATTTGACCTCTCTCTTTGAACGCTCAACAAATATGACAAGATAAAAGCCAAATGTAAAGGTATTTTTATCCATCTTCTCAACTCCAGCATGGTTATTTCCAGTACCTCTACCATCGGCGCTTATGTTTTCGGATTAGATTGTATTCATTCAAAAGTAAATGCAATTTGTTTAAACTAATTTTTCGATCCAATGCCAGCTGACTGGGCCAATTTGGGGTGGTGGGGGGTGGAGAATAATATGGGCTGGCCCGGTACTCAAATCCTCCCTGTGGCTACTGCGCTGCATATGTGAATTACCAAATCTGTATGTAGGTCAGCTGCAGCAGAAAGCCATCGCTTCTTAGTGCGCCCCTGTAGGGGCTGTGGTAGTGTGGATGTGTTTCAGGGCAAAGTGAACAATGGATATTGACATGACAACATATTGATGTAGACAAACGAGCTAAGGTGAATTTGTGCAAAGAAGATTAGGACTTGAGCATCTATGCTGAAAATATGAACAATCTAATGTTTTGAAATTCTGGTCATGTTTACTGTTATGCCCATCTTTACACTGGTAGACCTTTTGATGCACAGCCTTGAGAGGTGATAGTGGCATTCCTGGGAACACAATTGGTGCTCCATTTCCATAATCCAGGTAATTCATGTGTAATCACTACTGATTTAATTATGCTATTATAGGTTACGTAATATGATATTTGATTTGTGATGCTGTAAAGATATTTGTGAAGGGAGTGCGAATTAAGATGGTACTTTAACTTTTGAGTTGCACATTATTTAGGGTGTTGTGTTGTAGTCAGCCCACAAACTTTAACTTCCCCTTAACTGCAGTTTTATCAGTGAATTTCCTTGTTGTTTTCGGTTTCAAACTTAATACCAGTAGAAATGGTCATTAATAGCATTTGAATCTGTGTCTAAAAGGTGTTGCTGATAGCTGTAGTGTCCTGCCGGACACGTTCTAGTGTTCCGCAGGAAGCTGTAACCCCAGCCACTCCCTTGAGGGCTGGACACACTGCACCCCCACACCCATCCATCACGGGTGTCACGAGTGACGTGGCCCCGCCAATAAAAGGGCCCGGGTGCACGTGTTCGAGGCCAGTTATCGTACCCAACTATGCAGTGTCAGTCTCAGTCATTTACCAGCATGTGGGCCTGAGGCCCAACACTACACTGGCGACGAGGCGGGCCGCTAATCCCGCGTGCCCACGGCTCGACACACTCTCGTCAATCGTGGGGGATGATAAGGGACGTGCCTGAGAAGCGGCACCCCACGGCAATGCCCACAGCCCCCAGCAACTGCAGTGGTGATCCGGTGTGGCGCCACTCCCCGCAGCCACAAAGCCGCGACTGAATCTGGCCGTGACACACACACACCCCCGGATGTCTGAGGCTGACTACAATGAATGGGCGATCCCGGCGTAGGCGAAAAACCCAGCAACTTCGCCCCATCCCCTCGCCCGTACAGCCAGCGGCTACCCAACAGTGACGAACTGTCCTAGCCGGTCGGCGAGCGTCCCGACGAAAGAAGGGCCAGGAGAAAGCACTAACAACTACCTAAAGGCCGAGTGTCTGGCGAAGCCCCCCCCTCCAACGTGAAGGTAACCAGGCCGCATGCCAGAGCACTAGTTCGTTCCAGCAGACAAAGCCCCAAGGCTAGCACAGAGAGCAGCCCGCAGCGGCTAGAGAGCCTGCGACCCTGCCATGCCCCACAGCTCCGTTTGCACCCACCTGCCAAGACTGTGATTTCCAGCGCGCCGGCAGCCGCAACTGAGCGGGGCTCGGGGAGTGCTGGACTGCTGCCTGTCGTCTCGCCGGCACCGGGGCATTGTGTGCGGATGCACCCGCCTGACGAGAGCACAGCGTGGCCCACAGCGAGAGGGAAAGACTGCCGCGGCCGAGAGAGAGCTGCCGCCGCAGCGCCACCTAGTGGCAACCTACCTGCGCCACGACACGGGCTGGAATTGCTCGTTGACAAGGGAAAGCACGCACAGCAGCATGACACCCCACCGGCTAGCACGAGCAATAAGGCCGTCCCACTGCCGCCAGCCAGCTGCCCCAGGAAAAGTCCCAACTCCTGGTTAAAGAAGCCAGTAAGTCCGCGCGCCACGTCCTGCCTAGCCTGACGGGCCCCAAAAAAGGCAGGGAGAGAGCATCACCCAGCAAGAGACACGCACAAGACACACTGCAAAGAAAATGGCAGGCAGGCCCAGCCCCACACCGACATTCCCTGGACCCGCAGCACACAGGGCAAACTCAAGAGGGACACCAGCAGCGCTGCCTCAGTGTTCCCCGCAAAAGCTCCAAAGTCCTGGCGAAAGAGAAACTGCCCACGGTGAGGAGCCTGCAGCGCTGCCCAGTTTGCCACCCCGCACCCTGGCCAGCAACACCCTGCCTCTCCCTGTGGCAAACAGCTCCACCTACCTCCACAAACGACCTACGGCCCACAGGGTGGCCTCACCACGTCGCAGGCAGGTAGGAGCAACACAGGCCGCAGCTTAACGAATGGACGTCAGGACCGGCACAAACGGAGTGCTGCACTGACACCCGGTGTCCACCTGCGTTACTGCAGCTACCGCAACCCAGAACACAAGAGAGAAACAGCCTGCAGTGCAATCAACAGAACGGTAAATGCACCAGGGCAGGGGGGATCCAAGCCCACGCACCCACAGAGCCGCTGCGACCAGGAACAAGGCTGAGCTACAGCAAATGCCTCAGACCCCCACACGAGGAGTGGGGGCAGCTCACTTCACCCTGGCGCCAAGTGCACCACGCGGTATTCCCAGCTCCCACGCTGTGGCCATCAACAGCTATGCACTGAGAGATGGACGTACTGCCTAGCCAGAGCGGATAGCCAGCGCACCCCGCGACCGTCAGTCCTGGAACGGCCGGAGAAGAGGCCCTGACACCCCACTACCCTGCAGAAAATAGCGGGATCAGCGAGAGGAAATTGCTAAGGGAGCCAAACTGGAGGATCCACGCCGGCATATCTTAAGAGTGGTCCAGCGCGCTGACCGCCCACCGCGACCGACGTCAGCAGATCTGCGTCAAGTGTGGCTACACTGCACCCTACAGACCAGCAGTACTAGAGCACAGCACAGCATCCTGCTAACCAGCCGGCAACAGCAGCCAACAGATCCAAGAGTGCGCACCGCCACCACCAGGAAGAGTGGACGACCAGCCAGAGCAGCAACGTCTCAAGGTCGCTGTCCCCGCTAACAGCTCAAGAGAAGCTTGTGCAGAGCGCGCACCACATGTGGCTGCCCGACGCCACTGCCGGAGGAGAGATCGCATCACTCGCCCCTCCTGGTACACAGACCTAATCGCAAGCTACTCTACAGGCACGCGAAGCGCCAGAAGAAAGCATCCAGACAGAAGACAAAACACGCAAAGTCAGAGGCGCGCAGGAGACTGCGCCAGTGAACCTGACAGCAAGGGCAGGCGCCCGAGAGATAGAGACATCTCAACAATGAAGCACGGCTGAACGCAGCACAGAGAACGACCACATCTCTGCTGCACCAGCGAAGCCCCGCGGTGGGCCGAAGACAACACAGAGTGTCCTCCCTCACACTGCACCACGACGGAGTCGGCGGTGGCCCCAAGACAGGCAAGATGGGAGTCGCACGCTCCACGTGGCAGGCTGCCACAGCAACATGCGCTCCAACAACCAGCGACACGCGACCGGACGTCACGTCGCCCAGCAAGCAAGGAGCGCGCCGGAGCGAAGGCAGAAGCCGGCGCCATGACAGCGCCGCCTCGAGGTCCAAGCGCAACGCCCTCGAAGAAAGAAGAGAGTGACAGCCCTGTCACCCAGAAAATCGGAGGAACACAGGTGGGCTGAATAGACCAACAAAGGGAGAAGACCGAGGACACACAGCAAGCCAAGAGCACACCCTGACACACCAGACAGCCACCAAGGCGGACCGACGTCCCAGGGCACAGCCTCACGAATGAACCGAACGTAAGCCGCAGCAAGCGCAGACCGCGTCTCATCCCAACGCTTCCCCAGGTGACCGTCCATCCCCGAGCGTCGACAGTCTAAGTCAAGCGGCATCCCTGCTCCTGTCCGCAGATGCCACGGGTGAAGATCAGCACTGAGTGCCCGCCCTCACACCGCCTCAAGATGGAGTCGGCAGTGGCCCCAAAACAGGCAAGAGAGGATCTGTACACTCTACGTGTCAAGCCGCCACCAAAAATCAACCTCAACAAAGCGGAGACACCTGGCTGCTAAGTCCCTCCTGACATCCAAACTCTCACAGCAAGTCACCACCACCTGTCATTCCGACTCACCACCGGGCTGGCCTCCACCATCATGCCAGCCCTCAGCACAAGCGTCAAACAACTTCACTCCTAGAGTACCGATGGACTGGAGTCCTCCCTGGTTGCCACACCAGCCGACAAAAGAAACCAGAGGCTACCTGTGAACATGGCACACACCTGAACCGCGGCAGCGAGAGCAAGTCTTAACCAAGACTCATCTACCCTCGCGGGTTGTGCGTGAGACTCAGTAACGGCTCCTCGGTAGTCCTGCAGCTGACCCCAGTCAGCACACAAGCAGCCCCAGTGCAGTCCTCCTGCAGTCCCGCAGCAACCCCGACAACGGGCCTCCCCAGGCGGGAGAGTGAGAAGAGACATTGCCCCACCGACAGGTTATCGGTTACAGCCAAGCGGTTCCACAGAGACAACTGATCAGGCAACACCTCCAGGAACTTTCACCAGGGACTCCATCCATCTCCATGACGCAACCCACTATATGAACTGTTAGAATTCACCACAGACCATCCTCGACGTCAGCAGAGCGGAGCCATGCAAGACTGCAAGACACGTCGTCATCTGTGAGCCGACGGTATGCAGTGGACGTCTCCAAGCCAGCGGTCATGTCCTGAGCCCCTCAGGTTAAACTACGAGTGCCCGCCGAGATGGTCCTGCTGCAGGCCGAGTCCCCGGCCCATGTCTGATGTCTTCCCGCCACCTGACTCAGAAGACTGATGGACCCTGTGGTATTTCTGTTAACTGATTGATTGTCCCCACAGGTTTGGACTAAAGTTTTACTTGTTCTTCAATAAAGTTGGGGAGGAATGTAGTGTCCTGCCGGACACGTTCTAGTGTTCCGCAGGAAGCTGTAACCCCAGCCACTCCCTTGAGGGCTGGACACACTGCACCCCCACACCCATCCATCACGGGTGTCACGAGTGACGTGGCCCCGCCAATAAAAGGGCCCGGGTGCACGTGCTCGAGGCCAGTTATCTTACCCAACTATGCAGTGTCAGTCTCGGTCATTTACCAGCATGTGGGCCTGAGGCCCAACACTACAATAGCGAGATACAATAAGGTTGGCCATTGCGCCATGCTAATCTTGGTGCAATCTTAAACTCCACTATTTCCTCCCAGAGGGGTCTTTGTCTAGAACTGAGGCTGAAATCACAAGTTCATTAACACTGCAATAACAGTTTTTGCCTCAGAGAGGAGTAGATTTCAAAATTATGAAGGTTTATTAGAAAATGAATAAAGTTAAAATCTCCATTTCAAATCAGTTAGTTAAAATCAGTAATCGCCTAGATACAGCCTGGATGAATATAATCCAGGCAGTTCAATCAGTAAGGCAACATCATGTTCATCATTAATGGCAACATGTGCAAATTGAAGCAGACTAATTTCTGTGGAGAAAATTCCCTAATTCTAAGCTAAAGTTGTGGGCAGGTTGGGGAAATTCAGAAGCAGATGGTTTCAACCGAAATAGAATCAAAAGAAGAACCAGATAAAGGTTCTGACTCGAAAGATGATAGAGGTACTTGCTCTCGAAAGTATCTTCACAAGCAGAACAATGAGGAGCACTGGTCTCAACAGATGAGAAAGGACCTTCGCCTGCAAAGAAAGTCAGGGGCAAGTGATCTAACTAGCTAACAAGCTTCGCACAGTTAAAACATAACATTCCATCTAAATGAGACAATCCTTAGGTTTCTCAGGCGATGGTCAAACAAAGATCAGTGTCCATATTTGGTGTTGGCCTCTTTCTCACTGAACAATACAGTGCCAACTCCTTTTCCCACTGGCCTTCACGATATCTCGTATAAAGGAGTATTCACCTCCTCAGCTTTCTCATCTGCTGCAGGTGTTGGAGTTTCAGTCCAGCTCAACTAATCACTACACTACAACATTCAAATTGTAACCTAGCAAAGAATAACATTGTAAGGGAGCACACAGTGACTCTGGTATGTAAACCAGAAGAGTATTATGCACAGCAGAAGTCATTTCCATCATCCATCTGCACAGGAAGGGACAAGAATTTCCCATAATTCATCTGTACAGGAAGCAACATTGCTGGATTTCCAATTATCCATCTGCACAGGAAGTGACATCACTCCTCTCCCCTGCCAGGAGCTATTTAATGGCTGCCACAGTGTGGACCCGGCAGCGGGCATGCCAAAGGTGCACCAAAGGCAAGCCTATCTGTGCTTATCTATGCCCAGCCCCAGGAACCCTGGACCTTCTCTCTCCCGTCACTTCCATGTAGTGATGCTCCGTGCCCTCAAATCAGGCTGCTGCTCCACATGCTGCTGCCTTGCTGCACTACACAACACTGAGGGAGCATTCTCCTGTTCTCCTTGCAAGTTTTCATACACTTACCAATACCCAACACTTACCGCACCAACAGCACACAACACCCCACTCTCTAACACTCACACAGTTCTGTGACCACCCACACAACAATCCTCACTCACATTCATGCTCCTCAACACCCGCTCACTCACCAAACACCCCACAGAGATCTGGGACCCACAACACAACAATGCCCCTTACCTACTTTTTCTCAAGGAAACCTGGCTGAACCCTGTATTTGCTCTAGACATCGCAGCAGCCACCCCCTCCTGGCTGCAGGATTGCCAGCCAAGACCGACTTCACAAGCATGGAGGTGAAATTCCACAAGAACACCATTAGCTGCACCACATCTACAGACATGTCATCCTGCAACATGCAACACTTGTCATTCAAGCTCCACGTCACAGCCAACTTCACCCTAAGCAGCAGTCTCATCTACAGACCACAGGGACTGCGCACCAGCTTCACCAACACCATCACAGTAACCATCAAAGCTTGCAATTACATCCTACTTGGACCTTCCACCTAAAAGGCCATGCTGACCCTAACTTCAGGGCACTCATTGAACATCTTGTAAGCTGCATCCTTCCCCAACGAGTAAAGGGACCTACCCACATCCCTGGACACCTCCTGGACTCTATTTTCACCAACTTCAGTCACATCCGAGTTGACAAGCCCACACCAGTTCCCTGGACAGACCAGGCTCTTGTCAAGTTCAGCATCCACGCCCCCGTCCAACGCACATGCACCATCGCCAGACCGCTCAGCCAAAACTGGAATAGCTTCACTGACAAGGACTGGAAAACTGGTCACAACACCCACCGACCCGAATACAACAACAGCCTCTGCAAAGCCATCAAGAATTTCAACAATTGGATCACCTCCTGTGTCAACTCAATGTCCCCCTCAAACACAATAATACAACAAGATCCAGACCACAGGCCGGTTGGTACATGGAGGAACTAAGACTGATAAAATGCCACTACCAACAACTGGAGCGCAAATGGAGAATGAACCAGGACAATGCATACAGGAGCACGTTCAAATCTGCCCTGAGACGATCCTATCAAATGATCCGGACCACCAAACAAGATTCTCTGGTGGACCGCACCGATGTAGCACCAGCAGAAGCAAATACATCTTTGCCACTGTGGAAGATTTCACCTCACCGTCTGCCACCTCCAACCCGATTACTCCCTCGCAGGACCTCTGCAACAATTTCTCAATATTTCAGGAACAAAATCACCACCATCTACAGCAACTTTAGCCTGCAACCGGACCCAACTGACCTCACCAAACGACTCTCGATCTTATCCAAATAACCAATGCTAACCACATGGCCTGTCACCACCTCAGAAGAAACTGCCACCACCATGAAGTCTATCCACTCAGGGGCACCATTGGACCCCTGTCTCCACCATGCCTACTCCAGAAGACTGCAACCCATCAACGCCATTCTCACAGAAATTCTGAATGCCTCCACCTCTTCCGCAACCTTCCAAGATGCTTAGAAACACGTAACTGTCCTCCCATTGTGGAAGAAACCCTCTGCGGACCCTTCAATGCTTGCCACTAAGCACCAATCCCCCTATCATTCCTGGCCAAGGTCTTAAAGAAATCTTCAACAGACACCTCACCGAATACCTCCACGACCACCAAATCTTCGGCACCACTCTGTCTGGTTTTAGACCCAAACACATCATGGAAATCGCCCTCATCACTGCCACGGATGACATCTGGATAACTCTGGACAGAGGAGACATGGCGGCCCTCATCCTCATGGACCTCTTCGCAGCATTTGACAGTCTACCACCCCATCCTCATCCACCACCTAGATGACCTCAGAATCCAAGGACAAGCACTCCGATGGATCTGCTCCTTAATGACTGGAAGGACCCAGTCTGTCAGCCGGGCACCATACAGCTTGGACGCCCATGAACTCATCTGCTGAGTTCCACAAGGATCCTCCCTGAGCCCGACCCTCTTTAACACAAACATGATCCCTCTAGCCAGCATCATCCCCTCTCATGATATCAATGTCTTCTCCTACGCCAACGACATTCAACTCATTCTCTCCCTCATGGACAAGATGCCTAGTATGCGGATCAAGTTCAGGAAGAACACACCACCGTGAGGTTCCACCTGGTGGCCAAAAGAGGTAAGACCGACACTCACCCACACCAAGAACCTCGGGGACATCATCAACAGGAAACTCGACATGATCAGTCAACACAATACTGTCACCGCTTTATGCTTGCATGCCCTGAAGATGCTGAGGAAGATTTTCAAATGGCTCCCAATCAGCACCTGGAAAACCATCATGCATTCCCTGGTCACAAGCAAGATGGACTACGGGAAAACCCTGTATGCTGGGATTAACAAACAATTCAACAAAAAACTGCAGACAATTCAGACCTCAGCAGCCAGAGTCACTCTCAATCTCCCACGCCGCAGTCACAGCACACTGCACCTGAAGGAGCTCCTCTGGCTCCCCATTCACAAACGAGCACAATTCAAACTCCTCACCTACACTTTCAAAGCGCTACATAACACTGGCCCAGCATACATAAACAATTGTATCTGCTTTCACAAACCTTCCGGACACCTACGCTCGTCCGAACTCCTGCTTGCACAAATCTCATGCATACAAAAAAATGGATCCAGTGGTCGAGCCTTCTACATCGCTCCTAAAGCGCAGAATGACCTGCCACTACACTTAAGAGCCTCCTCTTCACCTCTTGAATTCCACAAGAAAACCTGGCTTTTTGAGTAGCTCCACTAGGCCCTAGAAATGCCTAAACTCACAACTTCTCAGTGCCAGGATACCCTCTCAGGTGAAAATGCGCCCTACAAATCTGCATAACATCACATAGCACAGCAAGCAGAAATACAAAGTTTACTTCAAAATGGAGTGGAGCACCTAAGCCCACTCACGCTAACTTTATATGCACATTAGCTGGCAGTTAACCAGGCGATAAATGATGTGTAAATCCTAAAAGCTAAAGTCAATGTGGGTTACAAGTTAACAATATTGTTTGAGCGCAAATAAATTAAATCAATTCTGCATCATCATTGCCAGTCTCCCTCAAGGGGTCTTTCATTTCGTTGTGCTCTATGAGTAGTACATACACTGTGTGTATGGCACAATATGGGAGCCAATATGCATCTCTGATAGACTTCAGGACAACCCAAGATGGTAGATGTTGTGGAAGATTTCCTATGTCTTTTCTGAGCTGGGTGCCTGCACTTTTGACAACAGTTTCACTCCCTGAGTAACCTTTTATAAATGGTAGGAGTGTACTGTGAGTGGGGTCATATCCACCCTAAGGCCCCCTTGCAGCATTTTTGCGCTGCCAGACCATCACTATTTTAACGTTCTGGTGGCGCAATGTGCCTCAGCATATTTACAAGGCCACGTAAAGCCACTTTACGTGACTTTTCATGGCCTTGTAAATATGTGCCCCTTTAATGCAGAACACTGCGAGAAAGGGGCGTTCCATGGGTGTTGCTGTGGGTATTCACACGCAACACCGATGGAATCTGAAGCATTCCCTGATTTACGAGAAATCGTAAACCGGGGAATGCGTCAAAATCTAACGCCACCACAGGGGTGGCGTTAGGAAGAGCGGAATGAGGAGAAATGTTTTCATTTCTCCTCCTTTTTTAGGTCGAGCCTCGAGTAGCGCGCAAGCGCTGCTCTGGCGAGACTTTAAGTAAGGGGTTTCGAAAGCTGACCACACGCTCGTGCGTCGTGGCCTTTTTCGGGCGGTTACGCGCGCAGGGCCGACATCTGTTTCCAATTATCATAATTGGAAACAGATGTCTGCCCTGTGCATAATCGCAGGCAAAAGGCCATGACGCACGAGCGTCTGGTCAGCTCTGCAGGCTGCCGCGCTCGCTCGCCCCGCTCCTCTCTTGTTATCCTTCGCCTTTGACCGTCTCCTGCATTCTGACTCGGCGTTCAGGCTCTTGTCTCACCTCTTCTGGGTGCTGGACTGCATGAAGATGGCATCACCTGCAGGGGGCAGCACCTCGGACCCTGGACCGGCCTGCAGGGGGGCCCTACTGTTGCTGCTAGGTGAGCGACCCCACACCTCGCGTCTGCACATGTGCCGGGGACGGGGCAGGCAGTCAGTCACAGGGCAGGCCCGCGCCAATTCACTGACTCCTGCCTGTGGGGCGGTCTCTGAGAGACGCCCCCAGAATGTGACTGACTACCTCAGCTGTCTAGAAACACTGGGCTGACTGGACTGCCTCTTCCTAAATCCCGGTGGCCTAGAAAGGAACAATTCCAACCAACATGCTATCGACTGTTTCATCCCTAACGACTTCGCTTCTCAGGTAGACCCTCAGACGCGCGACTGACTTACCTCCAGCACTAACGGCTCCTTCTGACACGAGACTGACCCTGTGCTAGCCCTACGGCGCAAACAGAGGCAGTCTGACGAGGTTCGCCGCGCTTTTACAATACTGTACAATACTGTCTTGCTGTGTGTGGACTGTTCCAGGTCAGCATGTGCGTATGTCAATATTCCATCACACTATAATGCCGGGTGCGATTCGAACCTGCGGTCTACTGGTGATGTTTGTGCATGCGCAGATACCCGCCGAGCTATGGCACTTCATGGAAGCTTGCTTTTAAGCTGGCAGTTCGAGAAGTTTGGTGTTTTTCCTTGGGGGTGAGTGGGCTGCGCCCCCCCCCTCCCTCCCGCTCATATTTCTCGTGGGATAGGGTGAGGCGCGTGCAGTGCAGGCCGGTTAGTGTCAGCCAGACTTGCTAAGAGGAACAGCGGCCTCTCCACAGCTCAGAGTCTGTCACTGATCAGAGGTGTCAGTCACAGCACACGTGCCCTAAAAGGACACACTCTGCCAGCCGCGGGTGGGCACACCGAGTAGGGGGAACCAGGGTACTGCAACTCCACGGGGATGTGTGTCTGTCCGTACATAGGGAATTGAGCATGAGCGTCAGTACTGATGAGCGTTAGAGAAAAGCCACGTCGGTAGAGAGCATTGCATGTATGCTGGAAGTGTATGTACATGCTAGTGTGTGTGTACCCGTTTAGGTATGTAACAATGTGCGCGTGCTTCCGTTTATATGAGAATTGCGTGACATGAGAGTGTGTATGTGTGTAAAACACTGTGCGTTGTTATTCGTTTAATAGTGTCGCACAGCGAATCCCATCGCCCTACAGCTCTGTGGGGATAGCGCAGACTTGCTTCAGGTGGTAGGCACTACGGGGCAGAATAACGTTAAACTAACGCAGCACGGTGCAGCAAGTCATTTTGCTGCGCCGTGCTGCGTTAGTCTGGAGAGCACAGGGATGCGACATATTTACAAGAATATGTCGCATCTCTGTGCTTCCCCCTGCGCTGGCTCACAAACTGCTGCCATGCGCAGGCACCCTTGCACCATGGTGCAAGGATGCCTGCGTCGTGGGGAGATTGTTTTTGTGCAGGAAGGGGCACCTTCCTGCACAAAAACAATCACTACAGGCATTTTCCTCTTCCAATGCGTGCTGTAGAATGCAGCACGCATTGAAAGAGGAAAAAACGAGGAGAAATGAAAACATTTCTCCTCGTTGCGCCTCGCTACGCCACCTCTAGGGTGGCGTAGCATACTGACGCATCTCCAGAGTTACGATTTCACGTAATTCTGGAGTTGAGTCCTGTTCCATGAGTGTTGCATGGGAACACCCACAGCAACACCCATGGAACGCCCCTTCACCGCAAAGTGCTGCGTGTGAAGGGGCCGTATTTACAAGGAGAGGAAAAGTCACGCAGGGTGGCTTTTCCTCTCCTTGTAAATATGGAGGAGCCCCCTGCGCCACCAGTACGTCACGAAAAGTGACGTACTGGTGGCGCAGGGGGCTTGTAAATCTGCCCCAATGCATTTTCAGGGCCGGCTTTAGCGCTGGTGGCGCCCGATGCGACAATCATTTTTTGCACCCCTCCCACATGACCTCCTCCTCGGATTCCCTCATGATCACCAGGTAAAAGTGCCACTCGTCTCCCCATAGCCCCTCTCTCACATACATTTAATTTGTTGCAAAGCACTGGTAAAGGCTGGCTTTACTGATAACAATGTATATGTACCCAAACAAACCCCTTTCAGCAACCTTAGGAATAGATAATGACAAGCATTGGCATAGCCAATAGGTCTCGCTTTTGGGACCTTATAAGTATTTAGTTATGCTGCACAATATCTTTGGTGCAACAACATTAACTGTTGCATGGTTAAACACTTATAAGGCCCCAAATGCGAGACCTATTGGCTATGCCAATGCTTGTTGCTTTTTCTATGCGTGCTACATTCAGGAAATCGCCTAAATTGATTGATTTTGTGCAGGAAGGTGACCCTTCCTGCACAAAATCAATCAGCCCCACAATGCAGGCACCCTTGCACCATGGTGCAAGGGTGCCTACGTTGGCACATGGCAGCCACAGGGGAAAAGGGCAGGAATGCGCCCTATTTTTTTAGATACGGCGCATTCCTGCCCTTTTTTTGATGCAGGGCAGCACCGCAAGATTCCTAGAGGCGCTGCCCTGCGCCAAAACCTCATAAATTAGGCCCTTTGTTGTTTGCCTCCAGTACCCCTGAGAGCTGTCAGTCCTGCCTCCTACCAGGCTAGGAAATGGTTTGGGGTAAGTATTCCTGTTGGAAGCGCTGCTCTACTGCCTGGAGAGGCAACATACCTTGCTTGTTGGGAGAGGGATTGCTAGATTGCAACCTACAAAGGTGAGCATAGAATTCATCAGCACCAGTTGTTGGGCTGACGAAATTTTTGCACACTGTTTGGTTCATCCGCATGTGTAGTGTCAAGCGTTGAAACGGTGATACCTCAAAAGTACACTCATCTCTATTTTACCTGTATTCACGCCGGATGCTGTTTTTAATCTTGTTGGGTCTTCATTTACTTGCTTTTTACCATGTATCCTATCAACTCTGGCATTGACGCTTTGCAGGTTACTGTCGTTATTTATTGTTTTTAACTACTGTTTTTATATTTTTTACCTGTTGTACTGTGTTTTATGGATTATTGTATCCAAAATAAACATTTGAAACAAAGTCATCAGCACCACTGCCTGAGAACCTTGGGAGCTGTTGTGAAGGCTATGTCACCACACTGATAAGGGGTTACTGAGCTGCTATGCAAGAAGACGAATCCCCATCCACTCGTTGAGACATCAGCTGTTGAAATACCTGTACATAAAACTACCTTTGTCCACCTGTCTTTGGAGACCATGCTCTAGGGTCTGTGGTCACTCTTGCCAAGACTATTTTCATTAATTAATCAAGAACCTTGCAACTTAGCGAAACTCACCGAAGACGTACCGACTAGAGGAGGTGGCATCTGAACTGTCTTCGGTGAGAGGCAAGAATTTTATGAGGGGTTTTGTCCATCGGATTGGGCTTGCTGCATTTAGCACAGGGCTTCCTACAGAGGCTGTATTATGGCGGTCATATCGTGGTGGTGGAGCTTCGCACACTCAGATGGAAGTCTGTCTTTTGCGTCACATGGACAAAGTTTTGCAAACAGTGATCGTGATAAATAGCATATTGCACTCTGGGCATCTTCATATACTTATGTGGACACTTGATATTGTTTGTTTCAATGATGTAGTTGTGTTGGCATATAATGGTGAGTGCATTGGTTGCAGGAATGTATGAGGTTGGTGGGTGTGAGTGTGTTTCCTTATTATAGTTGGTAAGGCCTGTGTCGGTAAGGGTGGCAGTAATTGTAATGGTGATAAAGATAGTAATGGCGGTTGTAGTGATGGTGGTGGTGCTGGTAATAGTAGTGGTAGAAAAGGTGGTGGTGGTAAGTGAGGCAGTAATGGTGGTTTTGGTAATGATAACCCCACAAAATGAAAAGGAACGCACAGCGTATATATTGAGTCCTCTCAGAAGAGTTATGATAATTCAAAAAAGTTCATTCAATCATCAAAGGATAATTATCCGGTTCACCATCCAGCGAGGAGCCATGTAGTGGTATAACAATCAAACTTTATTAATTTTCTTTATATTACAATCCTGTCCAGCCAACATATTGCATCTAACAACCGACTTAATAAGGGCTGTAAATTAAAAACATCCATAAAAAATCGACCATTATCATACAATTCAAAAATAATTTGACAATAACATTGTCATTTTGGTAATGGCTGTGGTGGCGTTAATGGTAATGGTGGTAGTAATGGTGGTGATATTGCTGGTGGTAATTGGAGTAACAGTGGTGGTGGTAGTTGTGTTAGTATTGGTGGTGGTAATGATTGTGATGTCTCCCCTGCATTGGGACGTTGGAGGAGTAAAGGCCTGTATTACCCCTATTTCTGTGGGGTTTATATTAAAGCCCCCAACCCAGGTTTTGAAAGAATGTCTTCTGATGTTTGTCAACACAGAGAGAGACTTTAGTAAAAAAAAAAACACACAAGCACTGTGATGGTCGTGGTGTTTCTTTTACAGCATTCAATACCTGTGCTAACATTTTGTTTTTAAGGGCCATATGTATCAAGCCTTTTTCCCGTTTGCAAACGGGCAGATTCTCAGAATCTGCCCGTTTGCGAATGAAAAAGCCTTTAGGATGTATCATCCCAAAGGCCATCACAAAATAGAGAATCGCAAAATTTGCGATTCTCTATTTTGCGAATGCAATTAAGGAATTGCAAATTGCGATTCCTTAAATGCAATTCTGGAAGCACCAGAAATGTGCTATTTGGCCTTAAGGAATTGCAAATTACCACCAACTTCAAGTTGGTGGTAATCTGCAATTTTCTTTAAAAAGCACTTTTTGATTTTTAAAAGTGCCATATGTCGCACATACATGCCCTTAGGGCATGTATGTGCGCAAAATGTGCACACATGCATATTTCAGGGGTGCAACAGGGTGTCCTTTTGGCACCCTTGCAACCTTGAAATTGCATTCTCAATTTGCGATTCTCTAATTGGTAATCGCAAATTGAGAATGTCTTCCCATTCATTCCTATGAGCCTCCTAGCCCATAGGAACGAATGGGAAGGTATTCCTTATTTGCGAATCTCAATTTGCGATTCGCAAATAAGGAATATGTAGGATTCGCAACATTTTTTGCAAATCCTACATACATTGCATTTTGCGATTCTCTATTTGCGATTTGCTAAAAATCGCAATTTGAGAATCGCAAAACTCTTTTTTGATACATATGGCCCTAAATCTCTTCCAATGTTTGCGAACTTTGGGAGAGATTTAAAGAAATGTCTGGCGGAGAAGGATTTAATATAAACATCCAGAGGAGAGCGTATTGGAGGCATCCAATCCTACCTTGCACAAGGGTGGGGGACTTCTAAAATCAGCTACCGTCAGGGCTTTTAATGTTAACTATGGACTTATCCCAGGCCAGGGGGTATTATGTGCCCCTCATGTCCTCGCTCACCTTAACCAAGGGCGAGGAAGAGTATTTAAAAAAAGAAGAATTGTGAGCTACCTCACACTCCTGAGTCCTACTCCCAGTTAGGATCAGTGCTCAGGAGTGTCTTCCAGCTCACCTGCTCATCTTTTTTGTTAAACCCCCATCACCCTTGGGAAAGATGAGGGGGTACAGGGAGGAATTTCTCAGCTCTCACTTTAGACACGAGAGTAGAGTTTCTTTGTAAATTCCATCTTCACCCTTGTGGATTCCTCCCACTCTTTAGACACGACGAGGGGGGAATTAATTATACACCCCCATACTTGGGAAAGGAGTGGCAAGTGAGGGTATCCCCATCCCTCACTCTTGGGCAAAACAAAGATGTTATTCCCACTGTTAAAAGGTGGGCTAGGTGATGGAATGCTTAGGGCCTCATTTATGAAAAGTATTGCATTGCTGCGTGAAAACAGCGATGCAACACTTTTCAGTGCGCCCACCTTACGACACCATGGATGCACAGTATTTACTGTACTGCGCTCCATGTAGCAAGGATTTACAGATACGTCAGTATTCCTGACGTATCTGTAGGCGCAAAAGTGGCGCATTGCTGGGGTGTGTCTGAAAACAAAGGCAACTCCAGCAATGTGTCCTTTTGCCCCATGTGAAAGGGCCTGCGTCAGTCTTATGCCTGCTGTGAGGCAGACGTAAGGATTTGACGCAGTGGCATCCTAGAAGTGCCGCAGTGAAATCTATGAGATTCTACCAGCCTTTTTTGCGGGGGACGCCCACCCTGCATACATCATACCTGACGCAGGTATAATGTAGTGCAGGCTTTACAAAATGACGCATCTGCTTAGATGCGTCACTTTGTAAATATGGTGCATTTTTTATGATGCCGCAGCGTCACAAAAAGTGGCGCAACGGCGGCGCAAAGGGGTCATAAATAAGCCCCATAGCTTATCACACCACCAATGCACTTAGAGTGGGAGAGGGTCAGGGGCACACACTGGGGCAACTGATAATTTACCAATGCCCTCCCAGCTTTGGGCAAGGCAGTATGATATGTGCCGCATTCACCTCTCCATGGTCCTTGGGCAAGGCCTGGGAGGGAATCAACTAACCCGGTCCTTGCGCAAGGTGGGTGGGTGAGTATAGCACCCATAGAGCCTGGCCAGGCCATGAGTGGTGAATAATGGTATGGACTTGCTTTTATTATCTCTCCCCAACCTTTTTGTCAGATCAGGGAGATATATTTATACGTGGGTGTAACAACCTCTTATGAACAGTGCAGCATCACTAAGTTGCTTCATTTTTATTTTGATTAAAAAAAAATTCCTCTCAGTGTTTGAAAACATTTAGAGAAAAATAAATGTTTGAGTCCTGGGTGCATGCGCATAATGTTGTGCATGCACTCTGTGTTCTTATTCCCCACAATTAATAAGTTAATGAACAATATATATACTTTAATGTGCACACTGGACACTCACGGTTTAGATTATACCTCCAGAATGGCTGAATGTATTTTCTTGGAATCAAAAACATCACTGGACGATGGAAAGGCCACATTGCCATACAGATTTTGTGAATATTCGTTAGGCAGAGAGAAATCTCCTGATGGAAATCCAATGTTATTGATGAGTGGAAAATGAATTGTGGCCCTCCTTTGTACCTCCGTTTGAACCGGATCACTGATCTGTGCCGAATTTGGCAAGCTCCTTAATGTCCTGCTAAACTTTCTTTCCTCAAAGACTAGTACACATTGGTGAAGGGCAGAGTTATTAAGGGTAAGAAATATTGATGCTCCTATTAGATTGAACCTGGCAAAAATGTGGCTACAGGTTAATGTTTTTTGTTATTAATTCAGTAGCTTTTTCAGGGGAGAGCATTCGAAATCACATTAAGGACACAAAAGATACAAGAATCTTTCCAGCCAATCACAGGCTGATTAAATCCTAAAATATCATGATGAATCAACCTTCAAGATGTTACACACAAAACACACTCTTGGTAACACTGCAAAGTGGTGCAGAAACTATATTTAAAAAGCTTCACTAATTTCCTTTGTGAATAACTTGTACCTTATAAATGGTTTTTATAACTGCACATTTCAATTTGAACTAAAATCACGGTTGCTACATGATACAAAGGCAAGCAATAGCCAATAGGTCTCGGCTCAAAAGACCGAGCTACTGGCTTTGCCAATGCTTTTTAATCCTCAGTCGCATGAGGGCTCCACAATACTGCACTGGGTTTTCTATTAAAGAAAACCCATTCCAAGAAGGGCACCGATTTTTGTATGTGCATTGTGACTGTAGGAAATCTGCCTTTTCTGCCCGGTAACCCTTGATTTTTCACCTTTTGCAGGACCCTATGTTATTGCTGGTTTTTAGACTCTGCACACTGGAGCACTGCTGTCCAATGGAAGTGTCTGGACTCTGACCCCTAACACATGTAAAAATTGGCTAATCCTTGATCAGTGTATTTAAATTTTCTATAAGGCCATAGTATATGGTGCAAATATACACCAATGGCATCAAAAGGTAAATGTCACCTTTGGACTGCAGCACTTATTGTGCCATCCACTAGTGTGAAAAAGGAAAACATGGCTTCAGGTCTCGCATGACAGCGTGACTATAGCAATTTAAAAACTGCTGTGTGTCCTGTTAAAATAACCCTTTTTGAGAGATAAAAACCTCCCTTTTAATTATTGGTAGGTCACCCCAATGTAGGCAGTGTAGCCCACAAGGTAGGTTGCCTGGTATTTCAAAATGGGACATGTGGAAAATGAATATTACCATGTTCCTTCACTGGCAAGGCCCAAAAACCTATTTTCACTTTGGCACTCCTAGCTGTCCTATGTAGTACAGATTAAAATACTAAGACTGTATCTCGGTAATGGAACCAGCTACAAAAATAATTAAAACACTATTTTAATAGTTATTAAATGTCCACTCCAATAGTGAAGTCAGATTTTTAATAAGAAGTAAGGAAAAGCAACTTTTAGAAACTTACCCTTTACTTCCCTGAAGTGTCAGATGGCTCATTTTCATAAACCTCTGCCATTTCTCAGCCTGTGCTCAGCCTTGAATTGGTGTGAAATGCCTCCCAGGAACAACAGTAAGCTGACCTAAATGTGCAGAGATGACTCCTCTGAGCTCAACAGAATATTCAGAGTGGGGCTGTGGGAATCCTGTGGCACAACATTGTCAAATCCTGATTGACAGGTCTGTTGAGCCAAATGCAATGCTTGGGGCACATGTAAATGGGACAGAACAGAATGCCAAGACAATTTTTGTGGCTATCCTGTCTGTTCGCTGAAGGACCCTGCTTCTGTCCAACCAAAATTGCGTCTCAAGATTTGTTGTGGGTACAGTGCCTGCTTCAAATTGGATTTTACTGTTAGATGTGGGAGGACACCAGTGCTTTCCCTATGACCCCCCTATTGCAGTAAGGTGAACAGGAACTGCTGAAAAAGTGGGTAGGGTTGGCCCTGGGAACTTTTACCTCATTGGTTAGGGAGTGCCCAGGAACCACCTACCCACTAGCTGGTGCCAGGTATAAATGTGGCACCTCCAGACACCCACTTCAGAACACTTTCTGGACCCAAGGAAGGTCAGAAGAGGACTGGACCTGCTGTCTGTGACCAGAGAGGAGCCATGAAGGACTGGGCTGCTCCCTCTTGTACCCAGTACAAAGAAATGGACTCCAAGGGTTAGTTGGCTGACCTTCTGTGTGGCTACAGGAAGATAAAATCCTGCAAAAGGCCTTTTCCTGGAAGTTCCCAGCTGACCCATGATAACTGGACCTGGACAAAACCCTGCTGTTGGCCTCTGCCTGACACTCCATGAGTTTCTATGGGCCTCTCCTCGGGTTCTGAGGCACTCCAGTGTTTGGTTGGGACTTAGAAGACTATGTCAGAAGGTAACATCCTTGACCAGGATGAACCTGGACTCACACGCCATTGTTGTTGGCCTCAAATCGCGCCTAAGTCTCGGTCTACAATAACCATTGATTATCATTGGTGCTTTGTGATTTTTAGTGCTATTTTTAATTAAAACTTGAAAAACCATATCTTTGGTTCCCCTTACTGGAGTTTTGCCATTTTTTGTGTCATTTTGTTCATCAAATTTTACGGTATGTTTCTAATTCGGTTTGCATTTTTTTTCTTTGCAGTTTGACTTTATTACTGTTTTGGTACTGCATAAATACTTTACACATTGCCCTAAGCTAAGCCTTTCTGCTCTGTGCATGGGTACCTGGGGGTTGAGCTCAGGGTAATTTAGTGACAATGGTTGTGATTATTCCTTGAAGTAGGCAGTCATCCACCACAAATAGCAATCCAATTTTTTACAGTGATACCTGCATGTGCAAGAACTGTGATGTAGAGCGGCAATTTTCAATTTACTGGCAGGCCAAACACAAGAATATGGTGGAAAACCATTGAATCAAGAACACGTGCCAGAGATAGACAACAAAGCCATCCATTCATAAGCGAGGAGCTTATCCAAAAAAGCCCACTAAATGATACGTTTTAGAAAAAATAGATCCCCCAACAGGCAACTAAAACTGTCTGTAGTAGAGACCTAAAAAAGGACAAAATGAGCATCTTCAATTCAGAAAAGATCCAACAAAATCAATATTTTCTAAAATAAATTATGTTCACAAATGTTCTGGAGTTTGGAAACTGACACATTTATTTTTCATAAGCTGACTAAAAGCTGTCATCAACCTAGCAACGTTTTTGTGCCAATGGTTCTGCTGCCCAAAGCTTCATGTTGCCGTATTTATGTATTCCACACTGCCAAAACCTCAGAGATTTAAGTGAAAGACCAGGGAGAACAGTAAATCTGTTTGAAATATATTTTAAATGCTCATCTCGTAAAGAAAGTTACTTTCATATTGTAAACTTTTTTTACAATATAAAACAAACTTTCAGACTAGGCAACACATTGCTTTTTTTTCTTTTGGTATGTTTCGAGGTCTGGGATACATGCAGAACAACCATTGTAACCATGAAGTGAAAAATACAAGCAGATTGTATTAAAAGGTTACATCAGAAAAACATAGGGCCAGATGTACTAAGCATTTTAATGGTTACAAATACTCTTGTCCATAATTTGCAACACGAAAGTTATAGTCACACAAAATAGATGAAAGTACAAACATTTCAACACATCAAACAAGCTACGCTGAAATTTCAAAAATACATTATAGGTGCCTTCCCTTAGCTACACTATAACGGACTGGTGGCGGGTGGGATCCACGTATTTCCTTTCTCTCTCTCCCCTTCCCCACCCCCCTTTTTTCACGACTTGTGAGACGTACTTCTAGTGAGTTCACATTCAGACAGGGAGTAGTACGGTCTCCCACATAGGGCCTCTCCCTTTGATTCCAAGTGTCCATTAGTATATGGGATCTATATATTGTCAGATGTCCTGCTCCAAATGGACAAAAATGATCAGCTGTCTCCTACAGCAGTCTTCTCCAACTAGTAGCTCACGAGCTAATGGCAGCTCTCCAGCTACCTTTAAGTAGCTCTCCTGTGTCTAGCCAGCCTAATAAATTAGAAGCTTTTGCTTGGATGAATTAATATATGTATACCAAAATTGAAAAATGTGCATTCAAGACGAAAATGTGTGTATTTTTAGAACTCAACTGATGTATTACCTTAGTACCAGGGGCATTAAAGATACACCTATTATGTATTACATATGTAAAAGCATTCCAAACTGGCAAAGCCTTTTTACATTACTGCTGACTACCCTATTTGAAGCACTGAGGTGATCATGGCTAGTAACCTTGAATGGAGTGGCTACTAATATAATCTTGCCTTTTGAGGCCATCATTACAGCACTAATAATATTAGTAGCTCGAGTTGATTTTCGTTAATCATAAGTAGCTCTTATTACAGAAAAGGTTGGACACCCCTGTCCTGCAGCATATATGCCAGTAGCACGCTGACACCCACGAAGAGGGTACTCGGATTGAATGTATGATCCTTGCTGTTCTCCCTCCTCTGTGAAGAAAGCAATGGGTGCTGAAGCTGCGGTAGTATCAATTCACAGCTGCATACAGATCGGGAGGGGATGAGAGGTCATCACAGGGATGGTGGCCTGCTAGGGTCAGCAGATCAACATGTCTCTGATCGCTTTTTAATAAAACGAAATGTGGCTTTGTTTAAAGGAAAATGTTTATGTTTTTCCCAAAAGTCTGAAATTCGACTGTAGGTTTTCAGGTCACACGTGATCACTTGACACTTATCCAGTTTTTTACTCTTTAATTTCAGACCTAATTTTTATGAGATACTGTCATCTTAGAGGAAAACGCTGAACACCTTTATTTGTTCTAGCAAATGTTGGATGTTAATGGGAGCGTTCACTGGGCAATTCAGTTGAATGTATTCTTTAAAGAAACACTACCTCCAGTGAAAGTTCTCTCCCTTGCAGTAGACTACCCCAGCAGACTCACTTCCCGATTGGGCCCCCCACATCTCTAATAGCTTTCAGAGAATCAAGTTTCAGACCCTATTGTAATAGATTCCCCATTTTATGAGTATAACATTCCATGATATGCTTCTCTGCTGGATAATGTGCTAGCTTGTGTACAGATCACTGTGAAAAAGTACTCACAAGTGTCTAACTTGAATCCTTGTGAGGGAAATGCTAGCGTTTACACAGTTGGGTGAGTAAAAGAAATTTTGGAAATTGGTGACCGATGTTTTCAATGCCTCCCACATGCCCATGTGTGCATGATTCTGGAAGATTTGTGGATCACCTATTAAGTAACATTTATGGCTCTCCAGCATTGCGAGTTGACACCTAACCCCATTTCATTGATGATGAAATTATTCCTTTATTTTCATTTAAACAAATCAAAGACACAATTGTAGCTGTGGAATTAAGTAGAGGAGCCGGCCCAAACAATATTCCAGCAATTTCTGTCAAGACAAATAGTGACTACTGTGCAAAAATATCCATACAGTTATTCCAATGGATAGCAAAAACATGGTTCAATGCCAGGCTCATGGAGGGGTTCTGTTGTGAAGACCATTTTAAGAAAAAGGTGACAGTAGCATGCCAACAAATTTTAGACTAATTTGTCTTATGAATGTTTCTGAAAAAGTTTTTTATTTTTTTTAATTAACTCAACTTGAAGTGTGGGTTTTAGAAAATAACCTTTCTATTGAACAATGCATTTTCCCGAATGCCATTCAACCACTGAGCACTTGTAATTACCACTTTTTACCAAAACGTGAGTTCTAATTCCAACTTTATTAGGGCACAGCAGGGGAATGAATGTGACATCATGTAGGTTTCCAAATGAAATGACTCCTCCCCTTTACCTTCTATGATGACCCCTTAATGTTCCATATGACACATGCATGACATACATGCATTCCAGTAGCCACATATGCCCCTCCTGTGCAAATTAAAGAGTAACTGATACAAACAGTGGCGAAACAATATCCCCACAGCCCCCGCGGTGCAGATAGAGATATGCTGTGTACAATCAAATTAGTTGTAATTTGAAATCCTCTTTAATGGTGAAGTCAGATTTTACAACAATTCTGAAAACACCAATTTAGAAATGTTGGCATTTTCTTGTCCTAACTATCTGTGCCTTCTACTAGTGCCCTGGGTCACAAGACTGTGAATGGCTCTGCTGTCGGGGTTTGTATATTGCTTCCAGGTAGTAACACAAAGGGGGGGCTAAGGCATGGGCAGAATGAGTCATTCCTGGCAAGATGAGTGGGGAAGGGCTTTGTATCCAGCCCCACATACACTTCAAAGGACCTTACCTCCTGCACACACAAAGGAACCTGGCACCAGCCCTGGCCTGCCATATGGCTCGAGGATTTTGAGCCTTGACAGGGAAAGGGGAAGAAGTTTCCAGAAATAGATGTGGTGGTAGGATTGGGAGTGCCCTCACACAAAGGCTGGAACCAGGTATAAATATTGGACCTCCAGAGCCACTCTTCAGTACACTCCTGGACCTGTGGATGTTACAGAAGAAGGACTGCCCTCCTGCCAGAGGACTGCCCTGCTGCTGGAAGGACTGTCTTGGTTTATGAGAAGGAAGATTGGACCTGCTTGGCTTCATACCAGGCTGCCAAGAGTGACTCCAAGGGTCAGCTGGCTGTTCTCCTGTGTGAGCTACAGGGACACAACAAGATTCAGAGGTCTCCTTGCAACTGCCCAGCTGACCAGCTGCAACTGAACCTGCCTGGACCTGCTACTGGACCTGCCTGAGCCCTGCTGCTGGTCTCTGCTAGAGTGAGTGCTGATCCCCAAGAGGTGCCCCCAGGTCCTGGACCCTTAGCTAGCATCAGTGAGAGCACCTCCAAAGAAGAAAGTGTGAAAATCCAGATGTTTTGGCTTCTTGTAATCACAAACTGGCCCTTTCACACCAAGACTCTGCTGTCCGCGACGACCGCCAATGCAAATTTCCTGTGAGACCTGCTCTTCACTCCCACAGTCACCGGCAGTGATGACTGACAACGCTAGAGCTGCACTTTGTGCAACAGCAACGACAGCCGTGACAACCGCCAACGCAAAGCTAAAGCAGCGACCATCCGTGCTGCCTGACTGGCTCTTTGCACTACAGTGATGACAGTCTGTGATGCCCAACCTGCTCTTCGCGCTACAGCAGTGACCATCTGCCATGCTCAACTTCCTCCTCGTTGCCTCCTCCAATGTTAATGGAACTCTTTGTGCTTGACTTAGGAGGTAATTTTTCAGCTGGACTTGCCTGGTCCCTGTATCAGGACTGTGCTTCATCGCCGTCGGCCTGAGCTTGTGACTTACCCCGGTCTAGCACGACCAGATGACCGTGAGTGGTACTTTGTACTTTTAAGCTCTATTTTCACTTAAAACTTAAAAATTGAATATCTCCAGTTCTGCTGATTGAAGTTTTGTCATTCTGGTATCATTTTATTTATTACAATTTACTCTATTCTTCTAAATTGGTTTGGAATTTTTCTTGTGTTGTGTTTTCACTTTATTACTGTTTGTATGCTGCATAAATACTATACATACTGACTCTAAGTTAAGTCTGAATGCTTTTTGTGCCAAGCTACCAGAGGGTTAAGGGCAGGTTAATTTAGTGACTTTTGTGGTTCACCCCGACAAAGAATGTGGTTGTTGCCTGAAGTGGGGCTTCCACCCTCCTCAACCAACTACCCAATTTCTTATATACACTACTTTGAAATTGCACTCTAGTAATTTGGTTGCAACTCTAGCTGTAGTCTTATTTACTTTCATACCTGACAGTATATCAACAATGTGTGTGTGATCAGATTTTATTGCAAAAGGTCTCCCCCATACATATACCTTAAATTATTCTACACTCCACACACAGGCCAACATTTCTTTTTCTATGATGGAGAAGCATCATTCAGTAAGACCTAGAGTTCTTGAGACAAAACCTGTAGCATACTCTTTCGAACCATCCACTTAAGTCAGTATTGCACCTAAGCTATAAGCACTGGCATCTACTGCGTTGTGACATATTGGTCCTTCTGTGAATGGGTGAAGTGGTGGAGCTGCGTAGATCTGTTTTAAGTCTTCCATTGTTTCTCTTTAACAGAGTCTAAATATCTCAATTTCATCAGCACTACCTTTTATGAATCTGGCATAAAACTCACATATCCCCAGGAAAGACCGTAATTGGCATTATCTGAGGGAAATGGTACCTTGAGTATAGACTCTGCTAGATCAGGTCTAGGTTTGACCCCTTTACATAATAAAACATGGCGTCAATAGTCAATGTGTTGCATTCTATGTATACATGTGTCTCTTCTTGAGGTGACACCTTTCGCAAGTAAAATTTCTAAAACCTTTTCAACAGTCTGGTCATGCTGTTGAACAGTGTCAGTGAAGATTAACATGTCATTTTAGGAAACAACTGTGTTCTTGACTTGCTCTAACATTCTTGAAATGACCCTTGGGGAATGTAGATGCAGCTGAGGCTAGCCAATCAAGGAATTGGAAAGCTTTCTATCATTGTAGCCTCATTGAGGCACCTGAGGTCAATGCATATTCTTGCGTACTAAAACAAATGAGGAGAGCCAGAGTGAGGTATCTACGAGTTATATGTTGCCCTGCTTCAAAATTTCCTGAATTTGTTTTTCTAAATCTGCACGAACACTAAATGACAAATTACATAGTTTTTGTTTCAAAGTACAGTGATTGTTTTTGACTTTGATAGTGTGTTAATACCGTTGTATTTTGTCCAAATTTTCACTAAAACATAATTGAATCTTTGGTGCCACAACTGAATTACATCAACCTCAACTAATGAGATTTATACTTTTCCACCTAGAGTTAAAATCATTTTGAAGTCAGCTTGAATCCACTACCCAAGTGCATTACTCTATATGCACTTTGCTGTGAATGCACATGTTATCCCAGAAGTTACCTATAAAATCGATCGTGCTCCCCTCAAATGTCACCGGGATTACATCTGGAGGAAGCAAAATTTGGTGTTTCCATTGATTTTCATAGTTTTCATTAGAAATGATTGTGATCTTAGCACATGAGTCTATCAATAAATCTGTCGGTTTGTTTTCAGTTAGAAAATTGATGGACGGATCTTCACACCTTTTGACTAGATCATTACAGCAATCCTTTTCTAGATCTACAACCAGAGCTTTTTAAGTATAAATATGGAGAAAGCTAAGATTATGATTTCTGTCAAAAGTGCCCAACTTGAAGTAGGCACTTAATACCAACAGAATAGAGAAGGTAAATGCTTCTGAACATATAGGGCTACTTTTATGAATTTAAAATGGGAGGAACCAGAAGACTGTAAAGACCAAAGAACTATTGCAAGCAGGATCCCTTGTAAAATGTAATCATCCTTATGGGATGTTGTAATTATAGTGTCACAATAATACCCCCACATATTGGGGGTACAAGGAATGAGAGAAACTGGACATAATGGTGTCCATAGCAATAGGGTATTGTCCAGGATCATGAACACAGAGATACCAGTACAGAGCCTTTACAGGACTACGTTTGCTTTTTGTGATAGTAGTGGTATTTGGGAGAATGCAAACATAGCTAGGCCTCCTATTTCTCTCATTCACCCTACCCATGAATATGTGGGGGTATTATTATGATACGAAACTGAGCGGCGGATCAGCTGTGGGAATTTATGTGTTAAATAAGGCCCATAAAAGTGATGAACTGGATATATTCACCCATCCCAGACCAAGACAGGTAACAGTACATTTTACATCATGGTTTCACATGGCAGGTTCTTTTCTCCTAAAGTTTCTAAATAAATTTACCCCTTGTGAAAATTATTCTACAATATCAAAAACTTGCTGGGAAAAAATCCAGTCCAGCGAAAGGATATGCATTACCTCTCTGGTACAGCAAATTAGTAATTTCAAAGCCGGGCATAGCCAATTTGGCAATTCTTTGAGGAATTGAACCCTGCAATTATACCTCATGGTGGACAGGAATTATTTACTTAAGATGCCATCAATTATCTTCCCTCTCAATACATTAGGTAGTTCAGGCCTCTTTCCCTATACCACTAATTTGTCTGATCTGATGCTGCGCCCAGAAATTATTAAGATATCTCTTGTGTGTAATCCAGTGTTCTGGGAAAGAAAAGTGGTATTCTTATGCTCTTTAAATACCAAATGTTTCATATATTGTGTCCTCATTGATTGTCCGAATTAGTTAAGAGCCCCCTAAAAAATGTAAAACCAGTTTTTCATAAGTATTATATAGGCTCATGAATAGAGGCAATCACATTTTTTGAATGGAAATATCCATTGCTCGGTTTTTAAGAGACATTAAATGTAGTGACATCGCCTGACCCCAGTTTTTAGGATTTTTAAACCCGGACTGTGTAATGTTGGATTTTATTGTAGATGGTAATACCCCGATCTTGGCGATCACCTCCACCGGCTTGTGAGCCTGATGTTTCCTGTAAAGAACGAGGAGAACGCTGATCAGGAACCTGAAATCTATCAGGAGACTTAATTTTAGCGCGATCGTGCAAGTCATAAGTACGTTCAGAAGCATCAGGGGTCGGTGAACTGGCACGCGAACCCTGCTTCTGCTGTTGGGAACCCTGTTTCTTATTTCTTTGCCAATTCTTTTTAGGAAAGAAAGGGCGCCCATCCTTATCAGGCTGGGATTTCTGTTGATTTAGAGACTGCATTTGTGTTGGAGTAGTAGGCTTATTTCCCAGACTATTGCGGCCTATGGTTTTGTAAGCCTTCGCAATAATCTTTGGTAATTCTCGCGATCTGTCAGCCTCCGCGACCGCTTCTAAGCGGTTTCCTACTTGAAAGCTAACTGCATCACCCTTGACATTCGCAAGGATCATATCAGCAACCACGTCGAACACTCCCACCAGTCTCATCCCAAGCTCGACAGCTGCTTCTGCCCCGTGTTCATCTTGAACGCGTTTAATCACAGAGGGGAGTACGGTCATGAAGGGAGTGCCGAAACACATAGACCGCTGCAAACACCCTGACCCAGGTGTTACAATCAGCCAATTCGGGAATTAAGTCTTTGGGTAAACTAATAGTTAAGATCCTGTGTTTCTCCACAGGAGTCGTATTAGGAAAGACAGCTTCTATCTGTCCAAATTTTTCAGCCAGCCAATAAGGAAACTCATACTTATTCTGTGGGCGTTTTTCCATGACAGCATTAACCATTAGGGGACTGATGGTCACGCCACCAGGACCCGCAGGTTGTACAGCAGCGCCAGGTGGTCCCACCTGGACGGTGCCGGTTACGTACTGTATTACTGCTCTATATACGCGTACTAACGATGTATGTAAGACGCGGAGCTCTGCCAGTTTAGCAGTTGTAAAAGCACGTGGGTGTGGGGTAAACCCAGCCAAAACGGGCCATGTGGCCCCATCTATAGATAAAGGGCCCAAACGGACTGCCGTTAATGGGTGAGGAAGGGCGTCATTAAACCAAATACGGTCTTGCCAAGCTGTAAGCGGAATCTCAAGAGCCCTATAAGGCTGATATTGCTGAGGTACGGCAGTGGGAGTATATGTGTGAAACATATCATCAGTTCCATCCACCGCCGGTAAGGTGACCCAAGAGTAAAAAACTTCAAACTGGTGAGCCGGATCGGCTTCCACCACGAAAATAAGCACGGCCTCAGCATCAGGGACTGGATAACGAGTCAAGTGCGCCCTCAGCGCGGCTCTGCTATGAGCCGGAATATCAACAGTCATTGCAGAGAAGACAGTAGAACAACTTAAAGAGCGGCAGCGCAAACACGGGCTATAATTTAAGAAATATCTTTTCAAACTTCAAGCTTGAATAAACCTATAAAAATGTCAATATAGGAGGTTACTCTGTCTCTGGAAACAGAAGTGAGGGTATTGTGGACCAGCACGAGCACTACTCAAGCGTCTCGCAGATAAGAACCAGACCAAACGTTGGGCGCCATGTTGCGGGGATTCTGCTCATACACAGAACTATGCACAAGAAAACAGGACCTCAGTAAATAGGGGTGTACCTCCTAACACCTTAGTACCCAAAATCCCAACCGACTAGCAATTGTGTCTCATTCGGTCTCCTACAAATATCAAGAAGCTACGAATGTTTAGACAACCCAGAACATGAGCACTCCCGACTCACCTCAGAGTCGCGGGAACAAGACAATCTTTCGCTCTCACGTACTTGTCCACAATAAGAATAATCAGAGTCACTAAATAAGTTCAAAATTTTTATTTTGACTATAGTGATTCATAAAACAGTATGCGAACCACGACCAGCAGCAAAATGCATAAGGCTAACACCATTAGCATTGTTACAATACCATAGACTACAAAAGGAGTCATCATTTTATAAAGACTGTGAAAAAGGCAAAATAACTGGGCCTAATCACCCTCCCCTTGGCAGTAAGAAGTTATTTTATATAACAGAAGATCTCTAGGCATTATTAGCAGACCCCCTACCTGAAAGCCTAAATGCAAAGGTTTACATCATAGGAACAGCAGAGCTCAGCTCCATGGAACGGCTTTCTTCGAGAGTGTTTCAAAAACATGCAACAACGCTATATCAAAGCTCGATTCTTCCATAGTGCAGCTGTTGGTAACATGTTTTGTCTAGGTAATAGGGACTGACCAGAACAGAATAACAAGAGACATTGTTGAACGACCTTGCACATTATGTTCAGACAGATTTGAAGGAAAAGCTGAGTACGTGAAAAACAATCTGTTATCATGTACATGGCAGAGGCAAAGTGTCGCGAAAACAAACTCTTAGCAGAGACGTGCGCAAAAGCAGCAGCATAGGGCAAGCAAAGCTCATGCTAACTTAGCAATGTCGACAATGTATCTAAGGGCCACATAACCCCATATAACAGTAACTGTTGTGTTCTTGTATTGACGTATTGCTTGGCAACCTGGGGTTTGTCTGCTGGAATATTGGGTTTAGAACTTAGGGCACGGGGGTGTTACTAGGAGAGGACTAGGCAGAGAAGCTGGACATGTTGCCATAAGCTCCACACAATAAAGGAGTACTTACACCATCCTACTTGTGTGTATTTGTACTTAACAATTTGGCGACGATTGTCTGGAGCAGAACCCATGAGCTGTTTGAATTGGAACAGACTTTCTGGCTACCTGATTACTGGAATTATTCTTGGAAACCTCCTACAATATCCTTGGGTAAGCCCTTTCACGTCCTTTACTAAAACTTCCTGCTCCCTACATCTCTGCTGCTACGTCCCTACCGGAACGGATTCGTATCTCCTAAGGGTGTGGATTTACTTGGAGCGGTGTACGAGATTGCGAGATAAAGTGGCGTGTATTGTGATGAAGTACAGCCGCCTATCTATTGACGTGCTGCGGACCCTGTGAGGATTTTTGTTGTTTGGATTTTTGCGCGTTTTTACCGGAGTTGGAGGCTGTTTACCTTCAAGCTGACAGTTCGTTCAACTGCCATTTGTGTCAGCCATCCTCAAGCCTTCAGGATTCTACGAACGTCATCGCAGCTGGAACCTTCATTGTCGGATCTCAACTCGGAACTTCTCGTCGCAGCATTCCCCTTCAAGATCTTCTTCGTTGGACGTCATACACAAGCGTAAGGGTCAAGATACGTGACCTGCGTAACGTGTACGTGACGCCATTTTTTTTTCAAGATAACTTTGTTGCTATCTACAACACTGGACAATCTACACGGAGTGGCGTTTCGAGAAGCTTTGCCGCGATTTTTTCTCTCTCTGCGATCGAAGGAGTTCTTCTTCCACTTTGCCCTGTTGGACCCAAGGTACTTTTATTGCATTGTGCATCAAACTCATGGTGTTATTAATGTGATTCAAGGTACTATTAATGCACACTTCAAGGTACTGTACATCCGATTCATAGTACTATACCGTATTGCTCCAGTGTGCATCTGAATCAAGGAACTGTTGTTTAAAAGTTGCGTTGGTTCCATATTACTACTACATAGCATGGCAACTCAAAATTTTTCAATATCCACCCCACACTCGTTTTGGCCATCTGGTGTGGAACCTCCACTTAAATGAAGCGAATGGAAAGACTATTTTTTAAATTACATCGCAGCTATTGATGAGTCTGAAAAAATGCCGGCTGCACAAAAGAAACGCATTTTATTACATTCCTTAGGACCTTATGGTTTAAAGATTTACAATCAAAAGTCTAAAACACCTATTGTTGGGATGCTAATGTTTTTCTTGCAGCTTTAAAAGATCTTGATGGTTATTTCGCACCTAAAGTATGTATCGGCATAATCAGGTACAAATTTTTTCTGCGTAAACAGCTAGAGGGAGAATCTGTTGACCAATACGTGGCTGAGTTAAGGAAATTAGCTTTGGATTGTAGCATTCAAACAACCAAGCTGTTCAGGACCGTTTGTGGGTGAATGGTGACTCCCCTCTGGTTGATATTATCAGTATTGCACGCAAAGGAGAAATGTCAGGCAGGTGTGCTAAAGAATTAACCGACAAAAGTAAAAGTTTGAATGTTGTCGCTAAAGTAAATAATAAAGTTGTTAAAAAGCAGTACAAACCTCAAGCCAGAACAACTACCGTAAGTAAATACAGATGTTATAGGTGCGATAGTAAGGACCATTTAGTACACAGCAAATCCTGTCCTGCCTTAAAACAAAAATGCAGCAATTGTGGTATTGTTGGCCATTATGCCAAGGTGTGCAGAAGGAAAAGGGTTGGAGTTAAATGTGTATTAGAGGAAGATATTCCTGAGGATGATTGTGATAGAGATTTTGATGATAGTAATGTCGACAACATTTTGAATCTATAACAAATTCATTCTTAACATTGATATAAACGTTACCATGAACAAACCAGAATGTTTTCTAAGTATTGGTGGTGTTGAGATCAACATTTTTGCTGATTCTGGCTCACCATACACCATCATTAATGAGGAATTGTGGAACAGTAAGTTCATATGTAAGGTGGGTGATACTTTATATGAGCCTGATATACATCCTCAAGGATATTCTGGTGAAACCATTGAAATGTTGGGGTACAGGTGGTTTACATTCAAGTTCAAAGGAAGAAGTACTCATGCTAAACTGTACATTGCAAAGAAAGGTCCACCAGTATTGAGTTGGGTGGATCAAGGCACGTTACACATTGTTTTGTACCCCAACAGTGAGGATCAAGTTAAAGTGGTGGATGATGGAACATTGGTAGCCAGCACTATGTCCAATTTATTTCCTGAAGTTTTCAGTAAGGTTTTAGGTAAGTTAAAATATTTTGAGCATCGCATAGTTTTGAAAGATAATGCGAGTCCTAAAATTCATAAGGTTAGGAATATTCCTATTATGCTCAGGGAGGAGGTTTCAAATGAATTGAACAAATTGGTTGCATCCGATGTCATTGAACCCATTGATGGTTCAGAGTGGATTTCTCCCTTAGTTGTCGCACGACGAAGTAATGGCAAAATTCGTCTGTGTGTTGATTTACGCCATCTTAATGAAAACATTGTAATCGACCATTTCCCCTTACCCAAAATTAATGAAATGGTGAATAGCTTGAAGGGTGCGAAAGTTTTCTCCACAATCGATTTGTCAGCGGCGTATCACCAAATCTCCTTAACATCTGATTCCAAAAAGCTGACAGCCTTTATCACTCCTATTGGCTGTTTTCAGTTTAAAAGGATGCCATTCGGACTAGCGTCTGCCGCTGCAGTCTTCCAGAGATTGATGTTTAAATTATTTAACAAAATTGAGGGTACCAGATTTTTTCAAGACAATACCTTCGTTTTTGGGGAGAACAAAGAAAGTCATGATTGCAGACTTAAGAATGTTATGAGTATTTTAAGAGACAACGGCCTTACAGTTGAATTATCCAAATGTAAATTTGCAGAAGCGAAAGTTTCATACTTAGGACATGAAATTGGTATTCATGGGGTAAAACCTAAGGCTGATCTGCTAAATGCTATTAAGGAAGCTTCCACCCCTAGCAACAAGGATGAATTAAGGTCCTTTTTAGGACTTGTGGAGTATTGCTCCAAATTTATTCCCCATTTTGCAACCAGAAGTTTTAATATGCGACAATTGTTAAAAAATAAAGCGAAATTTGAATGGTCAAAAGCATGTCAAGAGGAATTCCTTTTCCTCACCACAACCATTGATAAAGTTCATGCCTTGGAGGGTTTTGATCCGAATCTTGATAGTTATATCACCACGGATGCCAGTGGAAAAGGATTAGGTGCTGTACTATTGCAAAAATATGACAGTGGTAAAGAGGTAATTGTCTCATTTGCATCTAGAGCTTTAACACCCACTGAAGGAAAGTATCCTGCAATAGAAAGGGAGGCCTTAGCCTGCGCTTAGGCCCTGAATCATTTTAGAGCCTTTGTGTGGGGAAAACCTGTCACTATTTTTTGCGACCACAAGCCCCTTGTTAAATTGCTGACAACCGAAGGTACTGTTAATGCATCTGCTAGGATTGCGAGACTTTCTATGCGGATGCAAGATTTCATCCATAAAGTGGTGTATCTGCCTGGTAAAGACAATGTACTGGCAGATTGCTTATCAAGATTTCCGCTTAAATTAGAAGAATGTGAAGAAGATGTTTGTGATAATTTTCAAGTGGCATTTGTACATGATGATGGTGGCTGTGCAGTGAGTAAAGAGGAATGGTTACTTGATTGTGGAAAAGATGATGTACTTAGACAAGTTACTGATTGCATTAAAAATGATTGGGCGAGTAAGTCCAAGTGTAATGAGAAATTAAGACCTTTTGGGAGGTCAGATCACAATTGAGTATCGAGAATGACACGATTTTGAAAGGCGAGAGAATTGTACCGCCAGCTGGGTTGTAGAAAGTCATTATCCAGTTATGTCATGATGGTCATTTTGGGATTGTAAGGACTAAGCATGTTGTAAGGGATTTGTTTTGGTGGCCTGGGGTTGATGCAGAAGTGGAAAGGTATGTGAGGAATTGTGGGAACTGTTCCACTGCGGATAAAACTTTACAAACCTTACGCCCTCCCATGTTGGAGAGTGTACCGCCTCAGTGTCATTGGGATTCTGTAGCCATTGAGTTGTTTGGACCAGTGGGGAATGATCAAAAGTATGTTGTTGTCTTACTCTATCTTTTTTCTAAGTGGCCGGTTGTGGAGGTTGTGGATGAAATAAACACTTCAGTGATTCTGGAATTTTTAGACAAGACCTTTGTATCTGAAGGTTTACCTAAGACCATTTTGAGCGACAATTGTGTACAATTTATGTCTAATGCTGCCAAGGATTATTTTATGAAGGTTGGCATCATTCATAAGACTACTTCGTTATACAATCCCAGTGGAAATGGTGCTGTGGAAAGGTTCAATTGAGTGATTAAAGGTGTTATTCAGTCAGCATGTAATTGCCGGCTTTATTGGATGACACAGTTGTACAAGGCTGTTTGGGCTTACAAGGTGACTAAGAGTGATTGCACTGGTCTCTCACCGTTTGTGATGATGAGAGGACGGAAACCGACATCGAGGTACAACCCTGTTTGGTTACGTAATTCTAGTTTGTGTCAATGGTCTCCATCATCTGTTCGTAATAAGTTGATGGAACATCATACCAAGGTCAAGGTTTATTGCGATGATAAACGAGGAGCCAAACCTGCCTTTGTTGACATTGGAGATTGGGTCCGCATAAAGAAACCTTGAAAGGTTAAAAAAGGTGAAAGCCAATTTTTTGAGCCAGAGGAAGTTGTGGAAGTCTTGAATAATGCTGTTAGAGTCAGAAGTGGTAGAGTGTGGAATATGCATAGTGTTGCTTTAACTTCCAAGTTATTTGGAAGTGGTGAGTCCATGCACATGCACAACAATCCTGGTGATTTCCATTGGTTGGATGTTGATTCTGCCAGTGATGGTGGAAGTAAGCATGCAGTCACTGTGCAAACAGACCTTGAGGAGATTGTGGAGAGTGGGGTGAATGCAGAAAGTGCTGGGTCTAGTGGAACTACTCAGCCTTGTAGTGATGTAAGTCGGTCGGATGGAAGTCCTGAAGTAACGACACCAGAGCAAGTTATTGTTCCTGAAGACAGTGATGGAAGTGTTGTGGAAAGATCTAGGAGACCTCCAAAATGGTTGGAGGATTATGTACTAGACGGTGTTAGGGCCCGGACACAACAATAGTTCCGGGTAGATTTTATGCTTCATTGTATTGTATTCCTGTATGTATTTTATACATGTTTAACCCTTCTTCTTTTCAGCTTCAGTAAGATAGTTTTCTTTTTGCATTAGTTAGATTTTATTATAAGAACGGGGATGTGTTGTGTTCTTGTATTGATGTATTGCTTGGCAACCTGGGGATTCTCTGCTGGAATATTGGGTTTAGAACTTAGGGCACAGGGGTGTTACTAGGAGAGGACTAGGCAGAGAAGCTGGACGTGTTGCCATAAGCTCCAGACAATAAAGCAGTACTTACACCATCCTACTTGTGTGTATTTGTACTTAACAGTAACCTACTGTTTTTATAAATTGTACTGTAATTGGTTATGTTTTTGAACAAATGTCCCAATAAACTTACGTTACAAATATCTTTCAAAGCCTAGCCTCTCAGTGTTGTACTCAGAGAGGGCACAATGCTCACATCTGGTTATGGTGACTCTAAATCGCTCACAATGTTACATCACTTAAAATAAGTGGAAGAACCAATGTCCATGGGGGATTCTCCAGACGATTATGACAGTGATGAGGTGGAATCAGGTCCCATGAAAACAGGGTAGTGTGACAATCATTTTGCTAGTGGAATTCAACAACCATCCAGCAGAGCTTATCATTTATAAAAAATAAAGTACATTTTAAGATCTTGTCCGAAATGGGAAAGTAAGGGAGCAAGCCTTATCTCTGGCTGATGCACACACTCATCCACTTATCCATGAATTGACTCATCTGCCGACTCATTCATCAGAGACCATCCACTTATTCACACACTCACTCACCCACTCATTCATCCACACACCCACAAACATTCACCTATTCATCAGTCCACCCCCTCATCCAGCCACTCACACACCAATCCAGATTCAAAAAGCCATCCATCCAGCCTGATACCAACCCAGTCTGCCATCTGTCCAGCCAGTTATCCACTCACAAACACAGACTAACCCAACAAAGACTTGCACCCAGCTCTAACACCTGGTTGGCATGGCCACATCCTTTTCTGACAGATGTCTTCTGCTTAGAATAGCTTGCCAGGCTTGGCTCAATTAAAGTCTGAGGGCCTGATTTAGACAATGGCGACTTGGATGGGTTACTCCATCACAATGGTGACAGGTATCCTGTCTGCCAAAATATAAATCCCATAGACTATAATGGGATTTATATTTGTGACGGAGTAACCCGTCCGCCAACATCTAAATCAGACCCTGAGTCTTCAACAGAATGCCAGTGTTGTGTTTACAGAAGGATGTAGCTCCCTCTGCAACAGCTGATCCCCTTTGACACAGTTAGATGGGTGCTCTGCTGTAAGTTACCAACAGGTAGTATCAAGTATTCGAATACTATGGATACATACTCATTGTCTCCATTTAAACCTGGTCATTACCACAGGTACATGCCAATGTTCCCTTGTCTGGACCTACTCTGCAGGGGACAATACCAGGTTCAGTGATTGGTGTTGAGGGGTTACTTATTGCCATTGGTTTGGTTGTATTTCTACACTGATTGAAATAAAGTATTGGGAGCTGACTGTATGTCAGAATATTGAGTCTTTAGCATCAAGTTGCTATAATATTATAGCAAAAACACAGATGTCCAAAATATGGGGAAGGTACCAATATGTAGTATAGATTCATTGTTTTTAACTCCATGTTTACCTACCTGAAGAAAAACATATCTATTTATTCATCTGTCTATCTATCTATCTATCTATCTATCTATCTATCTATCTATCTATCTATCTATCTATATCTATCTATCTGTCTGCTCAAGGAAAACAATGAAGGTTAAAGATAAGTTACAGTTAGGAAACATTATTTATTCTTTCTATACATGGAGTGTAGTAGAGTCCTGTAGAATGAAGTTGCATAGAGTACATTACGGTGTCTTACAGTAGAGAAGCATAATGAAGAGTCGAAAAGTGTCATACAGTGGGATAAAGTATTGTACAGTGGAGTGGAGTGGAGTTCAGTGGAGTTGTGAAGGACAGAGTGGAGTAAACTGTAATACAGTAGAGTGTTATGTTGTACAGTAGAGTGGAGTGGAGTAGAGTGGCCTGGCGTATCATACAGTATAGTAAAGTGTCATAGAGCGGAGTGCTGTGTGGTAGAGTGGAGCTGAGTACCATGTCATAGAGTGTAGGAAAGTATTGTAAAGTGCAGAACAGTGCAGTGGCATAGAGTGGAGTAGAGTGTTGTAGAGTGGAGTGCTGTACAGTACAGTGTTGTAGAGTATAGTAAATTGTAGTGGTATAGAGTGCTGTAGAGTCGAGTGGCATAGAGTGGAGTGATGTACGGTCAAGTGGTGGAGTACAGTGGAGTAGAATGGAGTAGTAAGTCATAGAGTATAGTAGAGCAAAGTGGGGTGGAGTAGTATTGAGGTAGTTGCGCAGTGTGTCTTTGAGTGGAGTAGAGTGTTGTAGAGTAGTATAGCATTGAGGAGAGTGTCGTACATTTTCACAGAGTGGAGTAGAGTATTGTACAGTGGGGTGTAGGGACATACAGTATAGTACAGTGTTGTACAGTGGCATAGAATGTAGCAAAGTGTTATAGAGTGCAGTTTTGTAGAGTAGAGTAGAGTGTTGTAGAGTGCAGCAGTGTACATGGGAGTGGCATAGAGTGGGGTAAACCGTCATACAGTGGAGTCAACGGGAGTGGCGTAGCGTGGAATGTACTAAAGTTGAGTGGGGTGGCATCTCACATAGTACAGTGCCATATAGAGTGGAGTACAGTGTAGTGGCATAGCATAGAGTGGAGTTAAGTTTTATGAAGTGCAGTGGCATGTCAATCAGTGGAGTGGTATGCCATGTCGTAGAGTGTGGGAAACTGCGGTAGAGTGGAGTAGGATGGAGTGGTATAGAGTGGCGTACAGTGTTGTAGAGTGGAGTGAGGTAGAGTAGAGTGTAAAAGAGTGTGGTACACTGGAGTGGCATAGAATGTTGTAGAGTTGAGTGGCATACATTGCTGTTGAATGGAGTGGTGTAGAGTTGAGAAAAGTTGATTAGAGTGGAGTAGTGTGTTAGAGAGTGGAATGGAGTAAGTTCTGGTGGAGTGGCATAGAGGCAGTTACGTAGAGTGTCGTAGAGTGGAGTACACTCTGCTACAGTGGCATAGAGTGGACTACAGTGTTGTATAGTGAGATAGACTGGAATACAGTGTTGGACAGGGGAGTAGTATAGGGTGGGGTAGAGTTTGGTAGAGCGGAGAGGTGTAGAGTGAAGTAAACTCGAGTGGCATAGACTGGATTGGCGTAAAGTGCAGTGTCGTACAGTGTTGTGTCATAAGAATGTCGTATCATAGAATATCGTGGCGTACGGTGTCATGGCGAAGTGTGTTATGGCATAGAGTATCATGGCGTACAGTGGCACACAGAGGAGTGGTGTAGAGTGGAGTGGTGCACAATGGATTAACGTACAGTGGAGTGGCGTACAGTTGAGCGGCGTACAGTGGAGTGGCATACAGTGGAATAGTGTAGAGTGGAGTGGCATAGAGTGGAGAGGCATAGAGTGGAATACCATATAGTAGAGTTGCATATAGTGGAATAGCGTAGAATGTAGTTGTGTAGAGTGGAGTAGCATATAGTGGAATAGCATACAGTTGATTGGCGTACAGTGGAGTTGCGTATGGTGGAATAGCATACAGTGGAGTAGTATACAGTGGAGTGGTGTATAGTAGAGTGCCCTAGACTGGAGTGGAGTACAGTGGAGTGGGGTAGAGTGGAAAAGCATACAATTGAGTGGGTTAGAGTGTACTAGCGTACAGTGAAGCGCCATACAGTGGAATAGCGTACAGTGGAGTGACGTAGAGTGGAGTGGCATACAGTGGAATACCATGGATTGGAGTGGCATACAGTGCAGTGGACTAGCGTAGAGTTGAGTAGCATACAATGGAGTGGTGTAGAGTGTAGTGGCATAGACTGGAATAGTGTACAGTAGAGTTGAGTAGAGTGAAATAGCATAGAGTGGAGTGGCGTAGAGGGAGTTTCATACATTGGAATAGCATAGAATAGATTGGCGTAGAGTGGAGTAGTGTATATTGGAGTGGCATAAGTGGCAGAAAGTGGAGTGGCATACAGTGGATTGGTGTATACTGGAGTGGTGTACAGTGGAGTGGGGTAGAGGGAATAGTATATAATGGAGTGGCGTTGAGTGTAGTTGTGTTACAGTGGAATAGCGTACAGTAGAGTGGGGTATATTGGAGTGGCGTATAGTGGAGTGGCATAGACTAGAGTGGCATGCATTTGAGTGGCATAGAGTGGAGTGGCGTAAACTGGAGTAGAGCACAGTGGAGTGGTATACAGTGGAATAGCATAGACTGTAATAGGTTAGAGTGTAGTGGCATACAGTGGAATAGCGTAGCGTGGTGTGGCATACAGTGGAATGATGTAGAGTAGAATAGCTTAGAGTGGAGTAGTGTACGGTGAAGTGGCAGTGCAGTGGTGTATAGTGGAGTGGGCTAGACTGGAGTGTCATACAGTGGAGAGGGTAGGGTGGAATAGCATACAGTGGAGTTTTGTAGTGTGGAGTACCGTACACTGTTGTGGCATACAGTAGAATAGCATAGAGTGGAGTGGCATAGAGTGGACTGGCATACAGTGGAATAGCATAGACTGGAGGGGCATACAGTGGAGGGGCGTACAGTGAAATAGGATATAGAGTGGAGTAGAGTACAGTCGAGTAGATTAGAATGTAGTAGCGTACAATGGAGTGGCATACAGTGGAATGGCTTATAATGGCGTACAGTGGAGTGGCATAGAGTGAAGTGGGGTACAGTGGAGTGGGGTACACTGGAATAGCATGCAATGGAGTGGTGTACCCGATAGTTGCGCACAGTGGAATAGGGTAGAGTGGTGTGGCGGAGCATTGAGTGGTGTACAATGGAGTGTTGTTGAGTGGATTGGCATAGAGTGGAGTGGCATACAGTGGAATAGCTTAGAGAGGAGTGGCATATGGATGTACATTAAATTTGTCCAGAATGTACAATATGAGAGGGAGATTAATGCAAGACAGCGATTTGCGCTGCTTTCATTTTTCCACATTTACCAAGCAACGCAGGTCCAGGCATGGGGCCTAGTGTTTCTTTGTAAATGTGACTTAGGTATTGCGTGGCCCATACGAGACAATGCATGACGCAAGGGTAACACAATACAATAATACAATTGGGCCTTAGTTATATATTGTGCCACCGTATACCAAAGTAACTTCACGGTATACTGCGTACATGCAGATAACAAGGCACTATATATATGGCTAATAGCTGCCTTTACCAATTTAAAAGGCAGGCATATTTGGGGTTTGTGTTAGGGCCTTAGTTATAGGTAAGTAGTAGCTTTTATTATTATTCCCTACCTATTACCACTTTGCTTTCTTATTAGTCCCTACCTATTACCACTTTGTTTTATTACAGCGGTACTAGGTAGGGAAATTAATTTATATATATTTCTTCAAAACTTTATGTAATACTGCACTAGTACCTAGGAAATACAATTTTTTAAGTAATGTACCTTTTTTTAAATTGTCTTTAAGTTGCATGGTAATTTCTTGGTATTTCTTCGGTACTCCCTACACATTTTTAAAAAGAATGAAATACGTAAACAATAAAAAATACTCTGTAGTGCACTATTTTTGTGAAATATAGTGTATTACGTTATTTTTTAAAACGTTTTACATATATTATTGTATTACTTTTTTTAAGTACTGCTGTACCTACTTGGAAGTACTGCATTGCTCTGTGATATTTTCTTAAAATATATAGAAACTATATGTAATTTTTCTCTGCCTGTTACCACTTTAATCAAGTGATAATGGATAAGGAGAATTTACCTATATCCCCACCCCCGACCCAGAACACAGGCAAACTGGCCTTAAAAACAACATGGCTGCCTTTAACTTTTGTAAAGGCAGCCATTAGTCAATCACTAAATGCCTTGTCATCGCAAGGTAAAGCAGTACATCAGCGTAATGCCGCAAAATTACTGCAACAGCAGTTATCAGTATCTTAAAATACCTAGGGGCATATCATCAACGAGCAGCGATAAATATCGCCGAGCTCGCTTAGCGCGATTTTGATTAACGCCGGCTATTGCCGGATTTGATCGCCGAGATATCGCGTTATTTACAACGCTTATCTCCACGGCGATGAGAAATCCGGCGATAGCGGCAAAATGCAGGTTTATCGCTGTGAATCCAGCGATAAACCTGCAGCGATAGGGGAATCCTTAGTGATAGGGAGATGTGGATTTAGCTGTACAATCCACCTCCCATGTAACAGATAGTGAAGTCAGGAATTTAGCAGACGTACAATACCGGCGATAACCGCGGTTAGCGAGGCTTTTAATATCGCTATGGGTGTCCTGGGCGGGCTTGTTAATACCGTGCAGGACACATAGCGATATTTGTAAGGTTGTTTTTCATGGGAACGCCTACTTTGCATCTCATTAGAGATGCGATGCAGGGCGTTCGGAAAAACGGTGCTGAGACAAGGAAACACACGCTAGCGTGTCCTTGCAAATAGTGCGATGCCATTCTCGCCGCTTTTCGGCTGAAAACGGCCGCTAAAGCGGCGATAATGGGCTCGATAATATGCCCCCAACAAATAAGTTAAAAAATACTTACCCTACTTACCTGTACTATCCAAAATAATTATCTACACACCATAATGGATACTGCTGCCAAATTTCATTTAAATCCGTGAAGCCATTTTCATGCTATGCGTGAGTACAAAATCTATAAAAAATGCATTGGGGCCAAGATGCGTTTTGAGACCCCTCTTTTTTCTTCACACCCCGTTGACGACTCTCAGCGAAATGTTGCGTTATCCAGCACTATAGAAAAAAGAATAGGTCTGCAAAGTTTTGTGGTGATTCGTAAAACGGGTGTAAAGTTATTAGAGACCAAAAATCACCAAGGAATGAAGTGGAGTTAAGCAAAGTAAATCTATACTTACCTATATATACTTACCTTGTCAATATTTTTGCTGCGATAGTATGGTAGCGCCATATTTAGAATCAACATTCACTTACCATACATGTGGAGTTGGTGTAAAATGAGAGGGGCAATCTGTGTCTACAGCTGATGTTTCATGCAATGGAATATCAACTGTGAGTGCTGGCTCTACAATAAAGGGATTCTGCTAGCATGCTTTAAATTGTAATGTCACATTTCAAACATGTAAGTATTTGTCTACGTTTGATCACCTTAATTTCAAGAAATATGGACGGAGGTCCAATTACGTAGCCACACAACAGCTGCTTCTTCAGGGATGCGTAAATACCACCCTCATCAAAGGATGGAGCCGTGCAGAGAAATACTTTATGCAGGAGCTAAACCTGTTCAAGTAAAAAGTATGCCACTCATGCACAGAGGATGTGGTACACTCCCATTGACAGACTCGTATTCTGCAGAAAAGGGCAGGCACTGTTCATGCCATTGCAATCGTAGTAACCCTAATGAGAAACGTTTGTCCATTGCCTGGCAAACAAGCACTGTCAAAACCAAGCAGCCTGGCTTTATTAAGCTAATTCATGGAAGCTGCATTTGGGCATGCCTGTGTCTCCATGCGTTGCTTCATTAAAGCCAGACCTATTGGTATTCCCAGTGCTTGGTTTGCTTTAAGCAGCCGGATTGCGTGCTTTATGTGTATGCATGTGTGTGTGTTTAAACATGCATGTGTACATGCATGCGTGACTCGCACACGAGGCCTGACTAAAACGTGGTCTGCACGACATACCCAGCACTTTCCACAAGGATCAAGTCTGGTTCTGCCCCACCGGCAATTTTTAAACAATTCGGTACAAACAGAAGATTTAACAATTGTTTACCACAATTTCTTTAAGCAACCGTATAAAAAGCCATAAGTTTTGCAAGCAGTTTTGAAGGAGGCTTCTACAGGACGTATTTTAAATGTCCGGTAGATTTATCCTTTCAAGGGCAATCTGTCGAATTACATACAGGCCAGTGCTCGTGCTTGGAAGCCATACCAAAGGCCGAAAGTGTAGCATATAAATACCTGTAAAATAACATAAAATATGCCTGCTTCTAAAATATTGCCTAATATTCTGTGCTTCTAGTAACTCAGTGAGCATTCGAAGATACCGGCGGACTACAGTGAACACAGCTCTGCAGAAACATCTCAGAGGTTCCCTCCAGCACCCTCTGCTATCCCAGTACTAGGAACCCACAGCTCTATCAATGTTTCTCAAAGCTTCTCACGATGGAACTGTTAAATAAATAAGAAAGGGGACCTTAGTGACTCAGAGTAGGATTCCAACTGTGAGGAGGCTACTATAAGACACTTGGTTGGACTAGGTAATTCTTCACGCCTTCCGGCATGGTCATTGACCTCGAGTGATTCTCCAAATTATATTCTTAATCGCATGGGTCTGCTGAGGGCATGGTGAGCCTATGCTCCTACACCCCTGTGATCAGAGGCAGCATCCCCTACTACAGTGCACAAAGTGTAGGAGAAGGACTCAAGGTCCAGAACCATCCGGGGCATGCCTCGGTGAAGCGGGTGGGGTGGTAGCTGAAATCTGCACTGATGCAGTCGGGCAGAAGAGAAATACATGGAGGGACCTGGAATCTAAAATGGAAGCAAGAAAAACAGTGCCCACTTGGAGTCAGAGTCTGAAGATGCGGGTAAGGTGGAGACTGAGCAGACGACTGCACGTATTTTGGGGTTGGGAATGTGGTATGTCTCAAAAAGTTCTTTAGCCTACTGCAAAAGGTGGTAGAAGATACTGTGACAAGGGGGTTACTGTTGCAGCCTACTAGAGAAAGCATTAATTGCACGTTCAGCTGTGGTGCCAATTGGTGTGGGGGACTAATGAGCACCACCAAGCTCTGAAATGTTTGGGTGATTGCAGAGATGGCGCCTGCCCCAGGAATGAGCAGAGGTTCCTGTGCGGGGCAGCAATATCCCAAAGTAGCATAGAGGAAAACTGGAGTCCAGATTTAATAATGTTGCCTGGGAGCTGGCATGACTGAGAGTGACACTATACGATGCTAAACTGTATGAAAGATAGCGTCAATCACTTAAAGTGTGTAAAAGAATGCTGAAACAGAAAATCCTCTGCGTGATGTATACCCATGCCCTGAGAGCCCAACTGTACAGTTGTCTGGATCCCTAATGCTGATTGTTTTGTTATAGGCGAACACGGATCATGCATGTGCGCCATAACATAGGCCTGTCTCACGGATTGCAGTCATGTTGGATCAGGAGGGCAGCCCAAGCACTACCCTCATAGAGGTGGAAGGCTACCTCCTTCACCAAGAGTCAAGTAGCACCATGGTAGTGGTGGCGGCATAGTAAGTAGTGATCAGTAGTAGTGAACAGGACCTTTTACTCTGTGTCTCTGAAGTGAGGCTTACAGGGTCACCCACCTGTTTAAAAGTTCCGCTGCTGTGTGCTTAACTCACTCTTGACCTACATCAGGTAAAATGTGGAGAGCTGTGCAGCGCAGTAGTAGTGACTCTGCGTTGATTGTATGTGTGCCTGGGGAGAGTACAGTACAAAGATGGATCAGTACTGTGCAGTGCATGTGTGTTTAGTACATGCAGTGGGTGTATGTATGCCAGAGAGGAAAATATTACATAAGAGAGTGGGGACACACTGGACGGAAAAGGAAGAGACTCCCTTTACATTTCAAAAGACTGCTCTTTCATTCAGTGATAGATCACAAGGACGGATCTGGACACATCTCATGAATGGAGATGAGGGTGATAAGGGAACCATAAAGAGGAGAGCTGGGGGTCTGTGGCTGACATTCAGGTGTGAACCCTGGCCAGTCTCATGAATTGTGTTGTGGACAATCAGCTTCGGAGTCATGTCTGCTGTGACAGACATCTTTCATGATAAAAGAAGAAAAGGAGAAGAGGCCACTTCAACAGAAGCAGAATCCTAATATAAAACTCCAAAGACCCTGACCCTAAATTACATTTGGTGTCTGGAAAAGGACTATAAGACTGGGAGGAGGAGTCCTTAAAAATGTGTCATCTGCCAAGCAGCCAGATGGGCTGTGTGAGAAGGGGAAGCTCTGCAAGACTTTTGCCCGTGACCAGGACTGGGGGCCAAGGCTTGCTAGTCTGTCTGCTGGGTGAGAGTATATCTCCCAGGGAAACCAAAACCACCTGCCCTGGAGCCTGGAGCACCAGTGCCTGCCTAGACCAGTATGCCGTGTGAGGAAGAGGAGAGCTTTGGAGGGAGCGAGGTCCATTTGGGAGCCCTACTGTGAGGAATCCCTGTGTGAGGGGATTTTGCTGTGCACCGATCGAGCTGTAGCCCATGGGCATGACTTTTTTTGGAGACCCCCGTAAGCCAAGAGAGGGCCCCTGTTGACTGAGCCAAGTATTGAGTGCTGTGCGGGGGTTGTGGAGCCCACACTGCCTTGCTGCAGTGACCCCGTATTCCAGAGGGGGCCAATGATGGAGAAGCAGTGTAACACCTGAGCAGCGACCCCGTAAGCCAGGAGGGCTTGCCGGTTCCAAATTATCAAAGACTTTGGGCTGTTGCCCGGGATTGGAGTGAGGCTGAGACTACTGGGTCTGTCTGCACCGAAGGATCTTCCCTGACTAACCCCCGTGAACCAGGAGGATGCTGCGCCCCAATTCCCCCAAGCTTGGGAGAACTTGACTTACTGCACCGCTGTGGGCTGTAAGCTACTCCGATTGCTAGGGAGAGCAGCTGAATCATTCTGGAGAGTGAGCCTGCGCCTGCCTGATGCTTGCTTTGTGAGTGTTTTTCAGACAAAAAGGCAGATTTACTAAAAAGCTAAATGAAAATCAGTAGATTTGCATTGCAGGAATGAACATAAAAAGTTCAGCACAATATTTAACACAACTGTTAGTGAGGGTGGGAAATACTTTTAATCATTATTTAACATAATTATTTATGAACATTAATAAGTAACATTTTATTTAATTAGTTCTAAGTTAAAAAGAAAAATTGAGACTGCATCTTCATTGGTATTTTGTCAAAATACTTCCAATATTATTTTTTTAAAGAAAAGTTAAATTTAGTAACTTTTCCTATACTTTCACATAAGGAGATCTTCACCAATGTATGCAAAGTTAACTACACACTCGTAAATCCTGTGGTAGGGGGCTCCACCCCTTGATTTGAAGTGGTGGATACACGTAAGCCTACACCTTGGTGTAAATCTACACTCAGAAATGGTGAGTCAAAAAGTGTAGTTACACCTAGCTGTAGTAGTAAATATATATACATGTGAGTAAAATATGCACATGTATATTTACCCTTCTGAATAGGCCCCCGATGTCTCTCAATTTGCTTGATGAAGAATTCTGAAGCAAGATTTAACTCAGTGTCTCTGTATTTGAAAAGCTCTGCAGACCTTTCACTCGTATCGGGGCCCGCTGTCCAAATCAACGCCATATTTAACTTAGCTTTTGTTTTTTATTAAAGGGAGTGGTGGAAAGGATCTTGTGCACCGGAAGCGACAGCTGCATGCACAGTAAGTAGGAACTTTATGGGCTGATTCTAGGTCAGCTGGAGAGAAACTGCTTGTCCAGCCAAGGAGATAAATGAACAGGAAATGACTGCATTTCATACAACTGAACGTCTTCTAGTTCTGGGAGTAGCATTAAAGAGATTTATTTATATATTAGCAGTTTTACCGAGCACAGGCGAGGTCTGATGGGTGACCAAGTACTTCACAAAGAAGTGAGGGGCATATTATCAAGGGCAGTATCGCCACTTTAGCGGCACTTTTTGCCGACAAAGCGGCGATATTTTTATCGCCCTATTAGCAAGCTGTCGCTAACAGCTGTTAGCGACAGCTTAATGGCGATAGCGGCCGTTTTGTTGCCGCTTTGCATGTCAGCGATAATTATCGCTAATGACATGCAAAGTAGGCGTTCCCAACTAAAAGCAACTGCAAACAGTCGCAAACACAACTTCCCCTATTATCAATGCCCGCGAAGCGATGAAAAAAGTCGCGCTAACCGCGATTATCGCTGGAATTTAACACCTGATAAAAACTTGACTTAACCATCTTGTCAATGGGAGGTGGATGGTAAGGTTAAGTCCTCACCTGCCTATTAGCAAGCTTTTCATTAGCGCAGTGAATTTATCGCTGGATTTCTCGCACTATTGCTTGCTTTCGCCGCTATCACTGGATTTTTTATCGCCTTGGAGATAAGCGTTGATAATAACGCGTTATCTCCACAATTAAATCCAGCGATAGCCGGCGATAAAAAAAACAGCGCTAAGCGCGCTTTGCGATAATTATCGCAAATCCTTGGTAATATGCCCCCGAATTCCCAGTTGTAGGTTACATGACTGAGAGGTATTTATACTACACTTTCAGATGGGGGAGCGAAATATGATGAGCATCATAGTAGATTTAAATAACCGAGGAAAAATACCAATGAAACAGATGTAAGACCAAATCTGTATGAATACAGACATATATGGATCTTACTTATAGGGGGTATTAGGAGTAGCTTTAGAGCGGGGTTTTTCAAATAACAGTTCATAGCAAATACATATTCCTGCAATAAGTGGAAGTGGTATTGGAACAAAATGCATTTGAACTCATTTTTAAAAGTCTTATTTGAAAAAGTTGTCCTGTTGGCTGGTAGAATAGGGAAGGATAGAGAAGGATTGATTCAGTGTTTATATTTTCTTGAAGGAAGGGATTTCAAGTAAAAGGATGACTTAGCTCCAAAATTGTCATTTTTACCTCTAACTAACATTTAAAAAAGTAACATGTTTTGGAGAGTTCGAGTTAATGCATCGTGTCAGGTTACAGGTGCTACAGTAGTTCATCCAGTCCTGCATACCTTCAACCCCACTTGGCAAGGTAAATTGCAAGTACCAGAATGCAAGATCTAAAAGGGGTGGATGGGCTTCTCACATGGGATGTACCTAAGAAAGAAGGGACTGCTGAAACTCATCACTCTGCTTTTGCAACGTGATTAGTTGAAGAGGCAATATTTTCAAAAGACATCCCCTTTCTCCTGTTGAAATCTGGTGGAGTACATGAAAAGGGCTGCCCTTTGCCGCATGATCGACTTGAAAGGTCAACACTTTTGAGTCACTGTCCAACAGAGTTCCATTCAGGGTGTTTCTTGCTTTTGGTCTGTCATTAATGAGTCGGTAAAAAGGATTTGCTGACAGGGTATCGCTATACAAGGCTTAGTTTGGGGGTTCCATTACTAGAGATGTACTGTTGGGTTTCCATGAGGAAGTCTCATTGTTATGTGTCAGACCTTGTGGAGCTTTGATTGAGGCTGCAGTCAGTGGCCAGTACCTGGCCAGGAGACTGCCATTGAGTGGTGTGAATGGTGTGTGCTACATGGTCCTTTCCCTGTCGGTCTCTTGGCAACAAGTAGTTTATCTACAAGCCGGTTTCCAGGCACACAGATCAGCAATCCTTTGGTTGACTGAATTGTTCCGGCTTTTTTTGCCTTTTCCTCATCATAGGGGGTGTCTCACAAGGTGATGGACCTTAATATGTTGCAAAAATATTGGCGGATCCAAATACCACCTACAAATTATTATGATGAAAAGAATATCGTGGGACAGAATATTGCAAGTGCGAACTGTCTTTTAGATGTCTAATATCCTTTCATTCCTTATTGCTATATGAAATATCGAATTGTAATTGTTTTGTGATGTTTTATTATTTTGTGTGTTAGAGGTTATTAACATTTTATTGGAAATGATTTATATTTTTTAGTGGAGTTTATTGTTTTTCTTTGATAATATATTTAAAGAATTGTTTTTGATTGTTTAACTTTTTTATATTGGGTTATATTGGAGATGTTAGATTTATAGGGGAGTAAGGTGGAAAGTGTTTTAATATAGATTTCATATTTTCTTTTATCCAGATGTTGACTTTAATTGGTTAATTTCATAATCAATTTTGTAAATTATTTAACAGATAAATGATTTAATTGTGTGTTTGGAATTGTTAATTAACTTTTCTATTAGGATAATCCAATAATAATGATGTCATTGATTTAATTATTTGAATTAATTGATTGAAGTAATTTAAAATTATAATATTTTTTAATGTGTATTTCTTTTTAATTTTCTTTTTTTGTGTGATTCATTAAGTTTTTAGTATTGGACTACTTTATTTTGTGTGTTGCGATATTTAGTTTCTTGGATTGTATGCAATTATTTTAAATGTAGGAACAATAATTCTGAACCCACCAAAGTCCAACACTATCCCTACTGTTGTTTAAATTGGAGTGGGAATATTAAATCTGACCCTTTCAAAGTCCTTCACTTTCCCAACTGTTGCTTATGTTGGAGTGGGAATAGTAAATCCGGCCTTTCCAAAGTCCAACACTTTCATTACTATTGCTTAGGTGGGAGTCACCCCCACAAAAACCCAACACATTCCCTACTGTTAATTAAATTGGAGTGGGAATAGTACACCTGACCCATCCAAAGCCCAACACTTTTCTGTACTGTTGCTTAGGTTGGAGTGGGAATTGTAAACCTGTCTCCTCCCAAGTTCAACACTTTTACTACTGTTGTTTACGATGGAGTGGGAAGGGAATATCAAATAAGACCCTTCCAAAGTCCGACACTTCACCTACGATTGCTCACACAATAGTAAATATTCCCTAACAAAGTCCAAAAGTACATTTAATTTCTTTCTGCTCTATCTCTTTGTTTTATTTTTTTAATTAATTTATAATGGTATGCTTGTTTTTAAAGATTTGTATCTTTAGTACATTCGGAGTAGAATTTAAAATATTTTTGTTTTGCCCTCCCAAAATATATCTATTTTGTTTGGTATGTAGATTTGCATTTGTATTGTTTAAAAAAAAAATATTTGTATAAGTTTCGTTAATTATTTGTTGGAATATTTCCTGTGTTTTATATTTAACTTTAAAGTGTATATTTTTAGAAGTTTTAATTTGTTTGTTTAATCATTTTTAGATAGCATTTATGTGTGTTTTAATTTTTTTTAATTAGGTTTGGTTATTCATTGTTATTTATTGATAATGGTGTAATTATATTCTGTTCTTTTTCATATATATATTAACATTTACTTATATATTGTGTTTTAATATACTACACATTACTGATACAATAATTGAATTTAATAATTATAGGTATGTATTTAAAAAAAATGTATGTTCTATTATATTTTTAGAAATACCACAATTATTCTGTCAATGTATTTTAAAAGTGCATATTTTGTCATTAGTTAATTTCTTAGGTTATTATATTTATATTCTTGATTATTTTATTTTAAATAAATATATATATATATATATATATATATACACACAAACAAAATTCCCGCAGCGCTGTCAGCTGAAAACGGGACACGGACTCCACTTCGTGCTGATGTTTTCTTTTATTTAATTCATGGCAGGATGACGGCAGGATGACGTGTTTTGCCCACCTCCGAGACACACTTCAAAGCCATCATTTACAGTGAAACACACACCACATGATCGCAAAAAGGAATAGTCATGAAAGACAGACTATGACTCCAATTACATTGTTTAGAATGAATGCAAATGCAGATCTTAATATTTGATTTCATTACTGGTTATAAACTATATTTTAACGGTTTTTAATCTTAACAACACAGTATGGCTAATGTCAATATTGATATTAGTTTCAAACATATTGGTTGATTTCATCCATTCGTTTAAAGCTACCCAAAACCACAATGTGGGTTACTTGTCCTAATATCTGCTGTAATGCTGCTTTGTTTTATCGACACCACATGCTAAAACGGATTGGGTAAAATTCATCCTTTAGGAACAAGTAAAGTGCAAAGTGCATTAAAACATCTGATGTTATTATAAAAGTTATTTCTATGACATATTGACAAATGAGGGCAGCGACATGGCTTGTTGATAAACAATTATACCTGCTTAAATGCAGTAAATTTCTATCGCCATTGACCATAGCTCCTTATTGAGTACCCTTCAACTATACAATTTCCTTCATTGCTACAGTACATATCTCCTCATTGATTTATAATAAAGTGCACAGTGCAAATATATCCTTGGTAGATACAGTACCTATCTCCGCCTGGAGTTATAGTAAAGTGCATAGTGCAGGTACGTTGTAAATGCCAATACATTTCTGTTATATCTTGTTGTCCTAAAATATGTCAAATCTAGTTCAATACTGTTGAGCATATTCAATATTACATTCACTTAAAAATTAATCTACTTGGTCAAAGCTGTTATGAAACGACTACATACTACCTACATACTCCTACATACTCCTAACAATCAGTGCAAAGAATTGAAAAAGTGCCGTGGTGCGTGATAAAAGTGCTAAAGTGCTTAGAATAAAACCTTATAATCTACTAGGGTATGGGAGAGGCAGCAGCAATTATTCTCTTCATTAAACAGAGCAACCTGCTCTGTTCTACTTCTTATACTCAGTAAAGCTTGAATTGTCTCTTGTTAAGCACTCTGGGTGGAGGACCCCCCCTGGAGAATACTGTGCTTAAAATGGATCAGGGCTGTCTGCCTAGTGGGTAAAAAAACCCAACTTGGGCTGTCATGGCACGGTTTCTACCTGTTCATCCTCCAACACTGTGTCTCATAAAATCAAATATAGTTGATGGATCAGAGATCTCAGAGCCAGATTATAAGCCCACTGACACTAAAGATAGTTATTGAGTTCCTCCCCATTATTCAACCCATTTGGTGTCCGCGTATCTAACTCCAAAATAAATTTGGACTCCAACCTTCTCAATAGTTTCTCTCTGTTCCCTCCTCTTCTTAGTGGGGGCACTGCACCTATGACAAAGTATCTCAAGCAGCTCAGGTCGTTGTTATGGACTGCTTTGAAGTGCCTGGCCACTGGGTAGGACACGTCAGAGTTAACTATTGCCCTGAGTTGTTGAAGAATTCGCACATGTACTTGCAGTTTAGTAATCCCCACGTATTTCAAACCGCAGGTGCATGTTAATACATATACTGCGAATTCTGTACGTCAGTTGCATATCCCTTTGAGTTGGTTAATGGTGGGGCCGAACACAGAAGAGTATTGGGTCGTGTTTGTACCAAATTTACATGCTCTACACGAGCTACCTTTGTAGAAACCGTTCTTTGGTACCAGCCACGTTGTTTTAGACTTGGAGTCCCCAAATGGTATCTCCGGACTACTTTTAACCAAATTATGCATTGATTTGGCTTTTCTAAAAGTTAACGTGGGTTGGGATGGAAATAGTTCTCCTAAAATTACATCTGTTCTTATAATGGGCCAGTTGTTATTAATTATAGCTCTGATTTGCCTATGTTGTCTGTTGTAAGTGGTTATAAGACAAGTTTCCTGACTGGTTTTATTCGTTTTCTCTTCTGTACTAGCCTTCCTGGATGATCTAGAGTTTCGATTGTGCAGGAAGTTTTCTCGTGGTACCTCTTTAACCTTATCAAGGGCCGACTGGATGATGTGATTGCTGTAGCCCCTGTCAGCAAATCTACTGATGGTTTCACTAACACATTCTTCGAATGCCTGATCAGTACTACATATTCTCCGCAGTCTAAGAAACTCCCCATAGGGGATACTTTTAATCAGACGGTAAGGATGAAAACTAGACGCATGAAGGGTGGAATTTCCCGCAGTGCTCTTCCTATGCAGGGTGGTTTCTAGTTTGTTGTTAATTACTTGAACATGTACATCTAGAAAATCTATTGCTCTATTGTCTATCAATGCATTAAATTGTAGGTTTAAATCATTGTGATTGATGGTGTCAATAAATGCAATAGCTTGTTCTTTAAAACCATTCCACACTAAAAAAATATCGTCTATGAAATGCATCCAGCATAATATATGCTTGTCCCAAACCTCTTTGTTTACAACCTTGAGAACCTGCTCCTCCCACCACCCTACGTGCAAACACGCATAGCTGGGGGAGAAGCAGGCTCCCATGGCAACTCCTCTTATTTGCTGATAAACATCCTTATAGAATAAAAAGAAGTTATTGAGCAAACAAAAATTAATCATTTCTAGAATCATTTCCCCATGTTTGTACTTTTCAATAGCTCTGTTTTTTAAAAAGAACTCCACTGCCTTCACACCATCTACATGATTGATGCTGGTGTACAGAGAACTTATGTCAAGAGTGATAAGGTAGCATTGGTCCGACCAGGGCACATTTCTTATTTTATCCCAAAAATCATTAGTGTCCCTTATATACGAGGGCAACGCTGTAACAAACTCCTGGAGAAAAAGTCCACATACTGTGACATCTTTTCTAACATATATATATGTTCATTAATGTGTCCCCACTTTAAAGACGCACTCCACAGCAGATCTAGTAAAAGCAAAAGGCATTTATAATTCAGAGTTCTTTGTTTGCCTTACGTGTTTCGGAGCACAGCTCCTTGATCACAGGCTGCCAGGGTGCATGCAGACATACTGAAAGGCAAAACTTCTGAGCACATTTCAATTGACCTTTAGTAGGTTTCACAGGTGAGTTAACAAGTGTTCATGCTGGGATATGTAGTCCCTTTCAGACAGTGTTCTGTCTCTTGTAGACTCTGCGCTGCAACACTGAATATGCATTTTAAAAGTACCCTCCAGTGGGCCTCCAAATTATAGATGCTCAGTAATTTGTGCTGATCTGCTGTCCCAACCAGCACCGGATTTCCAGGCTTTCATGGCACCAACTCGGGGTGGTGCAGTCTTCACGGCCGGACTGCCCTTCAGTTACATATGCATCAATGTGTCCCCACTTTAAAGACGCACTCCAAAGCAGATCTAGTAAAAGCAAAATGCATTTTTAATTCAGAGTTCTTTGTTTGCCTTTCGCGTTTCGGAGCACAGCTCCTTGATCACAGGCTGCCAGGGTGCACGCACACATACTGAAAGGCAAAACTTCTCAGCACATTTCAATTGACCTTTAGTAGGTTTCACAGGTGAGTTAACAAGTGTTCATGCTGGGATATGTACCACAACTTTTCTTTCAATGTATTTTAAAAGTACATATTTTGTCATTAGTGAATATCTTAGGTTATTATATTTATATTCTTGTTTATTTTATTTTAAATATATATATATGTAAATATATATATATATATATACACATATAAATATATGCCGATACACGGCGGTAATGAGATAAAGGATCCAAAGATGGCGCTGATATTTGATATTGTAATTCTAGTCCGTCTTTGATGGTAATGGTCTTCTTGAAATGTATGACTCTAAGATGGCGCCGATAATCGGCATTGAAAATTTAGCCCGTTTTCAATTGCAGTGCTCTCTATGACATTTCAATGTGGCGCCTTCCAGTGTGATGTGTAAACACTGAAGAAGGAGTCTTCCGAAATGCGTCTGTTGTGCTGACAATAAATTCGGTAAACTGCCCCCGCGAGTGCTGTCACTCTCTTTTTTTGAAGTTGGAGAAGAGTCTGGAACAGAAATTTAAAGCTGGGGCACCACCATGCGTATAGCACCCGCCCTTAGAGTGATCTGCTGTCAATGGTGCAAACGTCGCCAGTAGATATTTATAGTTAGGACCTAATTTCCATAGGAAACTCGTTTTTTGTTTTCCCAATAACTTTGGCGCCGGTTGACGAATGTTCGCGAAATTTTCAAAACTTATGGCCTGCTCCGGTCAGCTCCTATCTTGAAAGTTTCGGGGTGATTCGCCAAGCGGGGGCCGAGAAAATGTTTTCTCCATGTTAATTCCCATAGGAAACTTTAGCCACGGCTACAGCCCGAACTGCTGAACGGAATTACACCAAATTTGGCAAAAAGGTAGTGCTTGGTTCAGAAAGCGCCCTTTTTTAAATGGTGTAAATCCGTTCAGTAATTCCAGAGAAATTGAAAAAATAAGAGTAAAAAATCAATTTCCCATAGGAAACTTTAGACACGGTTACAGCCAAAACTGCTGAACGGAATTACACCAAATTTGGCAAAAAGGTAGTGCTTGGTTCAGTAAGCGCCCTTTTTTTTAAATGGTGTAAATCCGTTCAGTAGTTCCTGAGAAATTCAAAAAATAAAAGTTTCGATATCTATGGCCGCGGTGGATCCGCGCACCCTCCCGATCACGAGCTTCATGCTAATTGGCTGTCAACACTCCAAACCAGGAAGTGTTGGGAGCCATCTTGTGTCTCGGTAGAACCAAGGCACAAGAAAAGAGAAAAACTAAGGCGCAAAACAAGAAAAGGGGCAGGGTAGAAACACCCTGACCCCCCAGGCCTGCTCAGGGGGTCCCACAAAGACCCCCAGGGCCCAAAAAAGCATTTTTTTGTTTTTAAAAATCGGCCGAATTCGCGCTGGGTGTGCGAATCCGGCCGCGAAAAAAAAAAAAAAACGAAGCGCAGGCTTCCGCGCTTCGTTATTATTTAGCCCCCGGGTGGGCCAAGTCCCGGGGGCATGCGAAAATGTAATAGCGGGGGCCCAGGGAGGCCCCCGCAGCCCCGGGGACCGCCACCCCCGGGGCTTTTCATAAATATTTGCGGGGGGCTCACGGCCCCCCCGCAGCCTTGGGGACCGCCACCCCCCGGGGCTTTGTTTTGTTATGTGTGGGGGGCCTCCAAGCCCCCCCCAAGCCCCGGGGACCGCCACCCCATGGGGCTTTGATTAATAATTTTGCGGGGGCACACGGCCCCCCGCTGCCCCAGGGACCACCACCCCCCGGGGCTCTGATTTGTTTAAAAATACCTGTGTGGGGGGGCTCGAGCACCCCCACACGCCCCGGGGACCGCCACCTCCCCGGGGCACTAATTATTCAAATTTGGGGGTCCGTGATGGACCCCCGAGCCCCGGGGACCACCACCTCCCCGGGGCTGTGCATGTGATGGGAGGGGGGCCGTGCGGCCCCCCTCCTGGAGCCCGTGATGGCCCTGGGGACCGCCAACCCCCAGGGCCGGCTCCCGCCCTGTCATTGCAAACTGCTTTGCTTCATTGAAGCGAGAGCAGGGAAACCTGCTCTCGCTTCAATGAAGCAAGCAGATTGCTTTTCCACAAGGGGAGCTGCATGTCAGCAGCTCCCCATGTGGAAAAGCAATGCCGGCTCCTGCAGGACGCGGGGAGCCGACGGGACCGTGGGGGCATTAGGGCTCCCCCATGGTCCCCAACGGATAGGGCCTGCCCGGGGGATGGGGTCCCCGGGGCTAGAAGTGGCCCGGGAGGGGGGCCACACGGCCCCCCTCCCCTGTGTATTTTTTTTATTTAAAAAAAAGGAGAGGCCAGGCCCCGGGGGATGGAGTCCCCGGGGCCATATTTGGCCTGAGGAGGGGGGCCACGCGGCCCTCCTCACAAAAAAAAAAAAGGATGGCCAGGCCCCGGGGGATGGGGCCCCCAATGGCCAGAGGTGGCCCGGGAGGGGGGCCACGCGGCCCCCTCCCCCAACAAAAATAATAAATAAAGGTGGGCCCCGGGGGATGGGGTCCCCGGGGCCAATAGAGGCCTTAGGAGAGGGGCCTTGCAGCCCCCCTTCCTATAAAAAAACAAGATGTTTGGCCATGCCCCGGGGGATGGGGTCCCCGGGGCCGGAATTGGCCACGGGAGGGGGGCACACGCGGCCCCCCTCCCATTTAGATTTATTTTTTTTTTAAAAAGGGGGCCAGGCCCTGGGGGATGGGGTCCCCAGGGCCCACAAAATAGGAAAGGAAGGGAGGCCACACAGACCCCCTTCTTTAAAAACAAAAAACAAAAAAAACACCGCCATCGCCGAGGCCCCGCCCACTCCCAGCAACACTGTGCAAACGCACCCTGTGGCGCGTTTTAAGTTGGGAAATTAATTCCCCTTGAATACTGGGGGTCCCTGGGGGCCAACTAGCCCACCAGGTACCTCCAGTAAGCGCCACAGGGCTGCGTTGCAGAGAGGTGGTCCAGGCCACGCCCCTTTTTACACCTCTCTGCAACGCAGCTCTGTGGCGCTTACTGGAGGGACCTGGTGGGCTAGTTGGCCCCCAGGGACCCTCAGTATTCAAGGGGACTTAATCCCCCAACTTAAAACGCGCCACAGGGCGCGTTTGCACAGTGGTGAAGGGAGGGGGCGGGGCCTGATGTGACATGTGTGCAAACAGGCCCTGTGGCGCGTTTTAAGGTGGGGAATTAATTCCCCTTCAATCCTGAGGGTCCCTGGGGGCCAACTAGCCCACCAGGTACTGCCAGTAAGCGCCACAGGGCTGTGTTGCAGAGAGGTGGTCCAGGCCAAGCCCCTTTTTACACCTCTCTGCAATGCAGCTCTGTGGCACTTACTGGAGGTACCTGGTGGGCTAGTTGGACCCCAGGGGCCCTCAGGATTCAAGGGGACTTAATCCCTCAACTTAAAACGCGCCACGGGGTGCGTTTGCACAGTGGTGAAGGAAGGGGGCGGGGCCTGAAGTCATATGTGTGCAAACACGCCCTGTGGCGCATTTAAAGTTGGGGAATTCATTCCCTTTCAATGCTGAGGGCCCCTGGGGGCCAACTAGCCCACCAGGTGCTTCCAGTAAGCGCCACTGTGCTGCGTTGCAGAGAGGTGGTCCAGGCCATGCCTCTTTTTACGCCTCTCTGCAACGCAGCTCTGTGGCGCTTACTGGAGGTACCTGGTTGGCTAGTTGGATCCCAGGGACCGTCAGTATTCAAGGGGACTTAATCTCCCAACTTAAAACGGCCACAGGCGTGTTTGCACACGTCACCTCAGTCCCCCCCTCCCTTCACCACTGTGCAAATGCGCCCCGTAGGGCGTTTTAAGAGGTAGTTTTAATCCCCCAGCCCTATTATATACTAGGGCCTTACAGAGGAGGTCATGCTAATCACAGGGGTACCCCAACGCATAGTGTTCCCTAGTGTATGTAGGTGTTTTCGCTGTATTCTAAGTGACTTTTAGCATAGCTCTGGCTCTAGGCCTGGTTAGTCAGAGTCAGTTACCACCAGTACCCGTCTGAAAAAGATGTAGGCACAGGATGATTTTGCAACAAGGCCTCTTTCTGCTCCTCTGTTGGTTCTTTCTGCACATGTCTTGCTTCTTCCTGCACTTTTCTTCGTCTTTGTGGACTTCTGTTGCTTCTTTCTGCATTTCTTTTGCTTCTTTCTGTGCGTTTTTTCTTCTTTCTTCACATGTCCTACCTCTGTAGGCATAGTTAGAAATTAGCATTTAAAAAACCTTTGAAATTCACTTAAAAAACCATAGGTTTCAGGCACGTTATAGTTACAAATTAGCATTTAAAAAACCTTTGAAATTCACTGAAAAAACCATAGGTTTCAGACACGTTATAGTTAGAAATTAGCATTTAAAAAACCTTTGAAATTCACTGAAAAAACCATAGGTTTCAGGCACGTTATAGTTAGAAACTAGCATTTAAAAAACCTTAGAAATTCACTGAAAAAACCATAGGTTTTAGGGACAGTTATAGTTAGTTGGACATTTCACTCGTACAAAACCAGTGAAATTCCCCGTTATAGTTAGTTCAGCTAACTATAACTCGCGCCCCACAATGCACTGCTGATGACGTCACATATTACATCACTCATGACATGGTCAGTGACATCACTGATGACATCACTGATGACATCTCAAATGACATCACTGATGACATCACTGATGACATCATCCATGTGATAATTTGATGCATCTTCTCACACCCTAATATAACCTTTGATATACCCACTCTAAATTACAGACTGCCATTCTCAAAACCATAGACACTCCAACACCAATAACTACATACCCACTCACTGATTATTAGGTCTACACACACATTTACTCACTCACCCGTACAATCACTCATACTTATGGTCACTCAGTACAGGACTATCATATGCACTCATACACCTATATAGACACTCACACACCGCCACTCATCCATAGAGGTACTCACACACCTAGTCAGTCATGCAAATAATTAATCACACTCCCATTTACTTACCTATACAGTTATACACACACCAGCTCACTTACTCATACAAATACTAGCACATTCTTACGCTCTTATACAATCACTGATACAAGCACACACTCATCCATACAGCCACTCTCACAATCACACACTCTCACTTATAGCCATTTATATACTCCAACACACATATATACTGCCTTTCACATATGTAGTTACTCACACATCTACCACTGAGATATACATTTACTCACTAACACAGCCATACACACACTCACCCACCCATACAGTTCATCACAGATGCACTCTTGAAAACATGCACCCAGTGAATCACCCACTCACACATCTATGCACAGAGTCACACACACCCCACCCACACAAACACTCAGGCACCCATACAGATACTCAGACAACAAATCAATAACCCATAAAGACACTCATGTAGCTATTCGCAAACCCATGCAGCTGCTTACACACCAACAGACAGACGGATACAGACATTCACACAGTTTAGTCACTAACCCATGCATTCAGTAAGATACGTTTAATCACTCACTTATAGACTCAGTCACGCACCTACTAAATCATCCATTCAGACACTTATACACCCACTCATTCTTCAATACGCCTTTCCCTATATATATTAAACATATTTAAACTTTACAGAAACACAAAGTCACTGGATGATGTCATCAGTGATGTCATTTGAGATGTCATCAGTGATGTCATCAGTGATATCACTGACCATGTCATGAGTGATGTAATATGTGACGTCATCAGCAGTGCATTGAGGGGCGCGAGTTATAGTTAGCTGAACTAACTGTAACGGGGGAATATATATATTCCCCCGTAGTAAATGTTATCACTCAAATTAATCAATATATAATAACGTTTTAAAGTTTCGATAAGGTAAATTATTTGGAATATATATATCTACTTACCTTTCTAATGTCGATATTTTTGATCACTATATTCTTCTGGTCAATATTTTAAGTAGTTACCATTATAAGTATAGAAACTCAGTATTTTTTACTGCAATATGTTTACCATGATATTTTTGTGGTCGTTATTATGTCATAGTAGTGCCTCACAATGTGTATCCATTTTTAGATCCTCACAACACGAAATAGTGCGAATCACACCCAGGTGCAACCTGCCTAACCACATTCCAAACATGGAAATGCCACACACAGGTAGACTGAAAACATTACCTTCCTTCCCCCTCCCCTTAGGCACATTATAAATATGAACATGTTCACACATATGCTGTCTGAAAATCTGGCAGCTCAGTATAAAACTCTCCAAACATGGAAAAGTCACATACAGGCAATCTGGAAACTTGTCAGTCTTTCCCTCCAACACTTAGGCACATTATGCATATTGAAAAGGCATATATAGGCAATTTGAAATCAAGGCAGCCCTATAAGATCACAGTCCTAACATTGGGAGCTTACACATAGGCAATCGGAAAACAGGCTGCCCTGTATGAGGAGACTGTAAAAATGGAAAGGTCACTCAAGGGAAATCTGAAAACTGGTCAGCCCTTACCGACAGTCCCCATCTAGGTAGACTGAAGATATGGAAATGTCTCATACAAACAGCTTGAAAGCTTGACAGCACAATCACACCCCCCCTCAATTCCACACACCTTTTGAGCTAGTCCACAAATGGCAGCTGGAGGTTTTGCGGCATTGAGCTGCCTCCCAGCTGGGGAGCCCTACAGATAGCCCACAGTCCTTACAGCACAGCTTTCTCAGACCTCAGAAGATGGGCTGAGAAGCCGGGGTCTGGCATGGTGCAGGGGAAACTGGAGCGGAGCAGTTCCGTGGATCAGGAGCAGGGAGCCAGGAGGAGGAGCGTGGGCTTCAAAGAAATGGCAGCTGGATGACAGGCAAGTTGACTTGCCAGTGGCCAGGCCTCTGCTCCGTTGTGCCTCGTGTGACAGCGCTCATAGAAAATAGTGGGATTCTAGTTCCATGACACCAGTGGCATTTATGAAAAAACATAATTGGTTATCCAGATTTTACATTCTTTGCGCACCTATGGCCTCCCCACAACTCTCACCTCTTCCCACCAGTCTAACCATGTCATCCAAACATTGCAAACCAATCTATCTGGTAGAGAAAAAAACGACATGGACAAGAATGCCACACTGTGCAGTAAGGTGCAGTGTATGTATCGCTGGTGGGCCTATGGTTAGTCATTGTGGAACTTGACAACTTGGCAGCAGCAATCACTGGTGTGTGTATTGTTTAGATTAGTTACCGATAATCTTCATTACTCCGATTCTTCCTCCCTCGTCCCAATCATTACATGTTGATTGAGGCCCACCTCCTCCAGACAGAGCCACCATATAAAAAGCTCTCTCTCTTTAAGAAACTTCTTTGAAAATGAATGTTTACTTCTATTGCCTAATATGACCTGCTCCTTGCCTAGAATATAAAAAGGTATTGACGCTGATAGCACTTCCTGATAATGGCAAGCAAAAGTCCAACCTTGCCAACGTTACCCCAACAGGAAGAGCAGGTGGGCCATGATTATCGGGATGAGGAAGGAAGAACAGGAGTAATGAATGTTACCAGGAAGTAATCTAAACTTTACCTCCTCACTTTCTTTCCTCATCCCATTCCTTACTTGTTGAGGATGTGCCGAAGGAATATGCATCTGTTGCAATCATCCAACCTGAACAAAAGACATACTGAAAGTTCAAGGTAAAGCTATTCAGACTTTTATTACTGCAAATCCTGAGAAATGAACTCTCATGTAAGTTTCATAAACCCCAATTACATCCAATATGTGGTTGAAAATTCAATGTAGAGTGGGAAGCCCAGGTAGCACACCTGTACATATCTAAATCGGGGGCAGTACCAAAAAAAAACATGCAGCCGCCATCCTGCCATCCCGCCAGTATATTGACAATGAATGCTACCAGGAAGAAGCAATTTGGTTTGAGCATCCACCCAGAGTTAACAGGACTCATGTACTGATCCGAGAATGGAAAGAAATACTTGGAGAACCTAAAGGTAATACAGAGGGGCATATGTACAAGGAGTTAACGCCGCCTTAGCGGCACTTTTCCGACGGTTTTGCGGCGAGATTTTTATCGCCTTATGTACAAGCTGCCGCTAACCTCTGTTAGCGGCAGTTTTCCAGCAAAAATGTCCATTCTAAAGATCGCCACTTCTGTTAGCGATAATGACATGCAAGGGAGGCGTTCCCGTGCAAAAACGGCCGCAAACCCACTTCACGATATTTACAAGGGGATTCCTGAACTTAGGAGGACCAAAAAAACTGCTGCTAACTGCAGTTAGAGGCAGTTTTTTAAGACCAGAAAATAGCTGGTCTTAAAAATGGAGATAGCACTTGATGCCTCTTTTCAGCAGATTTTGGTGCAGGACAGCGCTGCAAGCAATGTTGCTGCGCTGCCCTGCCCTGCAACAAAACTACAGGGCAAGAATGCGCACCATCAATAAGATAGTGCGCATTCCTGGGCCTCAGTCATGAAAAGTGTTGCAGCGCTGCCACAAGACAGCGTAGCAACACTTTTCACTACCCCCTTCTCGCGACACCATGGATGCGCTGTATTCACTGGACAGTGCTCCATGATGCATGTAATGACAGATACGGCTAGAATCCTGACGTATCTGAATGCGCCAAAGTCACGCATTCCTGCAGTCGTGTCACAACCATGACGCAACTCCAGCAATGCATGGGGCTAGCCTATCCCTGTGGCACTGCGTCACCCTTATGCCTGCCATCAGGCAGGCATAAGGTACTGACGCAGTGCCGTTCTTGAGGGGTGCCAGGGTGTCAGCACAGTTGGAGATCCATCAGTGGCGGTTGCACGCTGCGCTGTCATCGTCTGTAAGCGTTGGCGGAGTGGTGGTGCTGAGGGAGTTGACGAGACGTTCTTCGGTGGCCTTGATCCAGCTGCGTGGGGGGGGCGATGATGGCGGTGGTGTACAGTGGGCATGGTGAAGACGTGATGTATACAATGATGGTCGGTCCAGGAGAGTCCGGTGGTGTGGCTGTAGTTGAAGTTCCCGCTGGCGGAGGAGACGTGCTCGACCGTGTGTCCTACTATGTGGCTTGCTGCGGTGACTAGCTGCTTGAGTCTGATGTTGGGGAGCTTCCCCAGGAGGGGGTGGTGTTCTAGTCACTGGGGTTGTCCAGGTGGAACTTGAGTTCACCGAGTAGGATGTCATTGGTGGATGGGAGAGCCTGGGGTGCAATGAGGATACAATGGTATCGGAGAATGGGGGTCCATGGCCCGGGGGGCCTGCAGATGAGGGTGCTGCAGAAGATGGGCTTGGGGTTGGTCCGGATCTGGAAGTTGAGGTGTTCCATGGTCACCGTTGGGTCATTAGAGTGCGTGGTCAGTCGGAGTGTGCTTCTGTAGGTGATGGCAATGCCTCCTCCTGGACGGTTGGGGTGGTCCTTGCGGGTGATTTAGTAGCCGTCAGTGATGGCGATGGCGATGTCCGGTCTGGACAGAGGTTGGTCCTGGCAGGCGATGTGGCGTCCAGGGTTTATGGCGAGGAGGGTGCTGGCATCGTAGCAGTGGAGTGTCCGAGAGGAAGGGTGCTTGGTGCTGAGTGCGTTCCAGGGGCAGACGGACGCAGACGGGCTTGCCTATGGCTTGCCTTTGGCACGGGAGACGTCCGTTACAACGCAGGCATTACATCGTAATGCCTTTACAACGCAACCCCAACAACGCAGGTGCATTTACATCGCATTCCATTACAACGCATCGTGAGGTCAGTAATGGGATATTTTTAAGTTTTAGGGTAGGTATGGGTTTCGGGTGTCGGAGATGAAATTTGGAGTGTATTATGGGGTACAATTTGAAATTTGGGGTGTGTTTTGGGTCAATTATGAAAATTGGGGTGTGCATTTGGGTCAAATATGATTTTTAGGGGTGTTTTGGGGGCTCAAAGATGAATTTTAGGGTTCAGGGTTTGCTTTGAGCTGCAAGGGTTAGTTTTAGGGTTGCACTCACTGAAGTGGGAATAGTAATATTTACATATTCGCTATCAAACACCTTCCCTACTGTTGCAATATGCCTAGTATTAGTAAGCATTGTAATGGAGTGCGATGTAATGGTATGCGTCGTAACTTTATATATACCTTAAGCACACCAGTGGTACGCCCGCTGCGCATGGCCCCACAGCGGCCGCCATTGAGAAGTGCTGCGGGGGGACTGGACAGCTGGGAGGTGGGAAACGCCGGAAAGGACACTGGATGGGGCGTGGACGCAGGGGGGTGTGTGTGAGCGGGTGTTGTAAACATTTAAATGAGTGAAATCTTACCTCGAGCCCGGGTCCCGTGTCTTTGTTGCTCCTGCTCTCCTGAGTCTGCTTCCAGGAGCAGGAAGTAGGCAGGCAGACTCCCTCCCCTAAGCCAATCACAACGCGGCAATTCGGCGTTGGGATTGGTCATTGGCGCCGGGACAAGGCGTTCAGCCAGGGGCTGGAGGGGTGGGCATGTACTCCATGCAGGCTGTAATGCAGCCTGCATTGCGAACAGGACAGTGCTCATGACTGCTTTGGGGGGCTGAGTGGGCCGACCAAACAGTCATTGCGCACTTGAGTGGGCATGCCACTCCGCCCCTGCCCTGCTCCGTGAGTGGAGCAGCCCTACAAAAGAAACATAGCACTATTACATCAGGAAGTTATCATCATGTGATGATTTTTCCTCTTCTTGCACTGCTTGAAAGCAGTGGGGCGACGCTCTTCCGCCATAGTGGATGAGCCCCCACTGGGGATGCGTCATCCTCAGGTGCTAGGCCTGGGCAACACCCCACTTGGGCCTCCCCCCTTAGGTGTGAAGTTGCAGCGCTCCCGCCACACAAGTTCGGCGCAGCTCAGGGGCCTCACCCTCCACAGCCTCTGGCCAGCGCAACATCTTCCGGCCTGTGATGCAGAGAGGCGCCGCCCACCGTTGGTAATCCCCTCCATGCACCCCTGTGTAGTGGTGGATCGTAGTATGCGATGCAGACCTCCCTACGTTGGTGCGCAGGAGCGCCTCTACCATTCACAGCTCCAAGGAGCTCAAGGCGTAACGTGTCTCCATGCGACCTGGCAGACTTCACCACCAGGTACGGGCGATCGCCGTACCTCAATGTCTACCGCCATGGCTCATCGACTCCACAGCTCCTCCGCATCCCACTCCAGGCTCCAGACGCAGGTCCAGCGAGGCATCCAGGCTCCAGACGCAGGTCCAGCGAGGCATCCAGGCTCCAGACGCAGGTCCAGCAAGGCATCCAGGCTCCAGGCGCAGGTCCAGCGAAGCATCCAGGCTCCAGGCGCAGGTCCAGCGAGGCATCCAGGCTCCAGGCGCAGGTCCTGTGAGGCATCCAGGCTCTCATCCTGGTCATCCTGGATGTTGGGTGGCTTGAGGGTTTTTTTGAAGTGTGCTGCACTTGGTCCTGGCTGCTCCATTCTGCATTTCATTGTTTTTTTTGCCTATTTTCTATTGGAGGTCGACTGATAGGCTATTTTTTCCAATAGAGGCAAAAAAAAATCACGTTGGGCTGACTAACGTGCGTTTTTTTGCCGCTAATTGGCCTTTCGTTGGTTTTCGCCCGCTAACGTCGGAATTCCTATCGCCATCACGCTAAAGTTAGCGGCAGTTTTCGCCGTGATCCCTGAAGCTATCGCCATGTAGCGACGGCTTGTAAATACATCGCTAACATGGTGATAGTTTTCAGCAGTACACGGCGGTAAGAAAACTGCTGCTAACTAACGTTAGCGATAGTTTTCGCCAGTCCTTGTACATATGGCCCAGAGTTTTTTGTTTTTATAGTTCCTTATTAGTATTGTGATGATATTTAGATGTACAGAGTGTAGTATCAAAACAATAACAATTAAAAACGTTTGCGGCATTAGAGCTTTTCGGTTTTCAAAATGATGACCATAATGCTAGGGAAATATTGAAATAATAAATCTTAACAAAAGAAAAAAATCCGCTAACAAGTTCTGTACAGTGTCCTCTAACGCTTCGAAGAAAGAGGAAAAGACGAATTTTACACAATTACCACAGTTCAGAAGTGTACCTCACCATTCCCAGTCAGCAATATCTAGCGGTGACATGTGGGCACCACCTGATCGCCCATTCAACCAGCACTATGTACTGGACCTGCTGGCACAGCTGATCACCTTTCTGATATCATCAATCCATCACTCAGTGTCCTACCTTAGGTCTGTGGACACTACTCAGCGCCATGGCTTGATGTGAGTGAGGTGGGAATTTGCCCAATAGTCCTTCACGGGCAGTCATCAGATGGGCCCTTGCCTTGTGGGCTCTGCCCTTTCCCATCTTTATATATTCAGATTCATGTGTCAATCTCATCATTAGCCCATTTATTTGCATCTTTTAGCCACAATTTCACATCAGGCACCCTTGTTGCCTTCCTTGACATTATATTGAGGGTGCAATCCGGGCAGAAACATGTTGACGTCTCTAATTGGGTTGTACTAACCCCATTCTCTTTTACACCTACCACTGGGGACCCAACAAAAGCAGCAATATCCACCAATAGTTTTAACCACCTGCCTTTAACCTACACCTATTCCCCTCTGCAACCTGACTCTTTATCCCAATACCCCGAGGCGCTCATCAGATAGCACCCATCCAGTACCTACCTTTAAAAACACATCACGGGCTCCCCAACAGCAATCTAGTAGCTCGCAACAGGATTATTCAGACCAGTGCTAGGAGGCGCCCTGAAAATTGCAATACTTTTTGATATATTCTACAGTTACCAGAGTAACTCCATTTTAGCAAGGAGTGCTTTTTTGTGGTTATATATGTTGGAGGGCGTCCGTCCTTGCTTTCGTCTGCCCCTTCCCTCATTTGTGACGTGATGCTTCACATGACCCAACCATCAAATGACGAAGAACCTTACTTTATCGCTCACATGAGAATGTCGATGCTTCCTGGGAAGAGTATATTCCAAGTTTTCTCTCCCCCCATGACACAGTTCTAAAGTTTCTCCTAGTACCCACGCGCTATCCTCATCACTTGACACTTTGGATCCGCACACTTCAACACTGGATCCCTTGACCCCGCATACTCTGAACACAGAGATCCAATCTTCCTCATGTGTGGCAGCTGATGCTTCAGCTCGCAACCAGATCACCAAGCTCTCCTCCTTATACTGAATTGAAGATTTCGGAGCCACAATAGATAGTTTGTTCGCTATATCCTGTTGCCATTGTCAATGAGCCACTACCCCACAGATATCTATTTGGTGAGCCTGTACAGAAGTAGATCTCTTCCCTTTAACTTTATTGGCCTCATTATGGGGCATATTTAGAAAACAGCGCGGAGCTGTGCCAAAATCTGCAGCGCTGCACTCCGACATTTTTAAAACGCAGGGATGCACCGTATTCACAAGAATACGGTGCACCCCTGAGTTTCCCCTAGCGCTGGTGCGAAAAAAGCTGCTTAGCGCCAGCGCAGGTACCCTGCTGCCATGTTACAAGGGTGCCTGCACTGCAGGGGCGATTGTTTATGTGCAGGAAGGTGATTTCCTCTTTGTATGCTGCAGAATGCAACACACATTGATGAGCAAAAAACGAGGAGAAATGAATATTTTTTTCCTAGTATCGCCATTCTAATGCCTGGTAATCCATATTAGAATTGTGCTGTTTTTGGTGCTGCCTCAGCCTTGTAAATCTAGGGCAGTGTCAAAAAGCAATGGGTGTTGCGGTGGAACACCCACAGCAACACCCATTGCACTCCCATTTGCCGCAGAGGACTGCGACTGAAAGGAGCACATTTGCAAGGTGGCGTTAAGCCACGTTAAGTGCCTTAATGCTCCCTTGCAAATATGGGAAATGGCGCAACGCCACAGGAGCGTAAAAAAAAGTGACGCTCTAGTGGCGATTGAGGCTTGTAAATATGCACCTTTGTTTGTTTATGATGTTGCGGCCCGGGAACTATTCTTATACAATTTGTCGTGGCAGTTTATTGACTTTCACTATTGCACTTCATGCACTTTGTTATTTTCATTTGCTTTTATTAAATTGTTTTAAGGCTAGTATCTTTTGTATGTATGTATGTTTATTGTATTTCTATGGCGCAAACATAGCCAAAAGGCAACAGTGCGCTGTACAGGATCAAAGGCAAGCTTAACAATTAATGAGTAAATAGGAGAGGAAGCTGAGTTGTGGGCTGTTAATGCATTATGATCTATAGCTCTTTAAAGAGGTGAGTCCACAACTCTTTGCTAATTTGGAGCAGCGTTGGGGCGGTCCTGATGGATACAGGGATGAGGGTTCAGGTCTTGGGTGCATGGATGGAAAATGCCTGTTGTCTTTTTTTTTTTTTTTTACACTTTTTAATCTGCAGTCTGATGGTGTCTTTGCTGCGGTGTGCCTGGAACTACCAGAGCTGGTGAACTTGTCTGCAAGATAAGTGGAAGCCGTGGCCACAATGGCTTTGTGAATGATGCAGCTGGTTTTGAAGATGATGTGGGCTGGCAAGGGGAGCCAATGGGGATCCATCAGGATGGGGACGATGTGATCCTATTTCTTCAGGCCCTGGATGAGACATACTCCGGTGTGTAGGATGCCTCTACAGGGTGCTAGTGTGGAGTCTGGAAGACCATAGAGGATTTGTTTTTGTAAATTTGTTTTATTTTCTTAGTAAAAGCATTGTGATTGATGTTGCCAACATGTGCTGGGAACACCTTAACTCCAATTTGCTCTTCAGTTGCCCACTCATATTTCACTTTCCTTAGTTGCTGTTCCTATTGCCGTGGCACCATTGATGCCTGATCCCGATGCAGGTGATGATGGCCTTTATTGCATCCACGTCAAGCCCCTCTTCGCCTGTTTAGGGTCGGCTGGGGTCATGGCCCAAAGCCCAGAGATGCTGCTCCTCATGACCACCAACTGGCTGCCTGCTCTTTGACACAGCTCAGGGTTTATTTGAGTAGTAAACTCCCCCATGGGTGCTTGGGGAAGAGACACATTAAGTGGCTTAACGCCGCCTTGTAAATAAGGTAAAGGGGTTATCGCCACCAGAACGTCAAAAAAAGTGACGTTCAGGTGGCGATAAGCTCTTGTAGATATGCCCCCTAGTCTGTTTGGGCAGGTTGAGCCTCTCTTATTTTCAGGCAGATATGTCACAACTGGGTTCCACAGTCTGTTAAACTCATGGGCCTACCCCTTCAAATCGAATGCTATATTCATGGCCAAGCAGTTGCCAAAGTCTCTGGAGCCATAAATCCAATGCTGGTGTCATAGCACTTCTCTCCTTTTTCCCATGATTCAGTACAGTGGTTAGGTTGCCACTACGGGAATCCCTCAGATGATGGAAGCTGAGTTACTATTTATATCTCTACCTTTAGTTTGGGATATACTTGGTAGCATGTAACCCCAGAACCCCTTGATCTTAGGGCAAGCCTATAGTATATGCAGAATGGTAACCATTTTCTACATTGTCTCCAGCAGTTCATAGACACTGTCTTGTCTATTTTGGGTGGCCAGGCGGGAGTGCAGTGCCATCAATACGGAATCTTGTACAGTGTTTCTTGTCCCTGTGCCTAGTGTGCAAAGTTGTTTGCCCATGTGTTAATTTAATCCTACTTATATTCGAATGGGATATTAAGGTATTTTTTCCTATTGTCTATGGTATCTGAAACATGCTTGAGGGGGTCAGGCATTAAGAACTGCATATAATATAGACACCTGGAATTGTGTTCTTGTCAAGGTTTGTAGTAATTTTGCAAAACGTGAGTGACCTTGCGGCACTCTCCTTTTTGTGAGGCTGCATGGCCCAGTGCCTAATTTGCAGGTAGGGATAGCTCTGTATCTCAGGAATGTGATAGGTGACCTTATTAATGTTCTCAACGGGGTGAATTTTCCATTATGGTAAAGATTGCAAAGTCACAGCCCTGTGTCGTCCCTATCTGGAAGTGACCTATAGCTTTCCTGAGAAAGAAATCTGAGTTTCCTATAATGGGCATCACTGGAGATGGGTATGTGATGAGGTCTTTGTGTCTCACCAGGTAGTTCCAGGTCTCTACTGTTACTCTGTTTACAGGGGAGTCATATACGTTTCGCTATAATTTTCTGTTGTAATCCAGAACACTTCCTCAAGCAGTGGGCTGTTATATTTTGGTGTATATAACAACATATCTTGTATATTTTGCCACAGGGCCACTCAATCACATTGTGCAAACGAGCTACTTCATAATAGTGACGTAGGTTCTGGCACACCCAGACCTTCTTGTCTAGGTTTTCTATGCAGTTGCAGATTTTTCTTGCATCAGACAAAAGAATTGCAGATATCTTGTAACTGTGAGATTTCACCTTTGGAGAGCCATCATTTTGACTGATGCGATTCTCCCCAGCAATGACAAGGAGTGGTGGCGCCAGGAGTTTGAGAGTGTTCTAGTCTTCTTCAAAGACATTTTAAAGTTGCTTCAGGGACAATCATAGAAGTTGGGAGACAGGAAGTTTCCCAGGTAATTTTATTCTTTTAGTGTCCATCTGAATGGTGTCTCTGTGAGACCAACTTTTGCCCCCTTCAATATTCGTCCTTTCAAAAATGCAAAAATTGCTTTGGAAAACAGCGAAAGAGAAATATTCCTCTAGTAAATCAACTAACGTAAGGATTTTCTGGTGCAGTGAGTAATAGAAAGGTATTGTCTACAAAGGGCAAAGCTTTAAATGTCAGAAATCAATCCTTTTAATTTGAGCCTGTTCTTTTTTCATTTTCAGCAATAGTTCCAATTATATTGCAACGAGTGTAGGGGAAAGAGAGCAGGCCTGTCTTGTACCTCTTTGGAGCTCCACACTTGAGGATGTTTTGCCATTCACTGGTATTCTGGCCCAGTGTGAAGTGTAGAGTGACTCCACCCAAACTCTAAACCTATTGCCAAACGACAATCTAAAGAGTGCCACCTTCATCAGGCCCAAGTCTACCCTGTTGAATACTCTCTCCACATCCAAGGACAGCAATACAGCTTCCTTATGACATTTCTTTGGGGGTACTTTTTGAAGAGCGTGGGTCTTGCCGTGCACAAATTACACAAAAAAAGAACACTCTAACCAGAGTGACGGGGGCTACACTGAATTTCGCTAAAAGATTAGGGTCAAAACCCTTTCCCACCCTGATGAAGATCTATAAAGAAAAGTGCATCCCTATGACAACCTATGGCTGTGATATTTGGGGTTACAAGGATGGAATTGACATTCAGGGAGCTGAGGATAAGTTCATGCGTAAGCATTTGGCAGTCCCCCCCACTACCATGGCATTTATATTACATGAAGAATTAGGGGTGGGCTATATTTCGGATCTGATAGCGGTAGCCCCCTTGTTGCGTTGGCTGAGAGTTTGGGCTTGTCCCATTACTAATTTAAACCAACTTATAATCACTGACTGTGTAGCGCTGAAGGGGGCTGTGCACATTCCTTGGTTAAAATACGTAATGTATCTGACAAAATGGCTCGGCTGCCCAGACCTGTACCTGAGCCTTAAATCCTTGGGTAAATCAACAATCAGAACCATTAAACAACAGTTCCTGGACAAGCGCCAGGGGCTTAGGGAGGAAAAGGAGCTAGCAAAGCCCACGGTGAGAAGATATGTTACATTGCCCCTGTGCAATCAAGTTCAACCGTATCTACTTGTCGTTAGTAATGGCTTTCATCGCTTTGTGTTGACCAGATTCCGATTGCATTTGGTTCCCTGGCTTCTGGCTGTCCCCCAAGGTTTTACAAAACCTGGTACCCTAAAACCTTGTTCTTGTGACAACTTCTCAGAGCAAGATACCTTACATTTCACTTTCTTCTGTGACTATTATTTCTCTTTGTGTAAAGGTTTATACTCCCATTACTCAGAGATTGTCATTTCATCCAAGTCAGGCCCGCTTTATTGTACCTCCAAATGCTATCTTCCCCTATGCTCTGTTTCAGGGTTGCAAGTTTTTTAACAGGAGCCATTAGGCGTAGGAAAAAGTTGTTTTTATAGCAGCCACCTGTCTTTGCCTGTTTTGACTCTAGGGCCCATCTCATGCTAATATTGGTATTTTATGATATACTGTCTACTGCACTTGGCCTTAGCACTTTGCACTTTATATCAGGCTTTCTGCCTTATTTTATATAATGCTTTCTTTATATAATGCTTTCTGCCTTATTTTATAACCTGAATTTTGCACTTTTATTGACATCCTATTTTAATTTTTTTTAAAGGTTTTAAGGCTTGTTGATGAAATGTATCTTTTTAACATGTTTGCTTATATGGCTTTGAGTTGCCGAATAAAGTATCTTTTGACTTGACTTGACATTTCTGTGCCAAATGTATTAAGTGAGGGGCCTTTCTAGTATTGCTGCTATTTGATCTGGTCTGGATGAAGTCCATCTGTTTGGCAAGTAAGAAGAGTGGCAATACCTCTTCCAAGCACTACACGAGTATCCCTGATGAAGATCTTAATGTCTGCGCTCAACAGGGAGATTGAGCGATAAAAGGAGAACAAAGTGGGGTCCTTGTCTGGCTTTGCAATCAAGGCGATCATTGCATAAGCCATAAGGCAGGCAAGCCCCTGGGATTGGTCTAGCCCGTTGAAGACCGCTGCAAGGATCTGAACTATCAGAGTGACACATTGCTTATAAACGCTGGCATCTAGCCATCTGAGCCAGGAGATTTACCCACTTTCCGGGTTTTAATCACTGTGAGAACTATTGTGACCGATTATGGCTCATCTAGGTGCTTGGACTCTAGTGTGGGTATGGTGGGCATGGAAACTCAATTTAGATAGGATTTTAATATTGGGTCCCTCAGCGAGGTCATATACAGCCTCTAATATTGTGCATGGAATGCTTGCAGTTTGCCCTCTTCGGTTGTTTGGACCTCTCCCTCCGCACTCCTAATGTCTTCACTATATCTTTACACTTGTTCTGCTCGGACTTGCCAGCAAGGTATCTACATTGTTTCCCCATTTGTGTAAGCAAGCACCTGCTCTAGCCAGAATATAATTGCTTTGTTGTATCCAAGGGAGAGCAGTTGGCCCCTCAAAGAGGTAAGCTGTTACCTGAGCTTCCTGGATTGGGTTGACCTGTGTTTGTTTTCCAGGCTTACTAATTTCTCCTGAAGGCTTTCATGGGTGACCTCGTCATATGGCAGAAGCGACTCGCCTCCTGAATAAATACCCCTTTCACAACTACTTTTAGGGCATCTCACACTACCCTCGGGGTGAGCTCTCTGGTGTGCTAAATCTGTCCTGTATTGTATTGAAGATATAATGGAGGACAACTGTAACCTTTAAGAGAGAGCCATATCGGTGCCAGGCACCTCTCATTCTCTCACTATATTTCTGTTGGCCATTCGATAGTGAGTTGTGTCAGTCCATGGTCCGATACATTTTGGGGTCTCTGCTTTACCTCTTGAACTCTCTGCACTGACCTGTGCTCTGTCAGGATGCGGTCAATGCTTGGTCAAATGTTTGGTGGGATGCTGAGATGTGAGAGGAGTTTATCGCGAGCAGGTGCCTGTGATGCCACAAATCAGCTAAGCCAAGGTTGTTGAGCAGTTTTTTGCTAGCGTCTGATAGAACTGAGGTCCCACCTACCCGCTGATGCAATTTATCCCGTACAGGGTGCATTACACACTTAGAATCCCCACCAATGATAACTGGATTGTCTGAGATCTGAGCTGTCTCACTTATTGTTGGACAACACATTTCTCTTGCCCTACGTTTAGGGCATTTATGGTCACTAAAGTAATCAACGTACACTCCCATTTTCCCACCACTTGCAGCCACCTGACCCTGTTGTCTATTTCGATCAGCTTTTTCAGAAATTTATGTTTGTCGTGAAGAAGTGTGGCCACTCCAACTTTCTTAGGAGGGGTGCCTGCATGGTATTGTTAAACGAAATGCCAAGAGCATTGTTGATGCTGATCATCTTAGTTAATGGGTCTCATGGAAGAGCCATATATCTGCTACCAACCAAATAACTTTCTCTAGGATGACCAAGCATTTCGTGGGATTATTTAGGCCTCAGAAATTATATGCCACTATTTTCAATTGTGTGCTTCTATCCATCGTACGTGCGAATATGTGGAAAAGTGTTTTGTAGGACAGGGGTCAAACACTGCTGAGAAACGGGCTTGTCTTGTAATGTGCAGTCTTGGTAATGGCATCACTCTTCCCCTGTCCCAACCAACGTAGGAAACAAAGGTAACATTAATGTGTATGTAAATCAATACTGTTGGTCAAAAGGCGAGTGGGTGTATGGTTTGTTGCCAAGCTTGTCACCTCAGAAGCTGTATGTTCCACATTCATCTCACCTCTCCAACTTCTATGAGGACCCTGGATTAGAATGGGGGTAGCAGTCCCGTTATCGCTCTACATCCTGCCCCCCTGAGACCTTCCCCCTCCAAGAACAGCAGTCACTGTGTGGTCTGCATTCGAGCATCGCAGGTGCCACCGACACAGTCAGCCAGTGTCACAGTTCATCCGGAACTTGGCTGGGCTGAGGATACTCCGGATTGCCCCTCAACATGTGTTGTAAGAGAGATAGCACACTTTCTTCGCCTGCCGCAGTCTCCTCTCTGTCACGCTTATACTTTCGACCCTTGCTGGTTGTTATTCTCCAAACCTCTCTTGTCTTTGTCATAGCTGGTTTGTCTGCCAAGGCTTGGGATTGACTCCGCTCTTGCAGCCCCAACAGAGTGCGTGCTTCTTCCAGATAGACCAATGCGCACTGTGTATCATCCCACATAAACATGATCCAGAATGGATTTAACCATCTACATTTGATACCTTTGATTTTGATCAATTCTGTGTCAGGCTGAAGGATCTTTGTTTAGCCAATGGGATGGAGGACAGGTCCTGGTATAATTGTTTCGATTCTCCATTGAAGGAAATGAGGCTGCCTTCTCTGGTTAAATTCAAGATGGCTTCCTTTCCCTTGTAGAAATGAGCTCTACTCAAGACGTTGGGGTCGTCTCTATTTCCCTATCTTTGTAAATCTATGTGTGTTCTGTCCAAATTGATTGGCTCCTGGTTTGACCATTCTACTATGGCTTTGAACAAATCATCATCACCATCATCAATATACTTTATTTGGTTTGAAATAACAAACCATAATTGACAGTTACAATTAAAATTCGAACAGTACACAAATAATACATTATAATGCATAACATCAACAATCATCAATCAAAGAGTTCCTTAATCTGATAGCACAGTCTAAAAAGCAGGCAACAGACCAGCAAGTGAAAGGTTCACTAAGTAACTGTAAAAACGGAAAACCAGCCCTGACCTGGGTAAAATTTCTTCCAGCTAAAAGTGGCTTCAGGAAACGAGATCTAAGCTCCTTATAAATGGGCCAAAATAAAATAAAGTGCATAGTGTCTTGTTTAGATATGGTATCACAAAAGCAAGGTGGGCGATCCGCATAACAAGACCATCCCTTGGGAGTGCGCAATAAAAAGTGAGCTAAATTTAGCCTAAAACTTGTTAATAAATAAAGATGAGAGTTCGACATATTGTATAAAAGATATGATTCTATATGCAAAGTAGTCTGCACAAGAGCATACGACCTAACTGAGACCTTTGAAAAAGCAAGGGATTCCCTCTCCTCACGTAACTGGCTAAGAAAAGCGTCCTTTACCCAGATGAGATCCACTTTCACGATACTGTCAGGGGCATATTCACAAGGACCTACCGCCGATTTATCTCCACCTTAACCCATCAAAAGTGGAGATAGATTTAACACCCCATTCACAAGCGGGTGCAAACTGCAGACATCGCCAGTATTTCCTCGACAACTGCCCCAAAATGTATCCCCACGGTGGACACCACCAACTAACCCTAATGAGATGCAGAGTAGGCGTTCCGTGCAAAAACACACGAAAAAACCACAACACCACTTTCACAACGAACTGCCAGATCTGCGATGCGAACCGAAAACAGGCGATAGGCCGCGGTAGCAGCAGGGATTTAACACCTGCCTTTTGCTGGTGTTAAGCTGGACGACTACCTGCAGCATGAAAGGGAGCCCAGCCAAGAGCCACATCTGAAGACCCACAGATGCCATGGAGACAATGATCATGCAGCTCGGAGACCCATGAGGGCCACAACACCCACCCCCACCCACCCCAGGCCCTCCACCACCCCCAGGCCCCCCCCAGCCCCCGCCCGGGAACACCACAGAGGCAGCGTACACAAAGACAGCAGACCCACCTGAAACGCACCTGCCGCCCAGACCCAACGCCAGAGGAGGACATTGCCCACTACAAGCCCAAAAGGACAACCATCCACCGCATCCTGAGCCACATCCCCCACCTGCTGACGGTACCAACCCAGCGGACAACCAACATCCCTCCGCAGACAAAGCTGCCCGCTGCGCAGCACATGTCGGCCACTGGTACCATCCAACCCACAAATGCCAGAGTCGGAGGAGTCACACAGCCAGCCCCATCCAAGGTCATCACACCTGTCCTGGATGCCAACAACAGCCTGGTACCCCAGCACCTCCATTTAACCCACACTGCGCAGGAGCAACTGGAGACCAAGCAAGGCCCCTACGCCATAGCTGGATTCCCTCATGTGTCAGGGCCAATCAACTGCACACATGTACCCCTCGTGCCCCCTGCCGACACTGCACACAACTACCACAACAGAAAGCACACGCATATCATGAATGTGCAGGCAACAGTGGATCGCCCGGGACTCCTCAACAATGTTGTGGCCAACTCCCCAGGTAGAGTGCATGATTCTCACATCTCCCGACAGTCCATCATCACCCAGCGCTCCCAGGATGGCACCCATGGAAATGCAGTGCCCGTTGGTAAGTCCAAAATGAACACACCACACACCTCCAGCCCACAGTCGTGCAACTCACGACACTGGCAATCGGCACGCAGCACAACTACATTCAACATGACACACAACATGCCAACCGACCAGACACGACAACACAACTCCATTGGGAATCTGGCCTTGCCATGCCCACAACCCAGCCACGGCATGGCACCACAGACACACAATAGCAGGATGTGAGGAGAGGCATGGAGCAGGCATGTGCGAGAGCGGCAAGTGACTAAGGAATGTGAACCTACCCAATGCCAGGTGTGGCGTGGAGGTGCCGGACAGACCACAGAGTGCAAACCACGGAAATGGCCATGTGGAGATCAACTGCTGGTGCATGGAGTGAAGTGGCCAGTGGACGCTACCATGTTCTCATAGGCTGTGGGGCAGAACGCGGAAATGTTGCACGTTATGTCCCCCCCTGCATGCGCGTGCGTAGTGGGTTGGACCTGCGTACGCCAGGCCTGCGTAGGGGTGTAAACAAAAAGCCTGTCGCACTGGGCGTAGTTCTCATTCGGAATGGACAACGCGTCTGCCAGGGTGGCGCCTCTCAGCCCACCATGAGTCCTGCGCCGAGCGCGGCGGGGCCTGCGTCCCTGTGCGCCTGCTGCACCCCGGGCCGCTGGTCCCCAGGGCCATCATGCCTGCCCCAGTGCACCAACGAGGCTCCGCTCCCCTGCCTACACCGGCGTGTGTCAAAGAGGGCCCACCACGTGCCGGTGCAAGCTCCAAGCATCAGTCCCGTGACCTCTGCAGCCTCCGCAGACCATCGCTGGCCCCCTCGACGCTGGCCCACATTACTCCTTTCTCATTTACATACTCCACCGGCGTCCTCTTCGGCCCAGTAGGTCCAACATGTGGAACTGTGTCCTGAGTCCTGAATGGCAGTGACCTCAAGTCCGTGGCAGCGGCCACAGCACCAGACTCCCTTCGATCAGTGACGCATAATTCCATATCGCAGGCCTGCGACACGTGGTGCCACTAACCCTGTTCAACGCAAGCCGGCGACACGTGGTGCCACTAACCCTGTTCAATGCAAGCCAGCGACATGTGGTGCCACTAACCCTGTTCAACGCAAGCCGGCGTCACGTGGTGCCACTAACCCTGTTCAACGCAAGCCGGCCACACGTGGATGAGGGCTCAGGCATACCCTGCAGATCAGTAGGTCCCACATCCAGCACCTAGTCGCGAATCATGAATGGCAGAGTCCACACCAGTGAACGCACGGAGAGGAATAAGAGGAAGATGCGGCTCAGTCCGGACGAAAGCCGGATCAGAGTCACGGAGGTGATCGAACACTATCAACAACTGACCTGGTGCCATCAACCCTGTTCACCGCAAGTCCACGTCCCGTGGTGCCACCGAACCTGAACTACGCAGGCCGGTGGGACCATCCAACCTAAGCCGGCGACACTCGGTGAATGGCCCGTGCTGACCGCTGCCTCAGGCCTACACTGCGGTCCAGTAGGTCACACATGTGGAACTGTGTCTTGGGTAAGATGTGGAGGAGTCCACACCATTGGACACGCCTCATCGTAGGCGGCATCCCCTAACAGCACTGGTGCCACTAACTTTGTGCGCAATGAGACATGGGCACTTTCTGGTTGGACTTTGGTGGCGTCTGAGTCCATGGCCTGGTGGTTTTCTGCATCTTCATCTGGCTGGACCGGACTTGGTGTCCGACATGTGTCTGTTCCATTCATCCCCACCATAGTGACTGTTTCAGCGTGGTTCTGCCCTCTGCCTCATGCCCTCGGGGTACACCTTCCACTGTCCACCGAGACACTCCGCGACAAGGCCCTTTGTCATCTACGGAAACCTGCCCTGCTCTCGTGACCCTGCCCCAGTGCCCCGCAAGTCAGCGGCCCGTGGCGGTAGGCCCGTGCAGGACGCTGTGCATCCGGGGCCACTAACTCTGTGCAGCACAAGTCATGGGGCCTTTATGGTTGAATGGTTGTGTCCTTTATGATGTACACTGTTGTCGATTTCTGACTGCACCAGGCAGCCCTTGCCGGCTGGTGTGCACACACCCCACACACATCCAACACAGGGGTCACTCGATATGTGTGCCTGCTAATAAATGTTGGCGGGCGCACGTGCCCGTAGCCATTCACACCATCTGAGCAAGTGTGTCTGTGTGGTCATTGTGTCATCATGATGGGCACGGGCCCTGCAACATCACAGTGTGCTGTCTTCAGCGGACGATACCATGTCACCTCAGCGTTGGCAGTGACCCTGGACATGTAGCTTCGCACGCCCCCCCTGCATGCACAAGCGGTGTGTGCTGGTCCGGCGTACGTCAGGTCAGTGCAGGGGTGTGCTGATTCGGCAGGGGGAGCAGGGCGTGGCTCGGACCTGGCCTTGGGCAGGATGTGCGGTAAGTGTGTCTCTGTGTTGGGGTGTTGTCGCCACCAGGGCCACAGTAGTCGATGTTGCAATGTAGCATGAACCAGGAGGGCGGGCCCGCATGTACGGGGAAATGTAGGAGCGCAAGACCGCTCGGGGTCCTGGCACATGCATGCCAGGTGTTATGTGTATGAGTCCTGCAGCTGCATGAGTCAGTTGCCTATCCTCATTCGCAGCACGATCACAGCCAGCCATGGACTGTACACCTGTGTCCGCCCTGTCCGGACCATTGGCCAACACTCACGTGGCCGCACACCTTCAAAGGCCAGCGTCACGGTGTTGTTGTTTGCATGCCGCTGGACATGCGTGGACAGGCATGACAATGGTGTGCCGTAGGAGTGCACGTGATACAACCGCGCAGCGCACACAAGTGTGGGGGCTCATGGGAGGGAGGAGCAGCTGTGAGGCTACATAACACACAGTGAGGCCGCTCATGTGCCACGTGCTGGGCATATCATCCATGATTCCCAGGGTCACAGACATCCCACCACACCCACGACAGGCCTCTGTACATCTCCTGAATGTATGCAGATGGTGAAGTTACTGTAGGGGTGAAGGGTCCTTTGTCTGTACTATCAGGCGGTGGCACATCTGCAGCTCCGAGCTGGGACTTGCATGTGGCCAGCACCCCCTGACAGATACAATAGCATTTACTTGCGACTCCCACACTACGCACTGCCCGACGTGAGGCCAACGTGTACACATCCCACACGCAGAAGTCCTTGGTCATAGTTAGCGTGCGTGAGATGGCCTTGACACGTACTCCCACCCCACCCCAGGCCTGCACCCGTTGCACACAGACACTGCTCATTGCTCCGAGCTGTGCCATTTCATCCACAGGACTGGCGCAGGGCAAGCAAGTGCCGCTTCAAGCAGAGCCACTGACGCTATGGCAGACCATCCCGGACACATGCTCGACTCCAGTCACGTGGACCTGTACCGTGCACGTCTGCTGCATGTACTGGGGGCACTGCCGTTGGCAGTGCTGCGGATCAGTTACTGGCTGAGCTTCCGCCTTGCGAACGTCACCTGCGTTCAGCCTGTGTTGGATTGTCGCTCATGCATATTCGAGTGGACCATGGATGTCTGCCTCTCCAACGTGACTGTAGCTGACCTGGATTTCGACATGTGTGTGCGCCCCCTGTTGGCCCACGACTAGGAGTGTCACCATGATGCCCGTTTATGGCATGCATGGATGTTTGGCATGCATGCTGGCAACTGGACCTGGGAGATTGCACGAGTCGTCGTGTGCAGTGAGTACATTGAGCAGCTACCCGATTGGGCTTTGGTGCACATTGGGGCCAGGGGTTGGAGTCAGCACATCTGTCCGGGTCAGCTGATGGATTACGTCGACGACATGTCAGATGTGGTGGACAACGATCTCTCATTGGAGATGTTGGCCTACGCTGCTGCACTCGCGTTCATGGACGAGTGACAAGGTATCTGCAGCCACAACTGGATGGGACCCATTGCACGTGTCCCGACGCCTGGTTGCATGTTGGGAATCTGGTCACATGTCCCAAGTCGACAGTGGACATGGCTGCATTGGCCTGGACTCCTGATCCATGCGCGGACAACCAACGCGGGTTGGCACTGACTTGTGTTGGTGATGGACTCCCCTGGGGTGGACATGGGCGCTTTCCTACGTTCCTCATTCAGACATGCTGCTGCATTGGTCTGCATATCGTGGCACTTCTCTTGGCCGTACTGACACGCACTTGTTGATAAAGTTTCCGCACTTTCACTTGTCTCCAACTGTGTTGTGTCTTGATTTGTATGCCAATGTGTGTGTCACGGACTCTCTGGCTCCCTGCCATACGTGCATTGCTCCCCCATTAGGGCTGTGGGTTTGTACTTGTGCATTATCATGTCCCTGTTTCGTGCTTTGCCAGATGCGTATGGCCGTTTCCAGCCACAAGCGGGTGCACTTGTGTCCTGTGTTCTGTTGTGCAAATGTTGGTGTTTGTACCACATTGTGTTCGATGTTGGGGTGCTCTGCTTCCTATGTGTGTGTGCTGCATTGTGTGTGAGATATCCCTTCAGCTCTGATTTGGCTCACCCTCCTACCTTTCAAGCAGTGTGGTTTTCACTTCTGTGCTTGTTCAATGGTGTGATATTGCCGGGTTGTGTGACTTGTGGTCTTGGTTGGTGTTGTTACTCTTGGGCATGGTTTGTCTGCAGTTGTGCTGTGCTTAATTGTGCATGTGTGCCATTGTGCCCATCTCCCCCGGTCCCCCCAGTCCCTGGTCGTTCCTCTCCCTGTTGCTGTTGTGTCTGTTGTTTTGGGGAGTTTCCGGTCCCCGGGTCCTGCCACCATCTCCAGACTGATGTGGTGGACACCATTTCCTCCATGTCATCCAGCTCCTGGTGTGGCGCTGGACTCCCACCTCCGGTTTGTGCGTTTTGCATCATTCCGGCTGTTCTGGTTTTCTTCCATTGTCCTCCTCCGCTCTCCGGCTGCATTCACCTTGTCCACGATGGCCTGCCATGTACAATGTTTTGTTGCCAATGGGGCTTGTGGGGTTGTATACTGGCTCCGGTTGCCTCCATTGTGCTTGGCTGTTGTTTTCTGTTTGGCTTGTCTTTCTTTTTCAGGCTTTTGTTGTGCTTATTCCCGCCTGCCGTGTGTGTGTCGCGGGCCTGGCGGTGCTTATCGCTGCTTTCCTGATCGCGAATGGGCTCATCGCACGTTTTGTTGTGTTGTGGTTTGTGTTTTTATCTCCGTCGAGGTGGTTGTATCGTGGACATTGGCCGCGTTTTAGGCGGACTATCGCATGGTACCGCCGTGTTGTGAATTCCAGGTTAACACGGGGTTATTTTCCCGCGATAGGCTGCGATGTGTAAAGTTGGGTTAACAATTTTTGGAGATGTTTAGCACACGTTCTAGTGAATATACCCCTCAGGGTTGCTAAAAAGAGAGGGTCTCCCTAGTTTAACAGGACATTTCCCAACGCAAGAAATCAACGGTATGATCCAATCCTAGACAGACATTTAGAAACCTCCTATTGAGTTCCAGCTCCTGTTTGAGCTAAATGGACAGCCATAGAATGAGGGCTCTCAGTCGAATCGTATCACACATAAAGCCCTGCCCAGCTCTACATGGATGATAACGTTAAATGAGCTACTGGGGAGTGCAAGTAACCTTCTCAAGAACATATTCTCAACACATTGTAGAGAGGCGATGTTCACAGACTTCCAGATGTTACACCCCAAGGACAATATGGGCACACATTTTGCTTTGTAAATCTCAAGCATAGCCCCCACCGATTTGTGTCTGAAACTGGCAGCAAAATCGAAGAACACTGCAATATATCTGGCAAAAATGAGTCTCCTTTCCCTAACCAATGGGCACCAGGTGAAGGGAGAGTCAAACATGATGCCAAGGTAAGGAAAGGTTTTGTGAATGCCCTTGCATAGGTGGTTTCTGCTTTTGGTGTTTCTGGGACCTATTATCATGATGTGTGATTTAATAGAATTACTTCTTAGGTCAAGTGTGTTCATGTAATTGCTAAAAAGGTTCAATAAAATTTGGAGAAACGTGTACCATCCTGGAGACCAAAACAGTGTCATCTGCATATAAAAGTGCTGAAACAGGTTGGCCATCTAACATGGGGAGGTCATGACTTTCAGCTACTAGGATCTGCTCCAGCATGTTAACATAGAGAGTAAATAAAAAGGGGGTCAGAACACAACGTTGTCTGACCACCCCTGTTAAGTGAAAAGTGCTCAGTGTATTCTCCCATTGAGCCATACCTAACGGAGGCAATCAGGTTAGGGTGCAGGTCACTTAATAAAAAAACAATATTTTTGTCAATCCCCAAATCCAGCATTATAGGCCACAGCTTGTCTCTGTTGACCTTGTCAAAAGCAGAGCTTCAGTCCATGAAGGCCAAATGTACGGCTCTGGGTTTGGGCATAGTGTACTTATTGATCAAAAGATACAGGTTGAGGCATTGATCCATGGTGCCCTTACCTGGCCTGAAGCCACACTGGACTTCGGATAGCACACCATGGTCTTTGGCCAAGGTTGTTAGTCTAGATCTGAGCATTTTCCCAATAATTTCGACTTCGAAATCTATCAGAGAGATCGGGTGATAACACTGAGGATTATCTCTCAAGCCCTATTTATATACAGGGACAGTAACTGATTCCGGCCATGAACTGGGGAGACTATGTTTAAAAACCACATTAAAATAGATAGTTAGAATTGGTGCCCACAGATGTACATTGGACTTAAATAAGTTCATTGGAACCCCATTGGGACCCACAGCCTTATGGCTAGAGAGAGTAAGAATAGCATCTTTTGCTTCTTAGTCAAAAGAAAGAGACAAGCCACTCGCTGATGTCAGTACTGGATGAAACTCAGTGAGACCAAGAGTAGAGCAAGGCCTGTAATAAATGGCTACAAAATGTTTGACCCACATTTTAGCTGTGATATGTTGTGTTAGTGGACTTCCAGAATCAGGATTAAATAGTGGGTGGTTCACAACCTTCCAAACGTTAGCACTAGTTCTGGGTGCATAGGCAGTAATAATGTTCTGCCAAGCCTCCTGTTTCAGGGTGCGCTTCCTGCTCTGTAGGGTGGCTTTATACAAGGCTCTGAGGGAAGCGGCTTTACATCTATCCCTAGGCTTTTCCTTGAGAGCCCTCAGAAGGTCACAATAAGCCCTAGTGCAAGAATGGTCAAACCCCTTGACAGAGATAGGCAAACGGGGTTGAGAAGAGGTGAGAAGGGCCACCACGTGCCGTCAAATGAATTAAGAAGAGTCTCGCCTGTGCATTGGGGATCAAGACATAAGGTAAAAGCATCAGGGCAGAGGTCAAACAAATTATGATGAAAAAAAAGTCAGAGGTGGAGTAGCGAGGGGCAACGAGGGTAAATGTTTTCATTTCTCCTCGTTTTTTTCCTCTTTCAATGCGTGCTGCATTCTACAGCATGCATTGGAAGAGATAATCACCTCAATTGATTGTTTTTGTGCAGGAAGGTGCCCCTTCCTGCACAAAACAAACTCCCCACGATGCAGGCATCCTTGCACCATGGTGCAAGGTTGCCTGCACCGGCGCATGGCAGCGCAGGGAAGAGCACAGAGATGCGACATATTGTTGTAAATATATCGCATCCCTGTGCTTCGAAACTAACGCAGCGCGGCACAGCAAAATGACTTGCGGCACTGCGCTGCGTTAGTTTCTCGTAAATAGGGCCCGAAGTCTACAGTGGTGAAAGCACCTCTCCCAGTAAATGTAGGAGTAATAGCAGTATCGACAGGCTTTGTCACACCCTCACACAGGGCAGACAAATTATAGCTGTTCACCAAGGTATTGAACAGTTCACCCTGAATGGTATGTACAAAGTGAATATCTGAAGGAGAATGAAAAATCCCATTGGTAAGCCGACGTTTATCACAAAGAAATCACTCATCAGAATCACAGGGGTATAAACATTGGTGGAATAAAAATACTTGTCAAACAGAGATTTAAGTATACTGACATGATGAGCGGTGGATTGAGAACTGTTAGCATTATAAAAATTATTAACAAAGAGCCTACACAAACTAGAGAAGGACAGCCACAAAGCTAACAGATTGGGGGAGCCTGTTTCTAATTGTTCAATTTTGCAATTAAGGGTGAGAGAAACTAGTCAGAACGGCCTGTGTGAGTTGTCCGTTTTGAGCGTAACACATTTTGGCTTTTAAATTGTTTTTATTCTTATAATTGTGTGGGTTAGTTCTGGGGGCATTTTTACTGTGCATTATTTTTTATATATTTACTGTCATGTGTTCGGGAGTGTGTTAAACTCCTTCTTGCCTTTCTATCTGCTCATCGCACTTGGTGGGGTAAACGCTTGCTTACAGTGGCCATTTTGCTAGTGCCACGCGTTTTCCCCGGTCTGCGCTCTAGTCGCTGCACGCCAGACTCACATCTCCCTACTTAACGGGCAGTACTCGGGAGTGATTCGCCTGTGTGAGTTGTCCGTTTTGAGCGTAACACATTTTGGCTTTTAAATTGTTTTTATTCTTATAATTGTGTGGGTTAGTTCTGGGGGCATTTTTACTGTGCATTATTTTTTATATATTTACTGTCATGTGTTCGGGAGTGTGTTAAACTCCTTCTTGCCTTTCTATCTGCTCATCGCACTTGGCGGGGTAAACGCTTGCTTACAGTGGCCATTTTGCTAGTGCCACGCGTTTTCCCCGGTCTGCGCTCTAGTCGCTGCACGCCAGACTCACATCTCCCTACTTAACGGGCAGTACTCGGGAGTGATTCGCCTGTGTGAGTTGTCCGTTTTGAGCGTAACACATTTTGGCTTTTAAATTGTTTTTATTCTTATAATTGTGTGGGTTAGTTCTGGGGGCATTTTTACTGTGCATTATTTTTTATATATTTACTGTCATGTGTTCGGGAGTGTGTTAAACTCCTTCTTGCCTTTCTATCTGCTCATCGCACTTGGCGGGGTAAACGCTTGCTTACAGTGGCCATTTTGCTAGTGCCACGCGTTTTCCCCGGTCTGCGCTCTAGTCGCTGCACGCCAGACTCACATCTCCCTACTTAACGGGCAGTACTCGGGAGTGATTCGCCTGTGTGAGTTGTCCGTTTTTGAGCGTAACACATTTTGGCTTTTAAATTGTTTTTATTCTTATAATTGTGTGGGTTAGTTCTGGGGGCATTTTTACTGTGCATTATTTTTTATATATTTACTGTCATGTGTTCGGGAGTGTGTTAAACTCCTTCTTGCCTTTCTATCTGCTCATCGCACTTGGCGGGGTAAACGCTTGCTTACAGTGGCCATTTTGCTAGTGCCACGCGTTTTCCCCGGTCTGCGCTCTAGTCGCTGCACGCCAGACTCACATCTCCCTACTTAATGGCCATTACTCGTACGCGCAGCGGACGCGCGCAGCGGGCGCGCCGATGGCGCGCCGAAGGCGCGCTTAAGGCAAGCCCGTCTGCGCCCGTCAGCGTCCCGACTGCGGCCAGGGCCAGTAATGCTGCCCCTTGTAAAGTGATAGCTGGTGATAGGATTATATATTCTACAGAAGCCTTAAATGCGCGTCGGCCCCCTTTGTGCTTATCAGAAGGTAATACTGTTATTCCTTGTGGGGACCACGCTTGTGATTCATGTGGTTTCATGCCGAATTCCGATCTCCCGGGCAGGAGCCCGATCAGTCTGGCTTCCAGGTCCTTGTGTGTGCGTGCCGCTCTTATTAATGTACGATCTCTTAGGAAGCATCATTCGGATGTCTTTGATCTGATTTTGGATAATGACTGGGATCTGTTGTTCATCACGGAGACTTGGTTAGATGATACCTCGAATCCTATTGTGGCTTTAGCCACCCCCGCAGGATATAAGCTGTCCCGCCTTGACCGAAAGGTTGGAAGGGGTGGGGGTAGCTATTCTTTATAAGGATAGGTGGTCTCTTCATAAAGAGGACCTTAATGATTGGGCGGGTAGTGAGGTTTTGGATTTTAGCCTCCGACTCTCCGCTCATGTCACGCTGGGAGGTTCGCTTATTTACCGTCCCCCGGCTTGGCAAGTACTTTTCTTATTTCTTGCAGTGATGCGATAGCTGAGCGTGCGCTTCGCTATTCACATTATCTGGTTTTGGGGGATGTCAATCTCCATCTCGATCAAACAGAGAATAGAGATGTTATGGATTTTCTGGATTCACTTAAATTGGCCCAACTCTCACAAGGGGTTTGTTACCCCACACATCTGGGCGGCCATATATTGGACCCCATTTGTGCCAATTTTTCTATTCAGGTGGATCAGCCTCTCCCAGTTTCTTGGTCAGACCATTCTCTCATTTGCTTTTCGTGGGAAGTCCCGCAGCAGACTGTGCTTATGCGATCCATTATTCCTCCAGCCTTTCAAAAAATTGACCCCTTGCAGTTTAATAGTGTTCTGGCTTCTTCTCGTCCCACCTGTTCGCAGGAGCTGGAAGGGAACTTGGTGGGATTTACGGAGTGGATCTCCAATTCTGTGACTGCGCTTTCTCATTCACGCGCCCCAGGACTGGCCAGAGAGTCCCCCTCTAAACCCTGGTTCTCGCCCGAGCTCCACTCTCTGAAACACGATTGTAAAGTTCTGGAGAGACGATGGCGCTCCAATAACTACTGTCTGTTGGCTAAACTTGCTCTTAGATCTAAACAAAAAAGTTACTATAGGGCGATTGCGGGTGCAAAAAGCAGATATTATTCCGCCCGCATAGAACAGGCTAATATACTAAAGAAATATTCTCAATAGTGCAGAGTTTTGTGGCTCCCTGTGCCTTGGTCTGCTCATTGCCTGTATCGGAGACTTGGTGCAATACTCTTGCTAAGTTCTTTCGGGACAAAATTCAGACCATCCAGGAGACCTTTTTCGCTGACTCTGGAGGACCTTTAGCTCTTCCCATCCCCTTTGTGGCCCCTCCGGGCTCTATTGCCAAATTTCTGACTTTCTCCTCTGTCGAACTGGCATGCACTCTTAAAATTCTTAAGGGCCTGAAATCTGGCTCGCCCACCGATCCATGTTCAGCTAGGCTTTTAGCTCTTTCCGCCGACACCATTAACACAGTTGTTAACAATATTGTCAATATGTCCCTGTTGGAGGGCCGGGTGCCGGTCACATGGAAACAGGCTAAGATTCTCCCCCTTTTAAAAAAGCCCTCACTGGATGCCTTGAGCCCTGGCAACTACCGCCCAATTTCCCTTCTGCCTAGTCTTGCTAAGGTGTGTGAGAAGGTAGTCACAGGACAACTCACGGATTATGTGGAAGGTGCTGGTCTACTACATCCTGCACAGTCGGGCTTTCGAGCCTCATATAGCACAGAATCCGCGTTGGTGGAGGTGTCGGAGGCCATTCGGGAGTGTCTGGACGGCGGCGGGAGGGCAGCTTTGATTATGCTGGACCTCTCGGCGGCGTTCGATACGGTGCCTCACTCCCTACTTTTGGCTCGCCTTTTGGAGATTGGTATTGCAGGTGCGGCCCTAAGCTGGCTTACCTCTTTCCTGGCGGACCGTTCACAGCTGGTTTGGCTTCCACCGTGCGCCTCCTCCCCCAACCTGTGGCTACTGGAGTTCCGCAGGGTTCGTCCCTTAGCCCCCTCCTCTTTAACATTTATGTTACTCCGCTGATTTATCTAGCGGAAGAGCTGGGGGCTAAGGTGATTGCCTATGCGGATGACACTCAGCTTCTGTTCACTTGGGAGGGTGCTGATGCTGATGTGTCCTCTGCTCAACACTGTTTGCTCTCGGTTTTCTGCTGGTTGGCACAGGCCCAGCTAAAATGTAATGAAGAGAAATCAGAAATACTTTTGTTTGGGAAATTTCCTTCTAATTTTAGAGAGCTACTGTGGCCCCCAGGGTTTCCGCTGCCGTGTTTGGTGGGTGCTACCGCAAAAACCTGGGCGTTTGGTTTGAGGAAAATTTAACCTTTGCCACCCATATCAAGAAGCTGGCGGGGTCCTGCTTTGGGATTCTAAAGTCTTTGAGGAAATTTCTCCCTCTGCTCCCTAGGGCAGCTAGGGAAACCGTGGTCCGGGCCCTGATTTTGTCTCGCCTGGACTACGCCAATGCTTTGTATGTAGGGTCCCCTGGCTATCTGCTGAACAAGCTTCAGGTGGTGCAGAATGCGGCGGCCCGCCTCTTGCTTGATCTTCCCAGGAGGAGTAGCGTTCGCCTCCATCTGCGCTCCTTGCACTGGCTTCCTGTGGAGGCGCGGATCAAATTTAAGGTCCTATCAATTGCCCATAATGCCCTTTATCGCCGGGGACCCACCTATCTGCAAAAGAGGTTTTCTTTTTATGTGCCGACAAGACAGTTGCGTTCCTCTTCGCAACTATTGATCCAGGTTCCTCGTTTTGCTCGGCAAAGGCTGGGTGGCTGCTCTCTTGTTCGTAAGGCGGCCCTTAGCTGGAATACACTGCCTCTGGCTCTTCGCTGCATCTCAGATTCTCGTATCTTCAAAAAAAAGTTGAAAACCTTCCTGTTTTAAGCTCAGAATCTTGATTCGCTCAGGTGACCGCGCCGGGACACTCCTTGGAGTAGCCGAGCGCGTTATAAATGCATATAACATAACATAACATAACAAGACCACCCTTGACCCACCCTCACTGAGAACTGCATGCGGGCATGAAGAAGCTGCTGTAACCATCAAGGAAAAAGCTATGTCTCCTGGGGACAAATGATTTTAAAATTACTTAGGAAGGACAGCCAAGAAGGGTCATCCCTAAGACCCACAATACCAGCAATATTCAAGGAAAGAATGCAGTGCGTGAAGGAGATATTGTTAATGCATGGATCTAGTCTCCAAAGGAGATAGCTCCTGAGTCCCAGAGGTTATGGCCGAAGTTGAAAGTTAATCAATGGCATCCAAGGCACTCAAAGGTTCAAAGGAGTTTGAGGTGGGTTTGTTAAACATGCCATTTCGGAGTTGAGTTGGGCAGACAGAAGAAGTATTAATGCTATGAGAAACAGCAGCTGTGCAAGCCCTCCAGCACATGGATGAAGATAATTATAAAAGTAATCCAAAGATACTGGGGTAATGCCTGTATCAGGGCTATGTTGCAAAGTCAATGACAACCAAGAAGTGTGGCCCGTTTTGGTCTCAGTTGGGCGCAGGGGGTCAGCAGCTGTGCTTAAAAGCGGAATTCTAAGGCAGGGAACGAAGGAAGTGAAGTCCATCCCAGCAGAAATTGTTCCATGGCGTCCAAAGTGCAATCTCCAGGCCCCCACCCTCTCCTTAGGCAGGGAATGCTGGTAAGTAAAGTACAGCCCAGCAGTGATAGTTCTATAGCATCCCCTTTGAACAGATTTTGGACGTAACTTTACAGGTTGCCCCTCAGTATTTCCGTGGGTATCCCCAGGATGCGGATGTTATTTGGTCATGATTGATTCTCAAGATCCTCACACTTTTGTTGCAGGATGATGTGCTTTTCCTTGAGTGCAAACATGTGCTGCTGCAGGTGGTCCTAATCATCCACCTGTTCTTCAAGGCCCTTCTCCATGTCATTCACTCGGCTATATCTTGTGGCATGTCTCATAGGTCTGGTCTGACCACTTGGATGTCTTCCTTACTCTCGCGGTAGGCCTGCAGTAGAAAGTCCTTAGTGACTCCTTGGTTGGGTCTGTCTGAGATACCATTCCCTCTTCTGGGCTTACCTGCAAGATGCTCCTCTTGTCCATGCCAGCCCTTCGAGCTTTGGTTTGATGCAATAGGTGCTCAATCAATGATTCTTTCCTCCCCTACCTGCTGTCATGCCTGTGTTTCTCCTACGCCTTGGCGGACAAGTGGACTACCTCAGGTCCCAATGGCTCAGGGTCAGTCCAATATGTGTTCAAGGGGTGTTCTCCCCACCACCACCTCAGGAGGTGCTCAGTCCAGGGGCGCATGGGAGCATCACCCCTGCAGGCTCCACAGTTATGCTTTGGCTAACTCTGGGGGACCCTACTCACATATGTTAGCTACCTGCTCGGTGATGAACTTGGCTCTGACTACCATTAATATGCTGATGACAATCAGCTTCACATTAAGGTACAATTGCTTCATGATGTCTCATTTCTTTCAAAGTGACTAGAATCAATTCAAAGCTTGGATGTCTCAATTTAAACTATGCCTAACCCTTCAAAAAATGAGTTTTACTAGTTTCTCACATGATGGTCCCACAATACAAAACTGACTTACATCAATTTCTCCATTAGGGATCATTCCTTCTCTATTTAAGGGGCACATCTGTGGAATTCATTCTCAATAAGAGTCTGTGACATGGACCCCCATACACATTTGGCCAAAGGTGCACAACTTTAATAAAGTTTTTTTTCTAGCAATCTTTTTTTATTAATTTTATAAAAATGAACAAACAGCAAAACAGCTGCCAGTGTGCTACTCCCCCAGTTCATGATAATTCCTTAAGGGAACCACAAAAGATTGTGCCCACCCACATCGACATCCAGTCACATTTGAGACAGTGATTGAGCCATGCATGCCATATATATTTTTTTTAACACAGCCGTGTAATTTGTAGATAATTTTTTCAGAGGCTGCGCAGTAGTCAATGCCATACAGCTATTCTTGTAATGAGGGGGCCACCATGTCCATCCAATGCCTGGTAATATCTAATTTTGCCACTAATAAACCAGTAGCCACCAATTTCTAGGCTTCGATGCAACCCTCCCAGTACCCTCTAATGGCCAGAATTGCATTCTTGGGGCCTGGTTCCAGAATCAAACTAAGGGTTTCACTTAAGGATTTATGTGTCTTGAACCAGTAATGGCTAATCCCCAGACAGGACCAGATCGTATCAAAATAGTCTGTCCTGTCCGTGAGACATCGCGGACATCGTAGGCTTTGCCTCCTCCCCACAAACTAAAGTTTAGTTGGGTCGAAGTATATTTTATATTAATATTTAAAGAATATTAGCCTCAATTTTGCGGAGATGACGTTGTGTTGCCATTTGGACATCAGGGGCTTCAGGGATCTGGAGTGTTGACCATCAGTGCTCCATATATGAATGATATACGCTTTTTATGTAGCAGTTCCATCGTGATTTTGGGTTCAAGTGTGTTGAACTCATGGACTCGTAATAGTAGGTGATTATATCGTAGGAATATGTGGTGCTGGGGCAAGTACTCGAAGAATTGGGACCTGTGTAAACCAAAGTTTTCAGTCAGCTGGTCATATACCTTAATATGTTTGCCAACCCACACATCCCTGACCCGTGAGATTCCTATTAGGTCCCCCGACCCAAATCCCTCAAGGCTGAAAACACGTGAGAGCCAGAGAGGATCTCTCTTGTGACTGTCTTCAACCATTACGTGTACTCTGAAGCCTGATACTAACAGATGAGGGAGGTCCTGTCTGGCTCTGGCAGCCCCCCTCGTAGCCTCAAGATTCCAAGATTGGAGGAGATAATCTGCAGCCTGTCAGCCGGGTCACGGCGGTCACCAAAGATCTGATCGTTGATGATGATGAGCTGGGATGCCCATTCGTATAGATGAATGTCTGGTATGCCCAGGACCATTGTATGGCGCTTGTATGAATTTGGTGAGTGACACTTGTATCTCGGCTCGAGCCTAAAGGAATCTCTTGAGGAGGAAGTTTATGTCCGAGAATAAGGTGGCAGGGGGGGATTGTGTGGGTAGTAGTGAAGTATACAAAAGAAATGAGGAAGTGCTATCATCTTGAAAGTGCCCCCTTGCCCATCATGGATAACAGCAAAGTCTTCCAGGGTGTCAATTCTTTCTTGGTTTTGGTTAAAAATGGGGCAGTGTTGAGGTTCTAGCACTACTTGAGATCTCTGGGAATATATACACCCTGGTATTTAAAGTGCTCCAAAGCTTTCCCCAGCACTGCTCAGAGTGACGCACAGTAGTTGGAACGTTCTGTGACTTTAACCAGTTGCCAAATGCATCATCACAAGTCTGAAGAATGTCCATCAGCCTTGGGATTGAATATTGTGGGCTTTGTATGTAAAGGAGCAAGTCGTCTGCGAAATATGAGACTTCGTGTCTGGACTGTCGCCTAATTCTCCATACTTAAGCGTCGCGCCTGATCCACTCCATGAGTGGTTCAATTATTGGGCAAAAGGTAGTGAGTAGAGGGGACACCCTTAATGCATATTGTGCCCTATTGGGCAGAAGGAGGATAACACCCCATTTACCCTTGCTTGGGACCAAGGTTCTTTATACAATGTCTGTAACTATCTGGGGAACAGAGGTCCTAAATTATTTTTCTGTAGAATTTGGAGCATGAAGGGCCAGAGCACTGAGTCAACTATGAATTAAAACCGAGGCCTTCAACAACTCACTTGCCCTGGCCAGTGCTACCTGTTAATAGCGAATGTAGTGACGGGTACTGCGGTTCAGCATGAAGCCATTCTGAACCGGGAAGGGAAAGCGCTCACACTACATTAACTAAACTGTCTGCCAGGATTTGGCAAGAATTTGTGTTTTCTTGTTGATCAATGAAATTGCTGTTAGGAGGAATGCTCACTAAGATACTTGACAGGCTTGGGATGACAACTATTGTGGTACCACACACGTCTAGTATATGCATGATAAGGTCTGCGGCTATCAGTTGAGACGTCTCCTGTTTTGGAGGGGTATGCAGCATGTAAAGTTGCCCATAGTAGAATGCAAAGGAATCTGTGATCGAGCTAGCCCCCCAAACAATTCCCCGTCACTGTAACAGATGTCTGGGATTATTTTAGCTTTCAGCTTACAAATTGCCAGTCACAACAGCAACTTGCCAGCTTTGTCCTCAATTCATAGATCCTGTGCTGAGAGGCAACCCAAGAAAGCCTTGCTGTGTTCAAAAGTCACTGATGTAGCACCAGTATGGCTGCCACCATTCTCACCGTCTCACGATTGGGAAGCCCATTGCTCCAGGCCTGAGGAGCCTCCAGGACTTCAAGCTTGTGACACCTGTCTATCTTCTTTCCCAGTAATTAGGGACTTGATCTGGCTATGTATGACCATCTTGAAAGTCTACCAGACTGTCACTGCTGATTCAACCAAGTCAGTACTGATTTCAAAGTATGAAGCAACCTCCTCCTTGAGTGTGGCCACAAAGTGGCCATCCATCAGCCCCCAGGTGCTAAAACACCAACCACTCCGCAGCCCCTTGTGGCTGCCGCAAAGGTGCAGTTCCACCAGGAAAATGATCCAATAAACCTTACCACTGAACTCATGTAGCAGGCATGAAAGAATATTTATACATGAAAATGAGAAGTGAGGGGGGAGAAAAAGGTATATCGCTGCTCTTCTGGGTGCCACTTTCTCCAGACATCACATATCCCCAAAGTGTTGGTCCAAGATGCAAGACAAGTTGACCTGTTTGTTGTCCTTCCACTTCGCATATTAAGCTCGGAATTCATCACCGTGTTGAAGTCTCCACCAAGTGTCGTTCTGCTTGCTGGAGCTTGTGGTAGAAGTTAAGTAAGGGACCTAAGGGTGCAGGGGGGAATATATGCATAAACAATGTCAAGGTCTGTCCATACAAGGTGCCTGAAAACAATACATAGTGGCCCAGTCAGTGACTGTATATCGCTGAGAGGAGCAGCTGGATCGACCTTCGAAGAAGGATGGTGACTCCCATTGCCCACATGGTTACCCAATGTGGAGCACCCGGGTGTATCAAAAGCGACCCAGAAAGTTGTATTTTGTTGATTAGATTGATCTCCTGTAGTCAGAATACATCTGGGGCCAGCATGTTAGCTTAATTTAGAACCACACCTCTCTTAATCTTATTATTCAGGACATAAATCAGTACTGCCTATCTTGACTTAAGTGCGTCATGGTGGTTGGTTATGATAGGCGGTGGATGAGTAACTGCATGGCCTGGCTATGTAAAGTGAAATGAAACAACTAGAAACCCTCTGAGAGGGTGCCTATAACAAATGTGTCCAAACAAGCCCTCACCATACACTTTTGAAACTGAAGTATCTGTTGCCCTGTAACTTTAAATGCTTTAACTGATCAGTACAAAACCTGCAATGAAGAGAGTCATTCACTGAGCAAGGGGTTAACAAAAGTGGATGGTGCACAAGGGATAAAGAGCCTTCCCACATCCCTACCCAAACCCCAACTTTAATTAAGTGACTCATGAGTAATTAAGGAGTACAAACAGCTAATTTGTAATCCAATGGTCTAGTGCTGTCACTGTTGCTAGTCAACCACCTCCCCAAGTGGCTGTGAGAGATCGTTGGTCCCAAGTGCCATCAACAGGAGATGTCTGCCCCCTAGGCCATGCAGATCTAGATGAAGTCAGGGCTAACCCTAGAAACAGCTGCCACATGGGATGCCTCTTCTCAGGCCCCAGTTGGCCCAAGGTTCTCTATCCAGATCCTTCTTAGTCCTCCTGGAAGTGAAATTGGCCGGTCTTCCACAACGTCTGTGTGTCTGTGGAGGGGCCTTTCCTACTGCAAGCTGGGCTTAGGAGTCATTTGTGCCTCCACCTGCGCTGTACAGGCGGTCTGTCCTCCACCCAGTTCCAGACCTCCGTGGCATTCTCAATTAAATGTGTTTTCCCCAAATGGATGGTTTTAAGCTGAGCCAGGTACAGGAGCATATATTTGATGTGCATTGGCCTGAGCTTAGTTTCCACCTCAATAAAGCTTCTCCTCTGCTGTTGCACTGGAGCTGTACTGTTTGGGAAGTTCATTAATTTAGAAGAGTCTCAGGTGACTGTCTTCTGGTTGAGTGCCACTCTGAGTATTGCGTCTCGGACGAGATAATATAGTTAAGCAGCCTCAGAATGATGGGGTGGAGTTGAACGCCCGGAGCTCTCTTTCAATGACAAAGTAAGTTGAGAGTTCTTTTTCCGGGCGCCAGGATTTAAACCAAGAGTAAATTATTTCACCTGTATATTGGGTCTTCTGCTCGCCAGTTGCATTGTTTTCCCTCAACCAGGTGATGTCTGCTTTGAGGGAACGCAGATCATCTTCTTTTGAGGAGACCCAGGTCCACATCTCATTCTGCCAGATTGCTTAAGTTCTGTCGAAGAAGAGACACTTCTCCGCCAACACCATCTATCCTCCCCTTGAGGGCCTCACAGGAATCGCGGATAGCCTGGGGGATAGTAGCAGAGGATGAATGGTTTTCGCCCTGCTAAGGTGAGTCTTTCTCAGGCCCCCCTGCCTGGCTCATCTGGGTTCTAGCTGCTTGCTTTGTATATTGATCAATCTTGCCATTGGTAGGGTCCTGTACTCTGCTGCTCTTCACCATGGTGAATGGGAAGTATGTCATTGCTAAGTCTGGTTTTCCTCAAGCCATTCTGGGTTTTCCAGGGTCACCTGGTGACCCTAACACTCCGTGGGGCTGGACTTTCAGGCCAAGCCTGCCATAACAGCTGTGGTTGTGGGATACCTGGAAATTTTAAACACCCAATATTTTACCTCGGCCAGAATGCCCACATTCACTCGATCCGAGATGGTGTTGAACCCAAGTTTAATGAGACAATATGTCCCAATATTAAGGCATCTCCCAAAACAAACATTAAAAAACATACAATAAAATTAATAAATGGCAGATTCAACAACCGAGTTCTAGATCAATGGGAAAAGTTAGTTTTTTTGTACCGAATTCAAGAACAAAGCTCTGCAGAGTCAATGCTATGAAGGTTATTAATGAAAGTGATACAGAGAATGCAAAAGTCAGAAATTATTTTAAGCCCCAGTTGGGCAGCAAAATCTAGAGAGTAACGGACAGCATCCCTAGTAGAACAGGAAAGACTTCTGGCTCCCTTGTATTACTTCCACTTTAGATACCCAGTTCATTTACCCCTGGGTATTTTGACCAACAGTTCTTGTCTTGTTTGGTGGGGCAATATTCTGCAGGCCCAGGCACCTCCCATTTATGCAAACGCCAGGGTGCCATTAAACTGTGTGATAGATGGGTCCCGTGCTCACTACACCACTGGATTCAAGCTAGCCTGGCTGATGAAGGTTGATGCCCTGAAACCGGTACCAGAGGGCTTGTTCCCGGTCCAGGGAGGACCTGGCTTGGCAGTCCGGGCTGGACTGTTCCCATAAGGAACAGGGTCAAGACTGATTTGCATATGCCTGGGTCCAAACTGAGGTGGTGTGGTGAGCAAAAGAATGATGGATTAAACCCAGATCCTTGTGACTGGGGGTGAATGTTTGCATTGTCCAGCATTCCGTCCATCAATTGTTTCTTTTGCATATGTCGCCCTAAGTGGGAAGGGTATGCCCAGACGTGGGCCCCGTGCTCACTACACCACTGGATTCAAGCTAGCCTGGCTGATGAAGGGTGATGCCCTGAAACCGGTCCCAGGATGCTTGTTTCCGGTCCAGGGAGGATCTGGCTTGGCAGTTCGGGCTGGACTGTTCCCATAAGGAACAGGGTCAAGACTGATTTGAATATGGCTGGGTCCAAACTGGGGTGGTGTGGTGAGCAAAAGAATGATGGATTAAACCCAGATCCTTGTGACTGGGGGTGAATGTTTGCATTGTTCAGCATTCCGTCCATCAATTGTTTCTTTTGCATATGTGTGATAGATGAAGCACGGATGCATGGTCCAGGCCGGCTCATGTCTAACCTGCTACACCGACTCAATGTCTCCCTATCACCGCCCACAGGTCCATAGACTGCATTCCAATATCTCTCTTTAAGGGCATGGGACTAGTGTTCACCTGGGCCTCGGTTCATTCATCCCTGTTTTGGGGCTCCGTGTCCTGTTGGCGCTGAGGGGAAAATACTTGTAAGCATGTTACAGAGGAGTAGGGGAATAGAGGAGGAGCACCTCCACTCTGCATGAGGCCCAGGTAGCATCTTCCCCTGCCTGCTAGCATGCAAATAACCACGCCACACACGCAGCTGTGTGGTGCACATCTTTATTCTTCAGAGTGCAACCGTTAACTGAACCCACTGCATCACAAACTTTATTAACTACACCCAGCCACACCCATTAGATTATGTAATACTTGTAAGGAGTCTGTCAAGGGCCACTAGAGTTTTCATGCACATAAACATATAATACAACATCTCCCCTTTGTTAAATAAAAAGTACAATCAAATGTATACACATATACACATTACAATTCCTTGATGAGTCGTCCAGGTGCTTCCACTAGCCTTCCAGATCTAGTTGCATGAGATAGAGGAGGGGCGCCTTTATCTGGCATCTCTGGAGAAGAGTCTTAGGTACTCAAGTGGACTTGCCTCACTCATGAGGTCTGGAGCCGACGAACATCGAGGCAAAGGCTTAAAGTGTGATGAGTCCCTGGTTATGGACTTTCCAGGTCATAGGGCAGTTACCATATATCCTTTGCCCACCACAACTTTCAGCGGTTCAGCATCAAATGATGTGTTTGTCTTGCGTGTCCGCTTTTCCTTAACAAGAAGGCTATCTCCTTTCTCAAAAAAACCGTGTCTGGAGCATGTCAGTGCTTGTTGACGTAAGCCTTCATTTTGCATTTGCGAGAAGTGTCAGTGACACGAATCTCGTTAGGGTCTATTGACCAGCTGGTGGTCCATTGAGGTATCTTTGTTCCAAGACCTCTCCTAAACAGGAAGGTGGCAGGACTTTCTCCTGGCATGGAATGAGGAGTGGACCGGTAGGCATGAAGGGCTGGGTGCAGAGCAGACTTGAGGTTGACGCCTTCCAGTGCAGCATGTTGGACCACCCTTTTCAAAGTACTCAGAAATCTGTCAACAACACCTTTTGCCTGTGGCTAGGGAGGTGTACTTTTCTGATGTTTGATGTTTAAACGATTAAGAAAGTCTTTGAACTCTCTGCTATTGAAGGGTGGACCATTGTCAGATTTGAGAAGGGAGAGAATACCCCATGTTGTGAAATGTCATCCATCCTTTTGATGACTCTGTCATGTGTGATTGATGATAAGTCTTTCACTAGAGGAAAACTTGAGTACTCATCGACAACTACCATGAGATGATGTCCTTTGTGTAGAGGTCTGAAGAAATCAACAACAATCCTCACCCAAGCTTACTTAGGTAAATCAGACATGTTCAATGGGTGCTGAGTCATTTTGGGACAGGCAGTTGCATAGGTGACAAGCTCTAAGCTCCCTTTCAAATCGTTCGTCAAGAGTCAGCAACCACACTCGATCCCTGAGGGCTCTTTTAGTTGCAGCAATGCTGCGATATCCTTCATGTGCCAGTTCAATCACTTGCTGCCTCAGGCTTTCATGGATAACTATTCTTGCCCCTCGTGGTATGACACCATCATGTATAACAGAAAGTTCTTCAGATTTTTTTTTTTTATATTTCTGGTATTCAACATCCTCTCTAAGAGGTCGAGTATGCTTCCTCCATGATTATGTTGTGATGATTTCCTTTAGCTTAAGCATGTCTTTGTTATGTTATGTTATGTTAGGTGATTTGTAGAGCGCATGGCTGTCCCAGCAAAAGGACGTCCCAGCGCTAAGGTACAGAGGGAGGGTGCATAAGAGGCTCCTGCTACTGGAACAGCCAGGTTTTTACTGCCTTTCTAAAGGCCAGGTGATTGGGGATGTTCCTGATGGAGAGTGGCAGCTAGTTCCAAAGTGTTGGTGCTCGTACCTTAAATGAACAACCCCCGGTTCTCGCTCTGCGGAAACGCGGCACCTGCAGTAGGTGGTGGCCCGCAGAACGCGGAGCACGGGTTGGAATGTATGGAAGACATAGATTACTGAGAATCTTTGGGCCGACGTCGGCCAGTATTTTGTGCGTGACACAGAGTGCTTTGAACCGTATTCTCTGCTCAATCAATTGGCGCAGCGCAGTAGAGGCAGAACTGTGCTTCGGTATAGCGAGCAGCGTGCAGGCTGCCACATTCATGGTGCGCTGGAGCCTATTGATCACAGATTTATTGGCGCCAAGCAAAAGACTATTACAATAGTCCAGCCTGGCCAAAATCGTGGCTTGGACTACCAGCTGGCGAGTGTGGCGGTCGAACAAGCCCAAAATAGGTTTAAGGCCACGCAGAATGCCGAAACAAGTTCCTGCCACAGTCTTGGCATGCTCCTCGAAAGATAGAGCACTGTCCATCCTGATGCCGAGGTTCTTTACCATGGTTTTGGGCACAAGAGGAGGACCCAACTCCAGAGGCCACCACCTGTTTCCCCATAAAGGGGAGTCTCTGCCTAATAGGAGGATCTCCGTTTTAGACGCGTTAAGCTGGAGACAATTCGCCTCCATCCAGCCTGATATAGCGGACAGGTCCTCTTGGAATTTGCCCGCTTCCTGGCTGGGGTCCTTAGTGCAAGAGAAGACTAGCTGCGTATCATCCGCATATGATACCAAAGATATGTTACGTGCTTTGGCCATCAGGGCCAATGACCGAACATAAATATTGAACAGGGTCGGGCTCAATGCTGACCCCTGAGGCACCCCGCAGCACAGAGGGTGTCTCTGAGAGTGGAAAGGAGGAGAGATAACCTGAAAAGACCTATTCCACAGGAAGGACACTGTAGTGAATGAGTCCACGCAGGTTGGTGTGATTCAGGTAGTTTTATTCAAGATGGTAAAATAGAGAGATCAAGTCCATATCAAGATCATATCAAGACCCCACCAGGAGCAGCCAGCATGCTGCTCAGCCCAGCCAACTGTGAAGGTTTGACTCCTAACATTCCATAAGATGACATCATAGCAAGGTTCTACAGGCAGAGCAGGAATAGCATTGAACTCAGGATATAACATATCCCCCTTTCTCCCAAATATACAAAAGAACATAGGAGGAGAGGAAATAAGAACCACGAACCAATGAAAGAAGAAAGGAACCGAAAAGGATGAGAGAAGCAAAGAAGAAAGGAAAACAAACATATAAACCATCCTCCCTTCTTACACAACAGAAAAGAAGAAAAAACAACAACGTCAGATAAAAGAAAGCACCAAAGACTGCCCCAAAGCACACCCACTGGCCAGAACAGGAATGAATGGAGGCTGAAAAAGAAAACCAACAGAACACAGGGCTATAGGCTCCGACGAACGCAGAGGAAGGAAACACGACAGAAAAGCAGAGGAAAGTCCAAAATCCACAAGAGAGACAAAAAGAAGACCTCAGAAGGAAAACAGAAAAGAAGAAAGAAACAAGGAAGATGAAGAAAAATAAGGATGATTCTTCATCTAAACACCATTATCATTACACAATGACAAAAATGTAATGCAAAGATAACAGTGCAAACATAGCAATAAAAAATACAATATAAACGGAACATACTTAGCAATAAAATCATGAAATGCACTCAAATAGAGTAAAAACGTAAGCTAAATATGTACTCTCGAATGCATGGGTGAGAACCCATGACTAATCTCTTGAGATAGAGATGCGTTGTGCACAAAACTGGTAATGCTCCCCATACACATCTCAGTGTAAGGACCAACTTTGTGTGGAAAAACCATACCGTGCACTGTAGTAATGTAACTGTGTTAATACAGCAAATATGAGTAGGTGCTCATGACAAAACAGTGTATATACTTAATGCAAAGGGGCTACACCCTTGCATAGCTCCCAGGAGGGAGGTAGAACAGAGTTGTGCACACCCTATGTAGGGTAAACAAATAAGACGAGAGATGTCCGTGTATGGACAAATAGTGTGAATATACCACACTGTGCACTAAAGCAACATAAATGTTAGCTTTTCGGGTAGGAACCCGTGACTAAAATGTGGGTAGGAACCCAAACCAATGGGTAGGGACCCATGACAAATCTCTAAAGAAAGAGATGCATAAAAGATGCAAGAGGACTGGAACCTATGCATAATGGACCCTTAACGGCGAACCCTTGCATAGATCCTCTGTGAGAGGGAAAAAAGAATAGAGTAATGGACTCTTGACAGCATTTACCAACTTGGCGTACACCTAGGGTCCATGGACAATAGTATAGTAAGCAAACCAGTGAACTTTTGCATGGCTCCCCTGTAAAAAAAATAGACAGATAGTGCAGGGAACAAATTGTATGCATGAGGCAACAATGGACACTTGACCTACGCCGGTGAGCGACTACTCACCCGAGTATCACATGTATAGCCATACCTTTTGTAAAAGAAAAAGTCAAAATAGACAGATAGTGCAGGGAACAAATTGTATGCATGAGGCAACAATGGACACTTGACCTACGCCGGTGAGCGACTACTCACTCGAGTATCACATGTATAACCATACCTTTTGTAAAAGAAAAAGTACTCACTATAACAGTAAATGTAGAGATGTAATAAATTACCCACCAGCAGTTCTCCAACTTATAGCGAACAGACAGGAGAATGGAGACAGCATAGGAACAGGGGTGTGAAATAAACAATTCGAGAGGCACCAATACATAATGTTCAATACGCATACGCTCCCAAGACAAGTTCAGTTCTTTTACTGGAGTTGAAACGGAGAAAAACTTCCAGACGTGAAACACATTGACAGTCAAGAACAAGCACGATAAAAACCTGTGTCATCACAGTGCTTCCGTAGAGGTCCATCGAAGACCAGGAATAGTGTAGAAAACCTGAACTTCAACCTTTAAAATTCTTGGTCGAATGAAACAGTCAATCAACTTTATTGACACCACAGGACCGTAGCGGGAAGCAGCGTAGGCCAGTAACGTGGTTGGCAACGTGAAGTGTAAAGCACACAGTGTAATAGAAATTCGCCAACCAAAGATGGCGCCACGCATCAAGACGCCGCGCCGAGTGGCTCTAGGCACACTGCTGCTGGAAGACGTCTAAAGGCAGCAATGAAGACTGGAACGAAAGGCAACGTCACACAAGACTCTCCGGCTGGTCCGCGTAAAGGGGTGAGTAGCGCGTGTCCAGTTTGAATTTTGAATGGCTGCTTGGCAGTTTTCTTTTAATCACACTGTAGTCAAGGCAACTTACTTGTGAAAACGCGCTGAAACATACATGTGAAAACGTACCAAAAACAACTTCATCCTCTGCCCCAGACGACACTCTCTTGAGGAAGGCAGGGAGACACGGCCACCCTTATGTCCAATTCACCCGTCTAGCGCCTGAAATGCACCATAACCAAGGGCAGAGGCACTGGCACACGTTGAGGCACACAAGACATGTGCTGACAGAGGCACGCAGAACAGGAAACACGAAGACAGGCAGGTAATAACCTGCTTGTTGAAACGCTGTATTTACACCAAGTAGAGGCAAGAGCTGCAGAAGAAATTGCCACTAGAAAGTTGCACAGTCCCAATGTAAGAGGACACGGTGCTAGTAGCAGCGGAAAGACACCCTTCCAAGACAGTACCTTGAATAAATCAGTTCACTTGAAGGCGCAGCAGATTTGGAAAACGCAGAATTGTAGAACAGTGCTAGACACTTCAAGTGGAACAAACATCCAGATAGTAGAGACACCTTGGCTGGAATACATATATAGCAGCACACTTCTTCCCCAGACAGTGTGCTGACGTAGATATGTGGCAGGTGAACACACTAGATTAGGCTTACCCTCGCTGAAGGCACAGCACAAGATGCGTAGAGATGATGGGGAGTAGACAGGAACAACTGGCAGACTGCTGTGGGCGACCGATGGGAGGTCACTGGTGGGGTCAGGATGCCAGTTGGGGTAACTTGACTTGAGTGGCAGGAGGTTCTGTAATTTTCAAGTTGCTTGAGGTTCTTGTAGAGGTGGTAGGTGCAGGTTCTTTTGAAGATCGTCGCCAAAAACTTGTAGTGATTGAGTCCAAGCAGGTTAGTGTGATTCAGGTAGATTTATTCAGGATCACATCAAGATGATAACAAGACCAGAGGGAGACCCCACCAGGAGCAGCCAGCAGGCAGCTCAGCCCAGTCAACTGTGAAGGTTTGACTCCTAACATTCCATAAGATGACATCATAGCAAGGTTCTACAGGCAGAGCATGAATAGCATTGAACTCAGGATATAACAGACACAAACAGTTAAGAGCACTACCCTTGATACCGATCTCCTGCAACCGACGGATCAAGATTTTGTGTGAGACCGTATCAAAGGCGGCGCTGAGGTCCAGCAGGATGAGTACCGTCATATTGCCTGCATCCATGGACGCTCTCAGTTGTTCTGTTACAGCTAATAGGGCTGACTCAGTGCTATGCCTGGGACGGAAGCCATTTTGAGACGGATCCAGTAAGGAGTAGGACTCCATATTCTGCATCAGAAGGCCGTTCACAAAGGATTCGGTAACTTTCGCCCGGAAAGGTAGCAGAAAGATCGGGCGATAGTTCTCCGGTCTGGAAGTGTCAAGAGACGGCTTCTTCAATAGGGGAATAACCTTGGCGTGTTTCCAAGCTTGAGGGATCTCAGCATTGGAGAGGCAGAGGTTGATAAAATCCAAACAACTGGGAAAAAGGCAATCCTGGTGTTTAACAAATATTTCAGGTTTAAGAGGGTCATCAGGGGACCCTGATTTTATCTTGACGATCAGCGCCTTAAGGCTATATATAGTGATCGGAGGAAGGGAGGACAGGGAGTGGACCCCATTCCCTGTGAGGTCTCCCCTTGGCGTATCTGCGGCTTCACATGCCCTGTGGAAGCTATCATAGATGCCCGCCACTTTATTGATGAAGTATGTGGCCAGCACCTCACATTGATCATTAGAAGTGATGGAGCTTTCATTGGGCGTTGGTGATTTCACCATGTCCTGTAATAGGGAAAAGATGGTTTTAGAGGGATTATTGCTAGTGGTGATCTTATTGGCAAAAAAGGCAGCTCGGGTTTTCCTGATCTGTTTATGGTAGATTTTTCTAGCAGCTTTATATTCTAATTTAGCCGTAGGGCAGTAGGAGCGTCTCCAGCAGCGCTCAAGAGTTTTACAATTTTTCCTAGCAATTACAAGTGACTCATCAAACCCCTCATGGGACGTGACTTTCTTGGGATGGATCCATTTGGCTGGGATGCACTTATCAAGTGCCTTGATTGATCCATTTGCCGAAGCTATCGCTAGCTCCCTCAATGTCCGAGGCAGGTGTAGATTGAGTGGTGACAAGAATGTCTCGGAAGGTGGGGTGATCTAGTTTCTGCCAGGGGCGTTTATATATAGCGTTGCGATGTCCCTGAGATTTGGGGCCTGTTAAGTACAGCGGGAAACATATTAAGTAGTGGTCGGTCCATGTCATAGGTGACGATACTGGGGCCTCCGCAAGCAGGATGTTAGATAGTACTGGATCAAGCAGGTGCCCTGCCTCATGCGTTGGCCCAGAGACCAGTAAATTTAATTGACAGGCTGCCAGGTCATTAAGAAAGTTAGATATTTCCGAGTCACTGTCAGATTCCAAATGTAAATTCAAATCGCCTAAAATAGTGAAATTAGCCAATCACAATGCAAGGCTACTAACCGTGTTCACAAGACTTTCTTTGAAGAGTTTGGACGACCCTGGGGGGGCGGTATAACAACAATCCAGAGAGCATGAAATTGTTAGTTAAGGGTTAGTTAAGACCCAATTATGGGTCCCGCACTTGGACATAGCCCTGCATATCGAATGTAACACCTCACGTGAGTAGGTAATTCTATGGGTGGGCAATTAGACATAGTTCCTGGCTCCTGGCGACGTCGAGGCGCAGACAGGCTTGCCTTTGGCGCGCCCGCTGCGCGTGTCCGCTGCGCGTCCGTGCTGCAGCGTGCATAAAGTACCTGGGGGCACAACAGGCTTCTCCTAGGTACTCCTCTGATTGGTGGGAAAGGACCAATCAGAGCGCGGCACCGCCAATCTACCAGAAACCACTTCCTGCTATGAAAAGCTTCAGCGTTTAAAATAGACTACCGTGTCTTTGTTAAAAATGGCAGCGTTTCAGGTAAAATACAGCATTTCAGGTAAAATGCAAATAACAGCAAATTCAGTTTTTAAAAACAGTAGCAACACATATAGCACACACCTTCCTCCTACAGCGAGTCCATGATGCAGCATGCATAAAGTACCTGGGAGCACAACAAGCTCCTCCTAGGTATGCCTCTGATTGGTGGGAAAGGACCAATCAGAGCGCGGCACCGCTGGTCTACCAGAAACCACTTCCTGCTATGAAAAGCTTCATCGTTTAAAATAGACTAGCGTGTCTTTGTTAAAAATGGCAGCGTCTCAGGTAAAATACAGCGTTTCAGGTAAAATACAAATAGCAGCAAATTCAGTTTTTAAAAACAGTAGCAACACATATAGCACACACCTTACTCGTACAGCGCGTCCGCGCTGCGGCGTGCATAAAGTACCTGGGGGCACAACAGGCTCCTCCTAGGTACGCCTCTGATTGGTGGGAAAGGACCAATCAGAGCGCGACACCGCCGGTCTACCAGAAACCACTTCCTGCTATGAAAAGCTTCATCGTTTAAAATAGACTAGCGTGTCTTTGTTAAAAATGGCAGCGTCTCAGGTAAAATACAGCGTTTCAGGTAAAATACAAATAGCAGCAAATTCAGTTTTTAAAAACAGTAGCAACACATATAGCACACACCTTACTCGTACAGCGCGTCCGCGCTGCGGCGTGCATAAAGTACCTGGGGGCACAACAGGCTCCTCCTAGGTACGCCTCTGATTGGTGGGAAAGGACCAATCAGAGCGCGACACCGCCGGTCTACCAGAAACCACTTCCTGCTATGAAAAGCTTCAGCGTTTAAAATAGACTAGCGAGTCTTTGTTAAAAATGGCAGCGTTTCAGGTAAAATACAGCGTTTCAGGTAAAATACAAATAACAGCAAATTCAGTTTTTAAAAACAGCAGCAACACATATAGCACACACCTTCCTCCTACAGCGCGTCCGTGATGGGGCGTGCATGAAGTACCTGGGGGCACAACAGGCTCCTCCTAGGTACGCCTCTGATTGGTGGGAAAGGACCAATCAGAGCGCGGCACCGCTGGTCTACCAGAAACCACTTCCTGCTATGAAAAGCTTCATCGTTTAAAATAGACTAGCGTGTCTTTGTTAAAAATGGCAGCGTTTCAGGTAAAATACAGCATTTCAGGTAAAATACAAATAGCAGCAAATTCAGTTTTTAAAAACAGTAGCAACACATATAGCACACACCTTACTCGTACAGCGTGTCCGCGCTGCGGCGTGCATAAAGTACCTGGGGGCACAACAGGCTCCTCCTAGGTACACCTCTGATTGGTGGGAAAGGACCAATCAGAGCGCGACACCGCCAGTCTACCAGAAACCACTTCCTGCTATGAAAAGATTCAGCGTTTAAAATAGACTAGCGTGTCTTTGTTAAAAATGGCAGCGTTTCAGGTAAAATACAGCGTTTCAGGTATAATACAAATAGCAGCAAATTCAGTTTTTAAAAACAGTAGCAACACATATAGCACACACCTTCCTCCTACAGCGCGTCCGCGCTGCGGCGTGCATAAAGTACCTGGGGGCACAACAGGCTCCTCCTAGGTTCGCCTCTGATTGGTGGGAAAGGACCAATCAGAGCACAGCACCGTCGGTCTACCAGAAACCACTTCCTGCTATGAAAAGCTTCAACGTTTAAAATAAACTAGCGTGTCTTTGTTAAAAATGGCAGCGTTTCAGGTAAAATACAGCGTTTCAGGTAAAATGCAAATAGCAGAAATTCAGTTTTTAAAAACAGTAGCAACACATATAGCACACACCTTCCTCCTCATCGTGCAACAGTATTTGTCAGGTCAGTATTGGTAGCTGTCAGAATTTGTTCAATAGAAAGAGCTGTAGGCACACTTGACTTTACTATGAAATTGGTGTAGGCCTCAGCTGCTATGGACATTGCGCTATGACACTCTAGCAGCACTCGTGAAAAGTAGTCTGCGAGGTTTTGATCTTTCCCCGGTTTGTGCACAATAGTGTAATCATACTCCGGCAGACGCAAGCCCCTCAGATTTCTGAAAATGGTGAGCAACGCTTGATGATCTGTTATAAAGGTGACATGCTTTCTGTACAGAAACACATGGAAGTGTTCACATGCACATACTACAACTAAGCTTTCTTTCTCCTGTTGAGAATAAGCATCTTCAGTCTGAGAAAGACTCCAGCTAGCATAGGCCACAATGTGTCTGTGAGCAACGGGTTGCCCATTATGTTGGGCAAGGATCGCTCCCAACCCCACAGGGTTTGCATAAATCAAAATTTCTGTATGCAATTTTGGATCAAAGTAAGCCATTTCAGTTGCATTTTCATTTGCGTCTTTTATTTTCCTGAAATGTCAGTCACACTCAGACAGCCATTCAAACAGAACATCTTGCTTTGTTAGTTCTCTCAGAAGTGCACTCTCAGTGGCAAAGTCACATATATACCAGGCTTCAGTAGCTGGCCATGCCCAGGAAGAATTACAGCATAGTCACATCTTCTGGAGGGCAAGTAGATGACAATGCTTGTACCTTTCCGGACTCAGGAATCATCCTTTTTCAGAGAAAATATGCCCAAATAATTTAAGTCTGTTTTTGTGAAACTCACACTTCTCAGCATTTAGTGTGAGACCTGCATCAGCAAGCAGGTGGCATACTTGTGTGAGTGCTTTGTCATGTTCCTTTCGGGTATCCCTACGAACCGGTATATCATAACAGTAGTTAAAAGTATGTGTGTCAGGCTGAATTACTTGACAAATGGAATCTTGAAAATGTCTGCAGCAGATGACACACCAATACTGAGTCTTTTATATCTGAATAAACCAATATGCATTGAAAAAGTAGCAATGTACAGTTTTCTTCCAGTTCAAGTTGATGGTAACCTTTTTTCAGATCAAGGAGGGAGAAGACTTTGGCACCATCCAGCTGGGTGATCATGTCCGCAATGTGTGGACCTGGTTGTCTTTCTCTTTCAATTGCTTTGTTGGCCTGTTGCATATCAATACAAATGCGCACTGAACCTCCACTGTCCTTTTTTGGCACTACCACAATGTGTGAAACCCACGGTGTCGGACCAGTAGAGACCTCAATGATGTCATGCTTTAAAAGTATTTCTAGTTCCTCCTCAGTGGCTTCCTGTAAGTGAAAAGCAATGCGACGGTGTCGCTGTGCAATTGGGGGAATATCCTCATTAATGTGAAGCTGTACCTTCATTGTCTTAAGATTCCCAAGTCCATGAAACAATGTCTGGAACTTTCAAAATGGACATTCAAGTTGCAGTTAATAGAAATCAGTCCCATGTCAGCAGGAGTGTTGACACTCAATAAGCATGCACTCGACTAAGTACTTGGGAGTCCATGAATTGGTGCTTGCACTGTTGTTTTCTTGTGCCACATGGTCGCCACAAAAGATCCCTTATTTCACAAGGGTGTAGAAGCTGCCCAGGTATACACCTTGGTTCTTGACGGTGTAAGATGAGGTATTGGAGACAGTTCTTTGTACTTTTGTGCCGGCATGATGTTTATCGACGCACCATTGTCTATAATTAAAGTTTTAGGGCACCCTTTCACCTTGAGCATGCTTTTAGGACAATGTCCAAAGAAACTTTGTTGCTTCATGTGGTATATGTTTTCAGACTTCTGTTTTTTCTTGAAAGCAACTAATCCTATATGCGCACGTCGATCTGTGACTAATATCACCATCGCACATCCATTTTCCTCATCGGCACTCGATGATGACGTCAGTGAACCGTTGGATGAAGAATTTGATATCAATCGACTTTGTTTAGTTTCCACTTGCTTTAGTCAATGGTTCTGTTTGGCCTTGTGGGAGTGGCTGGAATACTTCTGAAACTTTCTGGCATCCATCTTCTCGTCACTTCGTGGCGCACGTAGTTTCTCTTTCACTTTGCAAACTGTTGCAAAATGGTTTTCCTTCCCGCAGCCTTTGCATATTTGTCCAATGGTGGGACATTTACCTTTGTGCGGAAAGAAGAATCCGCATCGGAAGCACAATTTCTTTTTCTTCTGAGACATCCCTTTATGGCCCTCAACCTTGTGTCTCGGCCTGCTTTTCATGTTCAATGCTGATTCACTCTGGGCTACTCCCGCCTCCGTCGATCTACATGTTCTTCTGCTATCACAGCCATGAGTACTTTCTCCAGACTGAGTTTCTCACGCAGCATACGTCGTCGGAAAGAGTCGGAAAAGCAACCATCGATGACTCTGAGATGGATGGCTCCATCATCTTTGAATTCACTGGGCTTGATGAGGGCCTCAAGTCTTTCAGCAAACTCATCTCTCATTTCTCCAGCTTGTTGTCTGGGTTAGTTGAAAATGTTCCTTTCATAGTCGACGTTCGGCATTGGATTGAACTTGATTCCGAATGCCACCTTAATCTGACGGTAAAAAGTTTCATCAGCTTGTGGCATTTTCTTTATCGCTTCTTTCACTCCGTCACATGCAAGGTTCTTGAAGTATTTGATGATGTTTTTGTCATCTGTTTCTTCTAGTGGATCGATGAAATCATCGAATGTTTCAATCCAGGCAGTCCATCTGGCGCCAATATTGTGCTTTTTGGAGGTATCAAATGGAAACAGCGATTTCAGTAAAACGGCAGAATTATAGCCAGTTGTGGACTTCACTGATGTTGAGAGTAGGGCCCTCTCCAGCGCCGACTGCTGCTGCTTGAACCGGCTCCATTCATACCATCTTTAAGCCCCAGCCACATGCTTGAATCAGTGTTGTCATGACCGATCTGATGTCGTATGGCCTCTTTTTGATCTTTGGCAGTGAGTAGCTGTTTTTCTCTTTGTGCATTGTCATCACCATTCTCAGCCTTTTGCATCATACCTGGTTTTCACTGCCTTTAACGTTTTTTGCCCCTGGATGCTGCCACTTTTGGCGCACTTGTGCACATGGCTATTGCGGCCTTCTGTGCTTCTCTGTACCTGGTTGTCGCTGCCTTTAGCGTTATCGTACTGTATGTATGCTGGCTCTGTGTTATGTTGCGGAGCAGTCTCTCTTCTTTTGACCTTACCAGCAGGTTCCAGGCCAACTGTGACTGAACTTTCTGTGGGGCCTTCATCTTCTTTGAAAGCATTGCAATGGCTTGAGTGGGGCTTTGACTCCACATACGCCAACCATCAACTGCTTCACTTTGACTCAGGTGCTCGTGGCGCACACAAGCAGTTTGCTGAACCTCGGCAAACTCTCAGGGAGAGCACTCTTGTTTCTACATGTTACAGATCCCATATCTCGTCACCAGTTGTAGTGTCCTCCCCAGCCTGGTAGCATGCAAACGACGACGCCACACACGGAGCTCTGCAGTGCACGTTTTTATTCTTCAGAGCGCAACCGTTAACTGAACGGACTGCGTCACAAACTTTATTAACCACACCCATCAGATTACATAATACTTGTAAGGAGTCTGTCTAGGGACACTAGAGTTTTCATGCACATAAACACAGGATACAACAGCCCAGTGCAGCAACCCAGGGTAGTGTGGCACAGTGATTCGCGGGTCGACTCCTCTCACCAGAACTATTCAAATGAGATCTGAGCACCTCCCCTGTGGTTTCCCCTCCGAACACGTTGTAGTATTCTGATGTTATGGTTTTTCTCCTATGTTACCATGTCCTAGCTGCTCAGCCTGTGTGTCTGTGTTCTGTATGGAATGTTGGTGAATGGGCCATGAGTGGAATGCCTGTGTGACTGGATGTGTGATGACAGTTGGTGAGAGGGGCTGAGCAGCTAGCAGGCTGCTCCTGGTGGGGCTGTTAATGATGACCTACAGGGGCTTATATACCTGTTTATGAGGACTTACTGAAGATTTATACTGCCTGTTAACTTACCTGAATAAACCTACCTGGATTATGACTTACCAGCGTGTCCTCATTACTACATTTATTTTGGCGATGAGTTGGAGACCTCCCCACGCAGGACAGTTGGAAGAAGCTACCACAGGGAGAAAACGACAGGCGCAGACAACAGGAACAAGATGCAAAATGAAAGAGCCACATGTCTTACTAGCGCAGACAACTAGGATACGACGCAACTTCAAGCACACAAGATGCAACACATGAAGCAACACAAGAGGAACCATAGTAAAACAAGATGCCACAAAATGAACAAAAGAAACTGGTACAGCACACTCCGCAGCCCCACCAGTGTCCTGTACATCGGACAGCCCCAACAATAGCGTGCTATACTGTGTGTTTGCCACAAGACCTGCGCCATCAAGGGAAGCTTGCTCTTTGGAATTGACTTTCTACATGTGTACACACTGCTTGGATGCAGCACATGTCAAGATCTACATGGGCATCTGTCATGCGCAAAGTCTGTCTACTGCCGGATGTGGGCGCTACTTTGGAGGTGCCTGAAAAATTATTTTACGTGCTACATGTATCTACAACTTGTGCAGTGATCTCTACATTTGGTCTCGCACAACAATAAGAATTCTTTCAGCAAAGAGTCAGCAGTGGACGTTTTCAACGCTGATACTCCACACGAAGATGAGCTGTGTACATGGCACAGAGACTCGCTTTTTGCTTCAAAAATAGTTTTTTTTTGGACTTTCGTACGTGTTTGTGCAGCTACACATTCTGACAAGTGGCGGAATATTGTTGGAGCCTCACAGCTGCAGTATCTCTCAAACCCTGGGGCGATGTCAGGTGAGACTTATTTTGTCTTTGATTTTTGGTCTACTTTGTGACTCGATGTCTGCGTTGTTTTTCAACCGCCTCTTTCACATTTAAAATAAACGTGGCACGAGCTCTTGTCTGCGCGCGGAGGCTTACCTGCATGTGGAGGATGCGCTGAGGGATCGAGGCTTCTTCTGTGACAAAGCTGCGAAGCTGGGCGATGCTGAGAGGACGTTCTGTTGCACAGGCGTGCAGGGAGCCACCGGGCGCGACGTGATCTGGGTGCGGCCATTTTATGTTTGGCGTTCATTCAACTCCTTTGTGTCTACTCTGCCCTCACTGTTGCCAACCACGTCTTTGTCAGGTGGGGCATTTTCATTAAAGTTGATTGAAGGAGTCAAGCTGACAGGAACGCCGTCGTGGGAGGATGTTCTTCACGTTGTCTCGTCTTCCTTGCCTCCTGTGTGTACTCGAGACTTTCCTTTGGTGAGACTCTGCCTTTTATCCTTTTCTGAGGTAAAGTTGCCTTTGCTTTCAGTTTCTGGAGCCCTTTCCTGCCCGTCTAGTTTGGAGAATGACTTTCACCATGCATGTTATGAGTAACGCTTCTTTTTGCAACTGTGACATTTTTCCCACGTGTTTTTATGGTTTCCACTACTGTTTCCTCTACAAGCCTGCAAGGAACTCTGTATACGCTAGCTGAGAGTGTCAACACAAGTGTCTTTCCTAGACAAGACTCATTTTCATTTTCCAAGCGCTTTTTTTTCTTTTTCTTTTTTCATTTTAGTATTGCTGTTTACTTTTTTTTATTATAACAATTTTTATTGAAGTGAAAGCACAGAGTCATTATTGCAATATCATATTACATTTCAAGTTCAGTGAAATGCAATGCATCAATACTCACATACTACATAAATTAAGTGGTTGGGAGGTTACTGTTCCGGTCTTCTCCGCATCGCCATATCCTCTGTCGGTGACGTAAAAATTTCCCCCCTAAAAGCATTCCACCCCACCATTTCCTGTCCCATTTCTTGGGGCAACCCCGCAGTTTATAGACCTCCTTCTCCGCTATCATACATCTATCCATCTCCGCCACCCACCCGACCGTCAAAGGCCGTTTATTAGATCCCCATAGCATTGCTATAGCCCTTTTTAGGTCTCGGCCTGCACCAGCGCTTGCGCTGGTCTGGCCGAGAGTTTTAGTAAGTGGGTTTTGGAAGTGCAAACACTGGCTTTCGGCTGGCGACCAGCTTGAGTTCACGATGGCGTGCACGCGCAGCTGGCATCTGGGTTTCCTATCTCTTCCTCATTTCCTCGTCATGGCTCATTAACTCTCTGGACTCTGATGTTTCAATCGCAGCAGCAGCTCACATTACCAACTGAGGGCCCTGGACTACAGTCACATGAAAAACAACAGCGATTAGCATTGAAATGCAAGCTTTTTTTGTCTAGTTAGAAATATTGCTTCGGTGGGTTGATTATTTCACCTTATATCGCTATTTGTTTTATATTGGGAGTCACAGCCTAATTACCAGTATTTTTGTCTCTCACTGTTTTTTTTTTTTTTAATATTTATTCGCGCAAAGCACAAAGCTATATTTAAGGTTACTTTTTCTGCGTCACTTCTTCACTCTATTTAAACTCCACACCCCCCACTCTTATTGTCTCTCTCCTTCTCTCTCTCTCTCCCCTCTCTAATTCTCTCTCTACTTAATTAACTCTCCCCTCTCTATGTTTTTTAGCCTTTCATTCTCTCTCACCCCTTTATCTGTTTCTCTTTCAAACTCCTTCATTCACTCTCTCTCCCCTTCTTTCTCTCTCTCTATCCCGCTCCACTCTTTATTCTATGTACACCCTTTCTCTCTCTTTCTCTCTCACCACCCTCTCTAATTGGGCATTATATCTTCACTCTATCTCTCAATCGGCAACACCACAGCATCACTCAGCGCAACCACAGCATCAATCAGAGCCAGCACAGCATCAATCAGAGCCAGCACAGCATCACTCAGCACCATCACAACATCTCTCAACGCCATCACAGCATCACTCAACGCCATCACAGCATCACTCAGTGCAACCACAGCATCACTCAGTGCAACCACAGCATCACTCAGCACAACCACAGCATTACTCAGCGCAACCACAGCATCACTTAGCGCCACAACAGCATCACTCAGCGCCACCACAACATCACTCCGCGCCACCACAGCATCACTCAGCACCACCATAGCTTTACTCAGCGACACCACATCATCACTCAGGGCCAACACTGCATCACTCAGCACCACCACAGGATGACTCAGCACCACCACAGGATGACTCAGCACCACCACAGGATGACTCAGCACCACCACAGCATCGCTCAGCACCACCACAGCATCGCTCAGCACCACCACAGCATCGCTCAGCACCACCACAGCATCGCTCAGCGCCACCACAGCATCACTCAGCGCCACCACAGCATCACTCAGCGCCACCACAGCATCACTCAGTGCCACCACAGCATCACTCAGCGCCACCACAGCATCACTCAGCGCCACTACAGCATCACTCAGCGCCACCACAGCATCACTCAGGGCCGCCACATCATCACTCAGCGCCGCCACAGCATCACTCAGCGCCACCACAGCATCACTCAGCGCCACCACAGCATCACTCAGCGCCACCACAGCATCACTCAGCGCCACCACAGCATCACTCAGGGTCACCACAGCATCACTCAGCACCAACACAACATCTCTCAACGCCATCACAGCATCACTCAGCGCCACCACAGCATCACTCAGCGCCACCACAGCATCACTCAGCGCCACAACAGCATCACTCAGCGCCACAACAGCATCACTCAGCGCCACCACATCATCACTCAGCGCCACCACAGCATCACTCAGCGCCACCACAGCATCATTCAGGGCCACCACAGCATCACTCAGCGCCGCCACAGCATCACTCAGCGCCGCCACAGCATCACTCAGCACCGCCACAGCATCACTCAGCGCCAATACAATATCACTCAGCACCACCACAGCATCACTCAGCGCCAAGACAATATCACTCAGCACCACCACAGCATCACTCAGCACCACAGCAGTATCACTCAGCAACACCTGAGTATCATTCAGCATCACCTCAGCATCGTCTCCGCAACAGTCACCACCACCACCACTACCACCTCAGCATCACTCAGCACCACCTCAGCCTGCTCTCGGAATCTGGCATCTGTTGATTCTCCCCTAGCGTCTAGCCGCTGCTAGTGTTATAATACAGGTACTAGTTCCCAACCTTCACCCTCCGATTGTTTATGCCCCCTCAAAAAAAAAAGCTTTAACAAACAACCATTGCAATAGGCAGAAACAAGTTGCCAGCATTGCAAGAACAAAAGAAAACTGAGGAAATGTTTTATTGTAAATACTTTTTTAATATGGTAGTTCAGTTTTACATAATGCCTTCTTGGTCATATATAAAGTAACAAAAATGCTTCTGACACTTTTTTATTATAACTTTTCAGCATGCCGCACAGCAGCCACACTTCTCTACAGCACAGCTTGAAGACATTGGCAAAGTCAATAGCTCTGGCTAAACACTTATAAGGCCCCAAAGGCGAGACCTATTGGCTATGCCAATGCTTGTTACCAGTAGGTATCCCAGTGCCACCCATTGTTGCTCAATTTCCGTCAGGTCGGTGGCCTCCCATATATTCAAAATTCCCAACCGTGGTGACAATTGGAGCTGCTTACCCAATGTGTCCCTCATTTTTTTGGTTGCATTGTTCCACAGAGGACGTATCTCGGGACAGTCCCACAAGATATGATAAAAGGTGCTGTCTTGGCCGCATCTTCTAAGGCATAGGGCGTCCGCACGGCTGCCTATTTTGGCCAGGAGCACCCCGGAGAGGTAGGACCTGTGTAGGACTTTTAATTGTATGAGGCGAAAGCGATGGTTTATCGCCGTTTCCCTGGGGGACATTAGTGCTGTCTCCCAGTCATCGTCGTCTATTGGCCATATGTCCGCCTGCCAGCGGTCCCGAAGAGTCTGAAAGGAGTCAGGTAAGTTGTTACAGAGTTTACGATAGGTGCAGGAGATAGCTTTCGTCAAGAGCGGTTCTGAGAGCAGGCGGTCCTCCAGAGGGGAGGAGTCTGGTAAGGAGGGTGTGTCTGGAATAGTTGTGAGAAGAGCATGTCTGATCTGTAAATATTGAAAGACCTCCCCTTGTGCAAGAGCATATTTGGTTTGCAACTCTTCGAAGGTGAGAAGTTTGCCCCTGTATATTAGGTCTCCAATGTTAGTTATGCCAATGGTGTCCCATTTATCGAACCCTGCGTGGTGGCAAAGCAATCCCAGCCGCTGAGAGGACCACAGTGGTGTAGCTTTTGTGAGTGTATTCGCCCATCCCAGGCGCTTGGTGGCCTTATGCCAGATGGCCACAGTCTGTGACATGGGCCCCATGTAACGGCCCCTTCAGATCATGCTATAGAGGGCGCCTAAATAACCTTCTTGCCCAGTTTGATATTGTTCTAGGTGAAAAGCCGGATTCGACGGGGAGCCATGAATACAGTGGTTAATTGCCACTAGTTGTGAGGCCCAATAATATAGACGTAGATCCGGAAGGGCAATCCCCCCATCGTACCACCCCTTTGTCAGTTTCTGGAGGGCGATGCGAGGCGCCCTCCCGTCCCATAATAAAGTGCGGATCTCCCCTTCAATGGTAGTAAAATAAGTGTCAGCAAGTGGGAATGGACAGTTTTGAAGAATGTACAAAAATCTAGGGAGTGCAAGCATTTTAAATAGGGCTGCCCTTCCCAGGAGGGATAAGGGCAGCGACCACCAGTGTTTGACGTCGTCCTGTAGCCGTTGGAGGGGGCCCAGAAGATTTTGATCATAAAATGCTTTGGGGTCGGGCGTGATAAAGATTCCTAAGTATCTGAAACCCTCAGTGGCCACTTCAATTGTATAACCGCGCGGCAGTCTAGGTGTGGGGCCATGTAAGACGTATGATACAGATTTGGACCAATTGATGGTGTAACCCGCATACTTGCCAAAGTTAGTGATGACGTTGAGCAGGCTGTTAATAGAGGCCCGCGGGGATGCCAAGTATATTAGAATATCATCAGCGTATAACGATATTTTGTCTTCCTTATCTTCGCTCCATCGCAGTCCACGTATCGAAACATCACGCCTTATCCAGTGCGCTAGCGGTTCAAGAATCAACGCAAACAGTAGGGGGGACAGGGGACAACCCTGTCTGGTCCCTCTTTGTAAAGCAAATGTACGTGACGTATGATTGTTTACTCTGACTTGACCTAGCAGTGCGGTGTAAAGCAATGCCACCCACTTTCGGAATCGTGGACCGAAACCGAACCTCGCCAAAACCTCAAATAGGTAAGGCCATTCTATCGAATCAAACGCCATGGCGGCATCTAGTGATAATATAACCGCGTCTTCTTGGAGATATGGCTGCCTACCTAGGACATTGTGGACTCGACGAATGTTTAAAGCAGTGTTGCAGCCCGGTACAAATCCCGATTGGTCTTCATGGACCAGGGAGGGGAGGACTGCGATCAGACGGGATGCGAGAAGTTTAGCTAACACTTTGGCTTCCGAGCTTATTAAAGATATGGGCCTGTATGAGCCGCAATTGGTCGCCGGTTGACCAGGTTTGTGTATGACGACTATAGATGCTAGCCTTTGATCTAAGGGAAGGACACCCCGCTCCAGACTCTCGTCATACATGTTTTTAAGATGTGGAGCCACTTTAAGGGCCATCCCTTTAAGGAATTCGATTGGAATCCCGTTAGGCCCCATTGCCTTTCCCGAGTGAATGGCAAATATAGCTTTACAAATTTCTTCCGCTGTTATGTCTGCATCTAGGGCTTCCCTGTCACTGTCCGAAAGTGTGGGTAGGATCATTTCCTCCAGGAGCTGACGTGAGTCGTCCGAGGAAGTGGTGGTCTTGGAGGTATATACCGCCTCTAGGTGGTTTGCAAATGCTTCCGCCACCTCCCGTGGGTCCGTTACCTGCCTCCCATCCCCAAGTAATATTTCAGGGACCCATCGAGCCACCTGATCTCGCCGCTCCAACCACGCCAGCATTTTGCCGGCCCTATCTCCAAGCTCGTATACCCTATGGCGGGTATGGAGGAGTCTCGCCTGGGATTTTTCACGCGCGAGGGCTTTGTATTCTAGTTGCTTATTCCGGAGGCTGTGGGCCGTAGCTTCTGTGGAAGAGGCATTATGTTCTGTTTCTAGTTGGAGCAAGTCACTTTCTAATTGAGTCAATTGTGCATTTTGATTCCGAATATACCCGACCTTCAATGCTAGGGCATGCCCCTTACTCACTGCCTTATATGCCTCCCATATAGTGTTTGCCGAATCGACGGAGCCGACGTTTTCAGTAAAATAATAGTCTGTGCGCTCAGCGAGGTCTTCTTTAATATCTGGGATTGTAAGAAGCCATGGGTTAATAATTATAGGGCCTCGGGTATAGTGCTGATTAAAAGTAAGTTCAACCCTAAGAGGGGAATGGTCCGAGATACCTCTTGGGAGCCCCTGGGGATGTTGAAATTGACCTATATCTGTAAGGGAAGTGAAAAAATAGTCAATGCGGGACATACTTTTGTGTGCATTGGAATAGTGCGTGTAATGAACTATAGCGGGATTCAAATGTCAACAAGACCCATTCCTTTGGTGAAGTCAGCCATGTGCGTGCTTCGTCGGGGAGACGGTTTCTGGGGGTGCCTGTCAAGCCTCTCGTCCAGTATCATATTGAAGTCCCCTCCTAATATAAGAGTACCAGGGAGAAGATCTATCAGTATCCTGCCCAGGTCTTGCAGTGCTGTCTTTCCCAGCGAAGGTGGAAGATAGACCGATATTACATTCAGTGGCTTGCCCTCCCACAGCGCCTCCAATACAGCAAATCTGCCCTGTGGCTCGGCCCAAATACGGGTGGGTGTAAGGGCCAAGCTCCTACGTATAAGGATACCCGTACCCCTGGAACCTGATGTAAACCCTGCATGGACCAAAAGCTTGTACCCCCACCTGTTAAGAGCCTGACAACTATTACCCACCAAGTGCGTTTCTTGCAATAGTACCAAGTCTGGCGATTGCCTCTTAAGGTATTGTAGGACCACTCCTCTTTTTATTTTACTGCCCAGACCATTAACATTCCACGTCATTATTGACAATTTCGCGTCTTTTGTGTCTGTCATGTCGGGTAGTAGTGGAGAGCAGAGGGGGAATGCGATGCAAACATTGGTGGCGTGCCTATCAACCCCAATCCTGAAGAGCGGTATAGGATAACAGTACTGGTGGAGCCTCCCCAGTCCCGCGCCCCCAAGTATGTGGGTGGTGCCTGTAGTCTAGAATATTGATATGGCGAAGTTAGGTTCACTTGGATACTCTGTGCAAAGAAAACTACAACATTGAAAACCCCAACTACCCCCTCTTCCCTACCCCTTACCCCCCTCCCTGCCCCCCTGCCAGTGGAATTCCAACTTTCCACTCCCCAACAAGGCAGAGTGCCTGTCGCCCACCCCGTCATGTGTGAGGTGCCTGGCTAACCACCTCCACCCCCCGCCTAGGCAACGTAATATATTCATAGTATACTTAAAAGCAATCAATTCTAGTCCAATCCTTAGGCCTTTTGCGTGCGGGCGTTGAATTTCTGAGGCATAAGCTCTGTACTGACAGTGTTGCCTCGGTCACAGTGTCGACAATCACCTAGGTAGTCATCTCATGCGGACCGCAATTCCCCAATTGGAGAGTGCACATGTGGCCTATAAGTGTTGGTGAGAGCAAATGAAGTCCGGCGGCCTGGTTCAGCGTTTTCCGTCTGAGTCCTCTCCTGAGTGATGCTCTCTTGATGCAGGAGGAGCGCGTTGGCTAGTGTTGGGGCCCCTGTTGTTGTGACCGTCCGATGGTCTACCCACTCGACGCCATCCTTCCAGCCATTCCCAGGCTTCCTCTGGGGACAGAAAAAACCATGTTTTACCCTCGGATTCTACCTGAAGTTTAGCCGGGAACAGCATGGAATATTTAATGTCCTTGTCGCGTAGGGCTTTTTTAACCGCTGTGAAGCTGCGTCTTTGTGCCTGAACTTTAACAGTAAAATCCGGGAAGAAGGTAACATTCGCATTATCAATCTTTAACGGAGGTCCGGCCCGTGCTGTTTGTAGAATGACGTCTCTGTCTCAGAAGTTAAAGACTCTTGCAATTATGGGCTTGGGGGGAGCCCCAGGCTTTGGCCGCCCCCCAGGAAACCTATGGGCTCGTTCAATAGAAAAATAGCTGGAGAGACGTTAAGGTTGGAGTTTGTTGAGCACCAGGTCTTCCACGAAGAGGGCCATGGCCGGTCCTTCCGATCGTTCAGGAACCCCCAGGATACGGACGTTGTTCCGCCTCGCCCTTCCTTCATAATCATCCAGGAGCTCCTCCATTCTTTTCTGCTGATCCTGGAGCTGAGCTACCTGTTGCAAAAGAGTAGAGGTGTCGGATACAAGAGCTTTCATAGTGGTTTCCACGTCCTTGACTTTGAAGTCCATTTTCTTTAGATCCGCCCTCAGGAGAGTTACCTCAATGTTCACGGAGTCGATACGAGTCTCTAAAGATGTCCGTACACCTGCTATGGCCTCCATGACGTCTTCGAGAGTGAGGCTTTTGGCTGAAGAGCGAGGCTGCGAAGTTTTGGGGTCATCCCCTGTCATCGCGTCAGTGTCCTCTCCTTGTTTGGTCCAGGCAAACTTTGCCAGTTGTTTTTGGGCCTGGGATTTGAGTCCTTTGTTGGTAGCCATCTTTGGTGTGTAGGAGACGAGGGAGCGCAAAGGTTCAAGAAGACACACCTGTAGTTGCCGCCGCCTGCGCGGAGGAAAAGGGCCACCCTCCGCCGGCCTGTCGGTGTTCCAGGTGGGTGTAACAGGTAAGTAGGGAGTTTGGTCGTCCTTAGGCAGCAGGGTGAGCCTGTCCTGCCATCGGAGCGGCCCAGTGATGCAAGGTCCTCACCACAGCAAGCGACGTGTGGGGAACGCCGCAGGTCGGTCACTCAGGAAGGGGCCCCCTCTTCACCACCCTCGGCACGCAGAGAAGCCGGTCAATCCACGGCTCGGCGCGGCTCCTTCGTCCGTGGCATCACGCCAAGGGGTTCTCGTGGAGGCCAGAGGGTGTGGGGGGCCGGATTGCCAAATTTTACCTGCCGCTGTTGTTCGGAGTGGAGGCCTGGGGTCCAATGACTTGCACACTCACTGATGCGGCCCCGTGTCTGAGATGCGCGCCCAATGTTTAGTGCAGCCGCCGGTAGGCCTCAAAGCCTGGGCCTCGATTTGCAGGGCCGCCTGGCCCCGTTGCAGCCCCACCTCCGCCGGCGCCCCTCTAGGGGGCTCCCGAGGAGATCGAGCGACGCAGGGGGGCCCAGTGTCAGCCGTCACTTACACAGTGAGTAGAGGCTTAGGGCCCGGCTCCGTCTGCATTCACTATGTTGGCCCCGAAGCAGGGAGGAGCGATTGCTTCTTGGTGTCCTTGTGGGTAGGCCTCAAAGCCGGGGCCTCGATTTTTCACCGCCCGCCCGACCAGTTCCCAGCCCCCCACGGGCGGCAGAGGTATCCCCTTCACGTCTCCTCCCTCCACAGCGCTCAGTCAGCCCGCCTCACCTCCACTCCCGGTTGGCCCCCGGGGGGTGCAGCAGCTTCAGGGATGGGTCGGTAGTCTCGCAGGTAGGCCCCAAAGCCGGGTGCCTCGATGTAACTGGCCAGTCGACCCAGTTCCAGCCTCCCGTGGGCCGCAGGTGTGGTTTTCGCCTACCGCCGTCTGCAGCTGCGCTCGAACGTTACCGCTTCACCACTACTGCCTGGTGGCCCCCGGTGGGTACAGCAGCTCCAGGCGATGACGACCTCGTCCCCAGGGGCAGTGCTGCTATGATCCGCCAGCGTCGTCAGCAGTGTTCTTTTCCCCGTTTCAGGCCGCCATTTTGGTGCATACAGGGCGTCCCGAGTCGGCAGCTCTCTCTGGCCTCAAATCAGGCGCGGCACGATTTTTCGAGCAGCGCTTACTTGCTGGATCGGTGAAAGAGGAGATTCCCAAGGTGATAGGGGAATCTGCCTAGCTGAAAGCGGAGATATGTGCGGATAGTTCGGCGAGGGTTGCGGAGCCGCCTCAAAGAGCGACCATTCCCCGCGGCCGCTAGCCACGCCCCCCCTTCCAAGGGCTTTGTTGAGGTCCTATGTTTATGGACCATGCCGTTTTTCACTATTGCCATATGTGTTTTGCTTACCAAATGTATCACTGTGTATTGTGGGGTGCACAAGTTGGGAATGTGCCCACTGCTCGGGTGAGAGATCGCTCACCGGCGTGTGTCACAGTTTATTAATGCACTACAATTGGAAATGTTTTTGCATACTTATGATTGAAGTTTTCGTGTGTCGTGATGCCACAGTTTACGTTTGCCTACATAAGAGTTTCCCATGTGTTTTGTGGGTGGCAGTCACAGTTTTATCTGGGGTGTGGTTTGGGTTATAGCCCCGTTACAGTTTTATCCCTTACATGAGGGATGGGTTTGGGTAACAGTCCCATTTAGTTTTTCACAGTCTGTGACCCCTACATGGGGGTGGGTATATCGAGGAGCTACTGTACCCTTACATGAGGGTTATCTTACAGGGTTTTATTGTTGCAAGGAGACACTTTCCTTGGGTGCATAAGACACCTTGTACCGCACGTTATTTGTTTGTTGCAGGGGTGTGTCCCCTGTGTGCGTAAGACACCTTGTGCCGCACGTTTTTTTTGTTGCAGGGTTTTGTCCTTGTGTGCCTCCTCACACGGAGAGCATATTTGTTTTCACAGGTTGTCCCTTGTTAATGGTGGGGGCAGGACATTGGGTTTTTGTCCCTTTAGTCCACATGACTTGTCTCCCTACATGGAGAGCACATTACGTAACATTGTTGTCCTTTGTTTTAGCTGGGGGCAGGATATTTGGTTTTAGTCCCTTTGGTCCACATGACTAGTCTCCGTACATGGAGAACTTACATTTTGACGTTTATTTTTCATTATTAGAGGAGGGGGATGGGTATTCTTTATCCATCTTTCCTTCTTTTCTTTAGTTCCTTACCCTCTCGTGATGCGGTGTTCCCGTCATCCCTGGGTCTGGGCTTTTGACTCTTATTTTAATAGTTCATTTCCACTTTATGATGCGGGCGGTGTTTCCTTCATCCCTGGGTTGTGGACTATTTACTACAGTTGTACTTTTATGTTTATGTATTGGTTCCGTTATTCTTCTGTTCAATAGGGAAGAGGTAATGTAGTATTCTGATGTTATGGTTTTTCTCCTATGTTACCATGTCCTAGCTGCTCAGCCTGTGTGTCTGTGTTCTGTATGGAATGTTGGTGAATGGGCCATGAGTGGAATGCCTGTGTGACTGGATGTGTGATGACAGTTGGTGAGAGGGGCTGAGCAGCTAGCAGGCTGCTCCTGGTGGGGCTGTTAATGATGACCTACAGGGGCTTATATACCTGTTTATGAGGACTTACTGAAGATTTATACTGCCTGTTAACTTACCTGAATAAACCTACCTGGATTACGATTTACCAGCGTGTCCTCATTACTACACACGTCATCTCCACAGCCCGTGCCAACACCACAGCCAATCCCCAATCTCACAGCTCCGCGGCAGCTGCTTCACCTCTCTGCTCGGCCTACCACTGTCGCGGCCAGAATGATGAGCCCCGGGAGGGGCCCAAACAGTCAACACCAATGAGTCTTTTCTCTCTAGCTGTTCCAGAAGCTCTGGGACCTGAGGCAGGTCCGGATGGCAGGAGGAAAGCAGGATTTTGCCAGGATTATCATTAACCCTGGCGGGTAACTCCGCTCCGCCAGCTGAGATTGCGGAGGTTTGCCTACTCCACGCTCCGTTGAGAACGCGGAGTTTAGGCAAAACTCCGACTCCGTGGCGGAATGGAGTTAGCCAGCCCCTCCACCCTCCCAAATGAATTAAATATTTTTAAAAAAGGAACTTACCTGCGTGGCTGCCTCCTCCTCTGCCTGGCACGCTCTCCTTCCTGCTCCTCGCCGTCCGTATCCGCGAGACGTACAACGTAGGAGTTTTTTCATAGAAGAAGGACGGCGAGGAGCAGGAAGGAGAGCGGCCAGGCAGAGGAGGAGGCAGCCACGTAGGTAAGTGCCTTTTTTTAAAAAATTGTAATTAATTTGGGAGGGAGCGGAACTCCGCGTAGAGGCACTACGCCAGCTCCGCCCGCCCTTAATTATCATGACTCCTACGGAGACTCACCGAGACGCAATTGCCATTTTCGGCAGTTAGGCCACAACCCCCAAAAAAGAATTTTAATAAATCTAATCTTACATTCTCAACTGAGACTATAAACATGTTTTTCAAGCCAGGATTCTTAACAGAATCGAACATGGCAACGCCCTCCTGATTAGGTTACCCAAAGCCAGGCTTGCACCCCTAAAAGCAATACTGCACGCGGATGCGCGTCTTGTGGCTGGCACGTGCAGTAATGACCACATCAACCCAGTCCTTTAAAACTTGCCTGCATTATCACATATACACACACCAAAATACCTCTCGCAAAAATGTAAGCTATGTAGGGTTGCTCACTGACTGTTCTAAAAACCAAAGAGGTTTTTGCACTAAAAATATCTGAACCAAAAAACCTTCAAACTCTTCTACTAAATGGTGCTATTTCATGTTTACTGATACACTGATTGTCTTACTCCAATCACTGTTGTTTACATTTTTGATGCTTTTACTCTCGTGTTCTCCGCTCATGCAAGCATCTGTCACCTATATCTACATGTCTAATAATTCAATATACCTTTCCACATGATTGTTGTACATGGCATCTATTCATCTTGTACGGATGCACCCCAGGGCCATCTGCTCATGCAATGATCTCTCTCCCATATTATGATGTCAATGGTCCTTTTACACCCTTGAACATGTTTGCTGATACTACTTGTAACATGGTATGTACTGCACGCCTCTCTGTAAATATCTTTTTTGCACTTCACCTTTTTAGGTCTCGCCTACGCAGCGCGCATGCGCAGCTTAGGAGGAGACCTCTTGAAATCGATTCGGTTTTTCTGCCAAAAACGTGCACGCATTGTATTGCTTTCAATGGCAACGCGTGCACGTTTAGTGATTCTCTGCGGGAGCGAGCTTGAAACCATCTGTTTGTAATTAACTTTCAAACAGATGGTGCTCTTGCTCGCTCCTGCAAGGGAAACGCTGTGTGTGGCTTTCCCCATCCAGAACTAGGGATGTGCTGCCACCTTGTGGCCGTTATCAGCAACATGCCAAAACCACAAGAGTCTGTGATAACCAGCCTGAATGAACTAATTAGCTCTTCCTTAATTCAAAGCCAATAGTACCTTTTTTAAATAAAAATGTTACTACCCTTATTCTAAGCATACCTGTCTGCTAAGAACCACGGCTGTCTTAAAATTATATGTGATGGTGCAAGCACAAATGCCAGTTTCATGTATGGAATATCACCGGCGTGTTGACAACTATCGTGACTGCAAGCGATGTCATGACGGGAAATGCATGCTAAACCTGAAATGTACACCGCACTGTGGAAAGCACTGCATTGCTCTCTGCTCCGCTCGAACATTTATAATAACACACTTTTTAACGTAAGTAAGTAACTGCGACTTGATCCTCGCTCGAAGGGGACTTGAGAGTAATCGTTCAGAACTTGACAGACACTTGTATGAGTGCAAATCTTGCGATTAATGTAGCTGTGGCTGGCATGATTAGTCCACGGCCATTAAACTGACTGATTGGTTCTGCCAGCGGGGCTTTCTCTCGGCGCTCACGCTGCTCGGCTCTCTACTTAAGTACTGCGTGGCTCCAATTTGTCGCAGCCGCCTGTTATTACTCGTAATGACATCCTGTGCGCTCCACGGCCCGCTGGCTGCTCTCTGGCTCCCACGTGCGTTGCTGCGGTTTCCTGATGCTGTAATCCGATGAGTTGCGCGTTCTAGTCTCTCCCGAGGGCGCTGTGTGGTGCAGTAGGCATTGCAGACGCCGCAGGGTGGGTGCCCGAATGGAGCTCCTAAAAGCAGCTTGCATTAGCAATATATACAATGAAAATTTAATGTTATTTCCACACTCTAATTGTTTCAAAAGCAAACGTCCCCATACAAAGCTGCTCTGTGAAACGCAGAGAGAAGGCACAGCCTCTGTTCCTACAACTGTGTTTGGGATCTCACAAAATGGCTGAGAGCAGGATGCCATGCAGAGTTTTGTGAGAAAGATGCTTACATGTGAACAGCTTTGAACCAGGTCTGTCACTCAGTTTCTCAGTGCTGGGAACTGAATTAATAGATTTAAAGAGTTTCTTATGTTGTCAAAGACATTACTTGGTCTGGGAGGCTGCAATACAGAGGGGTGAGTCGGTGGGCAGCACTGTGATTGTGAGAACATCACTCTTATCTTGCTGTCCCTCGCAGCCCCTTCTCAGGCCATCTCCCTCCCAGACTTCAGTTCACAGTTATCAGTGCACATTATCTCGCAGCATGTGCAATATTTACACTTCCTCCCATTAAAGGCTTGGGTTATATTTGAAGGTGCCTTGTTCGAGTACACTACAGGCGAGGACACACTCTGCAGCTGTTCCCAGGACAGACCCGCCCTCCTCCCCCATCGGGTGTTAGGAAGCGTTTCAGAGCGGAGTCAGACAGGGGGTGGGTGGCTGGCCCCACAAAGCCGGCCTTTAAGGAGCTGGGCACAGAGTCCTCGCCACCTGCACCCAACCAGGGCTGCCGATGCTTGCTGGTTCTCCAAACCACCGTGGGCTGAGGCTTGTGCCCGAGACTGCAACTCCCAGGATGCACCGGGGCGTTGAATGACAGTCCTGAACTGGAATGTGTCACGAGGGGGAGGCTGTCGTCGCTGTCTGAAGGGGGCCGGCCTTTGGCCTGCAGCTGGTTAATGCTGGTGTCTGCCCTCCGATATTAGACAGGGCTGTCATTATTACACATATGTCATATGTGATGCACCTCCCATGAGTGTGGTAATGTGCTATCATGTTCGGTCTGGAGAGGGCCAGCTCTGCCCTGCAGCTGCGGACACGCCTCTCTAGCACAGATGTGTATACGTCTTTCAACAGATGTTCCGGCTTCTCTAGAAGTCTGCTGATGTGCATATTTTTTCGTGCTACAGATGTGCAAACTTCTTTCTTTCGTCAGATGTGCAGACGTCTTTCTCTCCCTTACATAAGCGCTGACCGCTCTCTCCTACAGACATGCAGACAGACGTCCTTCCACAGATGTGCACTTTTTTCATCCTACCTTCGTGGAGAGCCGTTGTCCCATGTACAGATGTGCAGCTCGACCTCTCTCGTGTAGATGTCACATTTGCCTTTCCTAATGAGCTGAGGCGTCTTTCCTCCTAGGAGGTAGGATGGCTCACCGGTTTAACGCTCACCGCTGACGTCTGCTGTGGTCTACAGTTAGCAACTCAGCCTTCCATCCTTGCGAGGTCGTTAAGCCGAGTTCAGTTGACTTGTGTAATAGTAATAACAGTTGTGTGCAGCACAGATGTGCGACATGAACTGCCATATTTCAAAGAAATCACGTTATTCCAGACAAGCATTGGCATAGCCAATAGGCCTCGCTTTTGGGACCTTATAAGTATTTAGTTATGCAGCACAATATCCTTGGTGCAACATCAACTGTTTCATGGCTAAACACTTATAAGGTCCCAAAGGCGAGATCTATTGGCTATGCCAATGCTTGTTTCTCTATGCTCCGAATTCTTTTTAATATAGCGCTTAAACGCTTTTTAGGCCTGGAGAACGCTTTATAATAAATTCATGTAAGTAAAATAAATATAAGTAATTACTAACTAGGTCCCTATTTCTAGAGTCTTGCAGGACCTGCTTATAGTTTGTTTTTTCCGGGCAGATAGTCATAGGCGAGGTTCCCTCACCCAAGCAGTTGGGTAGATGGATGCAGCTTTTTTACTTCATGCCCAAGTCCCTCTTTCTTTAGGTCTCGCATAGCGTTGCAACGCAACGCGTTGCTCGCTTTGCGAGGCATGCAGTATACAGTATAGTGGAGGGAAGCTCCGCCTACTTTCCGAGCATTTTTTTCATTGGCTTAAATTGTAAATCCTGCATTCTCATTTGTTTTCAGCTTGTTAGTCCCTCCTCCTGACAGCCATGTCGTCATTATTCTCCTTCCATGGCTATCAGCCCCTTTACTTTAAAAACTCTTTTGTTCCCCTGCCTCCCCCCGTTCCCTCCCGCAGTTTGTAACTTCTCTGCCCACCACCCCTCCCACCCCCACTCCCGTTCCTACGTTCTTGGACGCCCGCACTTTTGTTTACAATGCAATAGGTCTCGCGTAAATACGAGTCCTATTGCATTTGTAAATGCTTGTTTTCTCCTGGGATTGGCTGGCTGAGTCTCGCACTTTATTTTGCCTGACCTGTCCAGATGGCTATATTACGCATGCGTTCAGCAGCCACTCCTGCGCACGAAGAGGAAGAAGTAGTTCAGGAGTGTCGTCAAAGATTGTCTGTGCTCGGCTCCCATGGTAACCGCTGGAGACGTCATCATATGTAGCCGTGCCAGCAGTCTTACTTCATAGCGGGCTTGGCTCCAGCGCATGGAGGGCTCTGCTCGTGGCTCCGGCCGCAGTGGGTCAAGTCGTAAATCACATCATGTTCCCATTCAATCCCCCACTCCTTCTCTGCTTGTAACTGCAAGGCTCAGAGGAGGCACGCTCTTCCTGAGCAGTCATCCGTCTCCTGGCGCGCCCATTCCCGGGACAGCTCCCCAGGCCTCAGCCATGAAGATTGAGGAAGCACAAAGCACTGCACAGGGCTCATGGGCAGGAGACTGCTGGAGAGATAAGGAGAGATGTGCAGCTGCGGCACGGGCCGGGGCACGGTTTAAGGAGAGTATTTTACATTTTTTATTTTTTTTTCCTTGCGCCCCACGATGCAGCTTGCCCCGATCGTTGTGTCTCTCCTGCCCGAGGAACTGGCCATGTAGCGCAGCACCTTACATTAATGAGGTGAAAAAGGTGCACAGGCGGGTAGTAGCAGAAAGTTGTGAGTATTCTAAGCATGTCAACCTACACGAGACTATATGTGTGAATGTATTTCTGTTCACATATCTGGGTATAATAGGGGTCTGCATATCAGGTTCAGGCAGATAATTGTTCCTCGGAGTTTACCGCCTAACACAATGGCATATTGTTTTGTGTCACAGTGAGCAGTGACTTTCCACATTCACCGCTCTTTATTGAAAAAGAGAGCGCTCTTTTGAGTGGGGCTCGTACCGGAATGATTAAAAATAGAAAAGAAAGTGGCTCAGTAGTATTTTGCTATACTGGGACCCTTTTTTAAAATAATCAATCCCATTCCTGCTTAGATGTGATAAGTGCCCTTGTGTTCGCTGCTGTTTTGTCTCCTGGACGTTTCTATAGACAAATTTGGCTTCGTTGTTCGTCTGCAGTTCTTTGCAATAAAATATATTTTGGAATTTGTGTGTGTTATAGCTGGGAGTAACACAGAGGGGACCTGAGCCCCACCCATTCATCTTGTCTCTGCACTCTATTTTTTATTGCGGAAACGAAGGGCACCCCTCGGGGAGCTAAGGCTGAGGTTGGAGGATGGGGGCGGAGACAGCCTTAAGCTGCCATCACCCCCTAGCCGGCCATCTGCTCATCGCCAAATTGTGTTATTTTATTTTTTATTTTTACTTCCACACTGCATGTCTGATCAACAAACATCGGCCCAGATCACAGCAGTCCCTTCTGAGCCGAGCCTACCCTGCACACTGACAATGACAAGTTGTCATCCTGTGTTGTGTTCCCACCATCACCACTCCTCACCCTCTTCTGTTATTTAAACTGCAAACAGGGGTGCTCAGCTAAAATGCAGCCAGAAGCTTTCTATTTCGGCACTGTTTAATAGAACCAAGTCGGCCGATAACAGGTGTTTCCATATCTTACATGAACTGAAAGGTCGTGTTTTTTCACTTTGAAGTGTGAATATATGCATCATTGGGGGCATGTTGATCTCTCCACATATATGCAGTGCGTTCCAGTGCTCCCTTCTGGCACATGCACCATACAAAAGTCAAATGCGTTATCTCCTAATTACTTTGCAAGCTTTCAATTGGCCATAGTCAATGCATACAAAAGTGCAGTTAATTAAACCAAAGGCTGGTGCTAATCATACCTTTTGGAACGAAATTTGCATTTTCAGTTCGTGGTGAAAATGTACATATATATATGCATACTTTAGCATTTATTTGTGCACCTTTAGTTGAATGAAAATGTTTGAACTGCTAGGGCGTCTTTACAGTTTCTAATAAGGGTTTCAACTTACTCTTAAGTTTAATCTTACATTTGGGTTGACAGGTTGATGGCTAAATCACCCCTTCAGCACAATCAGACTGTAACGTGTTTGCACCTCTAGTTTGATAACCATCCACAGGCTTATCCATTTTGCTTTATCAGTTTAATATTAGAATTTATCTCATCTGTTGTCAAACTTGTTTTTCTCACTATTGCTTCACAGCATTTCAGTTCTCCCTCCACATTTCACCCTCTTTCTACTCTCATGCTTTTTTATCTCTCCTAACATGCCTGATCTTTTTAGCCAGTTTCTCCAACTCTACATCTCTGACACATACCTGGTTTGTCCTGCCTCCCATCGCAGTCACAGTCCTTGTTTCTCATCCTTTGTCCGTCCTCTCTCCGCTGCAGTGTTTCGCTCATTTTCTTCATCTTTTATTCCGCCCTCTCTCTTTCTCTTACCCCGTGTATCCCCTCCCTCACATGTGTCAGGTCGTCTTTATCCCTTGTCACTTTCACCCCACAGCCCTATCTCTCCCCTTAGCCTGTCTTTTCTCCGCTCTTGCTCCTTATTTCATTCTCCCCGTCTCCACCTTCCTCTTGTTCCTTTTCTCAACCTCTCTTCAATCGCTCTTCATCTTTTACTCCCCCATCACTTTTACTCACATTCTTTCCTTTCATCTCTCTCATCACCCCTCCCCATGCCATCTCAGTGGCCCTATTTTCACTCTTCCTCTCTTCAGTCCCCTCTTTATTCTGTTGCTCACTTTTTGCTCTCACTGCACAGTTTCTCCCTCTTCGTGGGCCATGTTATACTCTGTTGGTCGTCCTTTTTCTCCCTCTCCCTTTCTCCAGTCCCTGTCTGTTCTAGCCCATGTTTAGTCTGGCTCTCCCTTTCTCTTTGTCCCATTCTCGCTCTCATTTTGTAAGGTTACTCCGTTGCACTCGGGATAATTTATGTGTTGGTGTTTGTGTTTACATGGAAGGGAGGGCCGAAGTTGTTTTTGTTTCTCTCCGTGTGGCTCTCAGTAAATGTTTGTACGTACAGGTATTTGCGATTCTGGCTGCAGAATTGTCTAAGTTTATGTATATTGTGTTCATGTGTATGTGGCTGTCTGTGTGAAGTGTGCTTGCACGTTGCTGTGTGAGTTTGGATGTTTCTAATTATTTTACACAGATTTTCATTTTCCTGGAAGTATGGTGGTGTCCATGTTTCTCTTGGTATGTGTGTTTGTAGTTGGTTGTGGCAGTAACTGCATTTGTCAGCATTTATTCGCTGCTTATAGCGTTGGTGTGTATGTTCTGCTGTCTATTTGTTGGTTTTTGTCGGTGTGCGAATTACATGTTTGATGTGTTAGTGTGTTTCAGTTAGTGTATGCGCGTATCCTTGTTTGTTGCTACGCATCTACATGTGACAGTGTTTGAATCATTTTCTATGCTGGTCTGTACTTTTGTAACTGTTTGTATTTCTTCCTGTTTGTGGCCATCTGTCCATGTGTGTGTGTGTGGGAAACACAAAGTTGCCGTGGGTCTTCTTATGTGCGCTAGCCTGTGTATCTGGGTGTGCTTAAGTGAGAGAGAATGAGAAACTGTTGTGTGTATGTGTTTTTCCGTTTGTTGATGTTTCTACATTTGTTATTTGCGTTTCACTGGTTTTCTGATTGTGTTTGTTTTCCTCCCTATTTTTTGCTGTGTGTGTCTATTTGTCTGCCTGTGTGTGTCTGCTTTGCTGGAAGTGTTTGCATGTATGTGTGTGTAGAGCTGCGTATTTTGTTTAGAGTTTGTATATATTGGTTGGTTGGTTTGTTCACCCTGCTTTAAGTATTTGTTTTTGTGAGGGGTGTGCTTGGCCTCTTCTTATATATGTTGTCATCTACAGACCAAACGCTTGAGGCCCGGTCACTTAAGATTCTGGCATACTGCTGGAATCCCATCATACTTGGCCAGGTAACCTGAATGTTAATGGTTTGCCTGGTTAACAGCAATACTATTTACATAGGTTACAAAGAGTAATGAGAACCGGGACAGGTGGTGTCTTCTCAACCATGCAGCAAAAATAATTATTCCGGAAGTGAAAACAACCATTAGGGTTGAAAAGTAATTTCTATTATGATGGTAGTCCTTCTAATGGTTTGTTGCTTAAATACGCATAGTTGCAACATTTGTGCCCCAAAAGAGGTTTGTTTATGCAGGCTAGCAAATTAAGTATTACTTCCCCGAAATTGATATCACATGAACAGACCTGACTTTAGAGATTATTAATATGTCATTACCAGGCCAACACTTAGCGTTGTCACAGCTGGAGATGCCGTCATTAATATTCCTTATTAGCAGTTGGCAAGCACGAACAAAACCAGCCTCGTTGCAGTAATGTGGAATAATGTGGTGCATCGCTAAATACTTATAAGGTCCCAAATGCGAGACCGATTGCATTGCAAATGCTTGTTTTTTTCTCTCTTCACATCTTCTCCCAGCCATGATGCTGTCACTAAGTAATAGTTTCCTGTTTCACCAAAGTAAATTAAACGACTTCCACCAGGCACACAGTCTGGTTAAACATTCATTCCACTTAGTTTATCCATAGCAAAATAACTCAGTGTTTTCCCATAATAAATCCCCAATAAGATGACATACCATATACACATGGTGACGCAGATCTCTGTGGATTTATTTTGCGTCGGCAGTGTGACCAGCTGGCGGAGTGTCCTCAAAACTGTGCACGGGCCTGTAGTCTGCAGAGGAAGTTTAGATTGAGACCATCGGAAGGAATGTTGTATATGGAATGTTGCTTCTGTGAGCGTGCTTACAAGGTGAGGTTGTGCCTTGCAAGGATGTCTATGTAGGTGTGTTGTTGTTTGAGGGATGTCATTGAGGTGCACATTAAGATGGACGACACTCATTAAAATAGACAATACGTAAAAACCATTTGGGGTCCCTGACCAAAGACCCTCATGGTATATTGATTCTGGGCCGCCCGGGGTGCAATGCATGGACAGAGCATGCTAAACACCCCAACGTATGACTACAAAAGCATAAATGAATGACGAGAAATTAGAGTGAACATGGATAAAGGCAATCACTGCTGTAGGAATCTAAGCTCACACTTGTGTACAGGCCTAGCAAGAAGATAATCATTGTATCGTCTAGCCACACAACATGGTGGATCTGTGTAAAAAGAATCACGTGACATATCTTTGTACTACCTAGCACTATTAGAAACAAGCTACAGGTCAGTGGAATTGGCATAAAACTGTGCGTGCAAACTGGACTCACACTAGATCTATGCACCAGACATAAAACATGGGGTTCACCAGAGAATGCCGAAGCGGCTGGAGCTTCTGATGGAAGATGTTCTAGCCAGATGTTCTAGGGGCAGAGAAGTCATGCTCAAAAAAGGGGATCTCGGGAGAAGTTATAGGAAAAGTCAACAATGTACCCACTGCCAATAGACATGATGGCCGTCTTGAAAATACTGCCATGATTTTAAGAGAAAGGTTTTACTCACAGCCCCACCGTCAGTACAATAACCAGATTAAGGGCATCCTTCCATCCAGAGAGGACACGAATAGTTGGCACAGAAGCTGGAGCACGTGATCACACGTATCACCTCATGTGACCCACTGAACAGGAAGAGATGCTTTGCAACATATCTACCTGTGCTTCACCAGAGGGTAGATCTTCCTGTTACATGGCCATGAGATTGTTTATACCTGAACATGCACGGTATTCATGCATGTCTGTTGATGTAGGGCCACTCTTCTAGCCCCCCCCCACCCAAGAGATCATCGCCATGAGACGGACAACCAGGCCACACGTTGTTCTTTTTGATATTGTGGGCATGGGAGGCAAGGACTCACAGTCAGAGGAAGAAGAAATGACAGAAGCAAGGCTAATTTCAGATGAATTGGGGCGTCCCCAAAACGTCCGGATGAATTGTGTGAAAAATCAAGCAGCCAGAGTGAACATCATTCTGAAGAAGCACAAATACATTCGAAGCATCCAAGCTGGCTCCTAGTTCAGACAGCGATAAAATGAAAGGCCCTTTGCATCATGACCAAACTCCACTAGAGTGAATGCCATGTTGACTATAAACAAATATAGGGGCAGATCATTAAGAGTAAAGGGCCTAAGGCTCTTGAGTAATTGTCAACTCAGCTCTTAGGGAAGAACCACCTGCCCTTTAGTAGACCCCTAAAAGCGATCGGTTTAAAAAGGCTTTGATTGAAAATCAACAATATGACTGCAAAACAGAGAAGGACTTTCCGTCTACTCATGTTCCTACATAAGTTGCTGTTGCTCATGCTATATAACTAAGGGCATACTTATGACCCGGTTTGCATCACTCTTGCACCACACAACGTGGTGCAAGAGTGACGCTAACCTTAAGTCAGATTTTTGAAGCCACGCAAAGCCACTTTGCGTGGCTGTGAGTGGCTCCAAGAATCTGGAGTAACACAACGCAGCGCAAATCACTACGTTGCATTAATCTGCCCTGCGTAGGCCTTCCATGGACGTTGCATGGGTGGTCCCACACAACTCCCATAGTTTTTTATGCATTCCCAGTTAAATCTGGGAATGTGCCAAAAAGATTCGCCTCCCCTGGAGAGGTGTAACGGGGAGAAATATCTTTATTTCTGCTTGCTACTTCCTCTTTCTACAGCACACATTGGAAGAGGAAACTGCCGCTGAGGATTGCATTTGTGCAGAAAGGTGTCCCTTCCTGCACAAAAACAATCCTGCCTGCAACGCATGCACCTTGCATTGTAAAGCAGTCCATTGTGCACCAGCGCAGGGGAAAAAAGTCAGCAATACGCCGTATACCTTAAATACGGCGCATTCCTGCCCTTTCCCAGTGACTTGCTGCGCTGCACTGCCCCACTATTTCATAAATATGTCCGTTACTGTATGGTTTCTTTCTTTTATAGTTAATCTTCCTATTCCAACCTCAGTTCTCTGGCAAAATGTAATCTTGATCAGTGATGCACAGTTTAGTTTCGAGCTTGAATGCGATCAGAGTGATCTACACAGGGGAAATAATTCATCCTGGCTGCCTCTGACTGCACTTGACCATGAGATCACTCCCCACAGCTGTTCCTTTCAAATGAAGGCCAGTAAGCACTTCCTATCATGTCATTTCTTCCCTCATCAGTCTGCAGCCATAAATTCACTTATTCTGGCCCAACCTCATTATGTGAATGGTGTTTCTGGTGGTCTGCCGGAGGATGTAGCAAAGCACATTCAGAACATGGCTGACCCTTACTGAAGGCTGAACACATTGGAGGGCTCCATGCATAATTTGCAGCTGATGAGGTCTCGTCTTGAAAGACAGAGGAACACCTGCTATCCCACGCACTCAGGAGTGTTGGCAGCATTAGATTGGGTGAAAGAGTGTATTGCATTAGAGGGGTACAGAGCTGAACGGCTCTGTAAGCTATGTGAGGCTAGCCATTGGAAGAAGGAGTGATGCTCCAAAGAAGACAGAGAGGTCTGTCCCGCAGAGTCGAGGAAGTAGCAGTGTTAGTGTGATGGCTTGTTACCACAGACAGTATTCATTGAAAAGTTGTGGAAAGCATACGCCCTCAATGTGATGTAGCAATGGAGGTGCAGTTTACCTATAAATTTATCAAAAGCCCACTTAGCCTGTCTGGAGCATTTGACAATCATTTGATTCAATTTTTGTCAGTACAGGCAATTACATTGACCTGGGCGGAAAATACCTATATACCTATAAATATATTTATTTATCTATCTATATATATCTATCTAACCTCTCTCTCTATCTATATATAAATATATACCAAAACCATCTCCTCACATCCGAGAAAAACCAGGGACACAGCAGGGCTTCAATGACCGTTTATTTGAAGAAAGTTCGGCATGACGCGTTTCGGCGGAATGCCTTCTTCGAATGCCTCAGTTTACTCAACGTTTCTTTATAAATGTCCTTTTTATGCTCCTCCCTCCTTAGTGGTGAGGTGCTCACCTGAGCTGCGTTTCCCTGACATAGCACTCCGGCAGTTCGTTGTTAAGAACTGCTAGTCCCATCATGCAACATGTTGATCGCACGACGAGTGGCTTATGTAGCTGTGTACCACCAGTTGGAAATAAATACATAACGCAGTTCAGGAAGAAGCCTTGGTAAAATTACAGGGCGAATAGACAGTCCTTGGCCCCTACTTCCAGCCAACCTGTCCCGCTGGTAGCAAGTCCGGAGATGCCAGTGCAGTGACTACGTCTCTCCATGTAATCATGGACTGCCCATTGGCAGCAGCAACTCAACTTCCCAGGGGTCAAGCGGCGGGTCGCGACAGCCCGATACCTCGGAGTTATTCAATCTGTTGCCAATGTTTAGTCACAACCTCTTTGTGGAAGGGTCCCTGTTGCGTGTCATTGGTAACACGCTGCATATACCAAAACCATCTCCTCCCATCCGAGAAAATCCAGGGACACAGCGGGGCTTCAATGACCGTTTATTTAAAGAAAGTTTGGCATGACGCGTTTCGGCGGTTTGCCTTCTTTGAATGCCTCAGTTTACTCAACGTTTCTTTGTAAATGTCCTTTTTATGCTCCTCCCTCCTTAGTGGTGAGGTGCTCACCTGAGCTGCGTTTCCCTGAAATAGCACTCCGGCAGTTCATTGTTAAGAACTGCTAGTCCCATCATGCAACATGTTGATCGAACGACGTGTGGCTTATGTAGCTGTGTACCACCAGTTGGAAATAAATACATAACGCAGTTCAGGAAGAAGACTTGGTAAAATTACAGGGCGAATAGACAGTCCTTGGCCCCTACTTCCAGCCAACCTGTCCTGCTGGTAGCAAGTCAGGAGACGCCAGTGCAGTGACTACGTCTCTCCATGTAATCATGGACTGCCCATTGGCAGCAGCAACTCAACTTTCCAGGGGTCAAGCGGCGGGTCGCGACAGCCCGATACCTCGGAGTTATTCAATCTGTTGCCAATGTTTAGTCACGACCTCTTTGTGGAAGAGTCCCTGTTGCGTGTCATTGGTAACACGCTGCATATACCAAAACCATCTCCTCCCATCCGAGAAAATCCAGGGACACAGCGGGGCTTCAATGACCGTTTATTTAAAGAAAGTTTGGCATGACGCGTTTCGGGGGTTTGCCTTCTTCGAATGCCTCAGTTTACTCAACGTTTCTTTGTAAATGTCCTTTTTATGCTCCTCCCTCCTTAGTGGTGAGGTGCTCACCTGAGCTGCGTTTCCCTGACATAGCACTCCGGCAGTTCGTTGTTAAGAACTGCTAGTCCCATCATGCAACATGTTGATCGCACGACGAGTGGCTTATGTAGTTGTGTACCACCAGTTGAAAGTAAATACATAACGCAGTTCAGGAAGAAGCCTTGGTAAAATTACAGGGCGAATAGACAGCCCTTGGCCCCTACTTCCAGCCAACCTGTCCCGCTGGTAGCAAGTCCGGAGACGCCAGTGCAGTGACTACGTCTCTCCATGTAATCATGGACTGCCCATTGGCAGCAGCAACTCAACTTTCCAGGGGTCAAGCGGCGGGTCACGACAGCCCGATACCTCGGAGTTATTCAATCTGTTGCCAATGTTTAGTCACGACCTCTTTGTGGAAGAGTCCCTGTTGCGTGTCATTGGTAACACGCTGCATATACCAAAACCATTTCCTCCCATCCGAGAAAATCCAGGGACACAGCGGGGCTTCAATGACCGTTTATTTAAAGAAAGATTGGCATGACGCGTTTCGGGGGTTTGCCTTCTTCGAATGCCTCAGTTTACTCAACGTTTCTTTGTAAATGTCCTTTTTATGCTCCTCCCTCCTTAGTGGTGAGGTGCTCACCTGAGCTGCGTTTCCCTGACATAGCACTCCGGCAGTTCGTTGTTAAGAACTGCTAGTCCCATCATGCAACATGTTGATCGCACGACGAGTGGCTTATGTAGTTGTGTACCACCAGTTGGAAGTAAATACATAACGCAGTTCAGGAAGAAGCCTTGGTAAAATTACAGGGCGAATAGACAGCCCTTGGCCCCTACTTCCAGCCAACCTGTCCCGCTGGTAGCAAGTCCGGAGACGCCAGTGCAGTGACTACGTCTCTCCATGTAATCATGGACTGCCCATTGGCAGCAGCAACTCAAGTTTCCAGGGGTCAAGCGGCGGGTCACGACAGCCTGATACCTCGGAGTTATTCAATCTGTTGCCAATGTTTAGTCACAACCTCTTTGTGGAAGGGTCCCTGTTGCGTGTCATTGGTAACACGCTGCATATACCAAAACCATCTCCTCCCATCCGAGAAAATCCAGGGACACAGCGGGGCTTCAATAACCATTTATTTAAAGAAAGTTCGGCATGACGCGTTTCGGCGGTTTGCCTTCTTCGAATGCCTCAGTTTACTCAACGTGTCTTTGTAAATGTCCTTTTTATGCTCCTCCTTAGTGGTGAGGTGCTCACCTGAGCTGCGTTTCCCTGACATAGCACTCCGGCAGTTCGTTGTTAAGAACTGCTAGTCCCATCATGCAACATGTTGATCGCACGATGAGTGGCTTATGTAGCTGTGTACCACCAGTTGGAAATAAATACATAACGCAGTTCAGGAAGAAGCCTTGGTAAAATTACAGGGCGAATAGACAGTCCTTGGCCCCTACTTCCAGCCAACCTGTCCCGCTGGTAGCAAGTCCGGAGATGCCAGTGCAGTGACTACGTCTCTCCATGTAATCATGGACTGCCCAAGTACAAAAACTGGGGTACTAGCATCATATTCTAAATTTAATGAAATGCTAGTAGATTGGAAAGATCAAGGTTTACTTGAGTGGGAGAAATTTTGCAGTTTATATTGTAAGCATCCTCGCATCCCAATAATGTATTTGCTCCCTAAATTGCATAAAGATGCAGAGAAGCCACCAGGTAGACCGATAGTGTCATCCATGGGATCCCAGTTAGAAATGACTTCGAAATTTATTGATTACTTTTTGAGACCTTTTGTGGTAGCCTTACCTGCTTATTTGAAAGACACAACACATTTTTTGACATTTGATTGATGGTTTGCTATGGGAAAGTGATTATTAGTTGATTACATTAGATGTAACCAGTCTCTACACGTGTATCAGGCATGACCTGGGGATCCAGGCCGTACGTCACTTCTTACGTGCGAGGTCAATATCCTTGTTACTACACACAGAAATGCTTATTGACATGGTCTATTATTGTCTAACTGACAATTTTTTCCTTTTTGATCAGAATGTATATAAACAGACACAAGGGATAGCGATGGGCACCTGCTTCGCCCCCAGCTATGCAAATTTATTCATGGGCTGGTGGGAGGAGCAGGTGTCCGATAGCTGGCTGACATATGGAGAGAATATTGTATTGTGGACTCGGTTTATCGATGACATTTTTTTGATTTGGAAGGGAGAAAAAGAGTCATCTGAAAGGTTTGTGTCATCATTGAACAATAATGAGATGAATCTACAGTTCACCTCCAATATCAGCAAAGAGGGGAGTGTGTTTTGGGATATTGAGATTACAGTACAAGGGAGTACCCTGGTGACAAAATTACACATGAAGGAGACAGCTGGGAACAGTCTCTTAAATACCACCAGTGCCCATCCCTTTAATTTGATTCAAAGCATCCCCTATGGAGAGCTGATTAGGGCGAAGCGTAATTGTAGCACCCAGAAGGAATACTTGGTAGAGAAACAGATAATGAGCAAAAGATTTGAACAACAGGGTTACAGTAAGAAGGCGATAAAACAAGCTATGATCAAGGCGGACGCCTCAGACAGACCAGAGTTACTGCATCCCAGACAGCAGATTGAGGAAAAGGAGGATACAGTGAGATTCATAACCACTTTCTCCAATCAAGCGTATAAAATCAGAAAAATGCTTAATCGAAATTGCCACATCCTTAAAACTGACAGTATCATTAACAAATATGTCAGTGAGACCCCTCAAATAACATTTAGAAGAGGTAGATCCTTTAAAGATGAGCTGAGCAACAATGCAGTAAATGCGCAGGGTGAGAGTAGGATCACGAGCACAGTAGGAGGTTTTAGATGCTGCAAGCATTGTAAAGCATGTGCCAACAGTGTAAATTGTACAAAGGTGAAAGTACCTAATAGCAGGAGAGAATTTTTCATTAAAGGCAATTTCAACTGTAATACGGACTTCTGCATTTATTGCCTGATTTGCCCGTGCGGCAAATATTATATTGGAAGTACTATCCACCGGGCAAAGAAAAGGATATTAGAACATCAGCGAGCCATCCGACGTAATAATGAGCAATATCCAGTGGCTCGGCATTTTACAGAAATGCATAATCAAGATGACAAGTTGCTGTCCTTTGTATTATTAGATTCAGTGAAACTACAGGAAAGAGGAGGAGATCGAGAGTGTCAGTTAAGGATAAGGGAATTGAGATTCATTATAGATTTCGAAACTTTGGCTCCAGTAGGTCTAAATTCCAGTGAAGAATTGGCGATACATTTGTAGGAAAGAGCAATTGATGTAAGAAGCAGAAGCATGAGGTTGTTTAGTTACTTCCTGTCTCAGTGACAGTTGTAAATAGAGAGTGTATTTTAGTAGAGTATTGTGAGTATTTTAACATAATTTTGTAGGCATGAATTCATTTAGAATTTTTATTTTTTATAATTTCTGGTCTTTGTTTCTTTTGTCGTTACAAACACAGGTAGGAACCGTAATTAAAAGGGCAGAAGTTAGAGACATCAATGTCAGGAAGAAGATTCATGAAGTTCTAAGAGAATAACCATTGGCTTTATGCAATCTGGATTAAGTCCAATGGTGGAAGATATAAAGGAATAGACCAGGAGTAATGCCCACTGGGGCCTGACTTGTCTTGCCTTTTTTCTTTCTTCTGTTTTTGTTGTCACCATTTGTTCAGTTGCACCACTTTGTGTCAAAACAGCAATGTAATGATTAATGAACTGTGGGCCAGTAGATATTGATAGTGCTGTGTGGTTAAATTGCCTACTTGGGCACTATTTATGGTATTAATATTGGCATGTCTATTGCTGACACAAACAAGGAGTATAGATATATTCTGGCAGAGGTGACATACCAGGAGGATGCCTCGAAGTACGGGGTTACCCTACTAAAGTTTTTTACCGGTTTGATTATTGTCGTAATCATGAATTTAAAAACTTGCTATTCTCATTAATGAACTTTGAACATGTACCATTGAAATTTGCCATGTAAAACTGTATTTATCAGCTGCAAAAAAACTTGATATGTGTAATATATAATATTCAAAGATGGCGCTCATGGTAACATAAGATTAGTAATGAAGTACTATGGGCCTGATTCACAGAACTAACTTACGTCAAAATCCTAAACTTACAACAATTTTGGTATTCACACAATGAACTTACACATTTGGGTATTCACAGATTGAATTTACACATATGGGTATTCACAGAATGAACTTACACATATGGGTATTCACAGAATGAACTTACACATATGGGTATTCACAGAATGAACTTACACATATGGGTATTCACAGAATGAACTTACACATCCTAACTTTATGTCCGCACTCGGGCCGGAATTTCCGGCACAGTGGCGGAGATTCCGGCACAATGGCGGAATCTCCGCCTCCGGCCCGGAATCTCCGCCTCCGGCCCGGAATCTCTGCCTCCGGCCCGGAATTTCCGCTCCCGGGCCGGAATATCCGCATATCGGCCGTTTGAGCATTACCTCAATGCCATACACCTGTCCAACTGCCTACCATCCCCCATGATGAATTATCTGACACACTGCAGCCAATCCCAGCCCTGCTGCACATATGAAAGCAGAGCAGACACAGAGAAACACTTTCAACATGTTGCTGAATGTATTTGTTGCTCTGCCCCTTGCCATGCAGCAAGAAGACTTGAGGAGGAGGAGGAGGAGAGAGAGGATCTTCAGACAGAGGATCAACATATTTGGGATGTCCACTCAAGAAGTAAGGGCCAGATACCGCTTCCCTCCAGAAGTCATCTAGGAGATGGTATGTGATTGGGAGGAGGAACTTGACTCGCCTACATGCTGCTCCCATGCCATCCCAGCCTATCTGAAGGTCCTTTCTGCCATCCATTTTTTCGCTACGGGGTCATTCCAAAGGGTCACCAGTGATGTTGTGGGCATCTCCCAGGCTAGCCAGTCCTGGTGCCTGCATCAGGTACTGCGCTGCATCAATTCTAGAGCCCACCTTCACATACGAATGCCCCATACACTGGCCAGCAGACAAAGGGCAGCTAGGGAATTCTTTGGCATCTCCGGCTTCCCACGTGTGCTGGGTGCAATTGACTGTACCCATGTGGCCCTTCAGCCACCCCGCCACATTGCACACATATACTGCAACAGACACCGATGGTATTCCATCAATGTGCAGGCTGTCTGTGATGCCAGTGGGAGATTCTCAGATGTGCATGCAGCGTTTCCAGGCAGTACCCATGACAGCTTCGTATTCCGTATGTCACCTCTTGCCCGGCGGTTGGCTGCGGGAGAATATGGCAACATGTGGTTACTGGGTAAGTACCAAGTACTAAAAAGAGTGATGTGTGCTTATGAAAGGGCTCAGTTACAATACCCTTGCGCTGCCAGTACGTCACTGTATCACATATGAAAAGTGACGCACTGGTGGCACAAGGGGCCTGTCAAGAAGCCCAGTAATGAATGAATGCCACCTTATATCAACAACCATTCTACAATAAGAATCACCAAGCCACATACACGGTCACAACAGACACTGCATGTACTAAGTAAAGATCATGTTCTGTTAAAATTTCATTTGGAAATGTAACCTATTGCCCTATCTTCCCTCCTTAGGCGATGCTGGCTATGCACTCTCCCCTCAACTCCTCACACCGTACAGACATCCAACCACTGTACCTCAGCGTAGGTACAATCGGGCACACATACGAACTCGAGCCATCATAGAGCGCACTTTTGGTCTGTTGAAGTCGCGTTTCAGATGTCTCAGGCGTACAGGGGTGTGCTGACGTACTCCCCTGAAGTTGTGTGCAAGATCATTATGGCCTGTTGTGTGTTGCACAATATTGCTTTAACACATGGCTTACAGATACCTCTTGAACCTCGGCTAGCTCTGAATCCGGGCAACCGGGCCATTGCACATAACCGAGGTCAGGGTATGCAAGTCCGTGATCAGCTGGTTGCCACGTTTTTCACATGAGCAACCTGATGTGTCATGGACAAAATGTGGTTTGCTGTCTGTTGTCAATGATGAAAAATGGATATTTACCACTCTGTCCAAAAAATCCATCCTGAGACAACTTTGCAAACCACACTAACTGTATGTCAGCCACAACTGTTGACATGAGTCAAAAGATTGACCGTGCTTCAGGTCATGTGCCAATGTCAGCAATCAGTGTAGTGGATTTCCCAAGGAGTCTATTTACTCTGAGGATGAGATGTACATGTTCTGAGAGACCCTCCTGTACCTTTTGACAATGGGAGTCTGTATGTAAAAAGTGCATGACTATAGGATTTCTGATAGTTGTCCCCCAAATGATTAGCATACACCAATTATGTTTGTCCCACAACGTGATTGATGATATTGTAGCTGAATATGCCACTATGTGTCTGGGTAGTACAGCACTGCTACCCCTAATACACTGTAACACAACAGACAACTCTTGTGTTGATCACTAAATATGGACTACATGTACCATAATGCAAAGCATTTGAGAAGTAAACTGGGGTGTGATGTTGTGCCAGCCCCCCTCCCCCCTTGTCCCAGCCCAAATCTCATTACATGGTCTGTTCTCCCTTTTGTTTCATGTGTAAGAATTAATCTTACACAGTAATCAAATTTTTATCTGCGACAGAATAATAGGATGGCAGTGGATTTGTTCTGTGGTTGTGGATGCCTCAGAATGAACACAAAATGGCTGACAACTACTTCCTGTGATGTATTTCCTGTCTCCCACTTCCTGTATGTGATTTCCTAAATTAAAATTTGGGTTCTGGGTAGTTTTCGGAGTTTACGGCCCGAAAGCGCAATTTCCGCATGCGCAGCGTAATCTGCGATAGCGTAGCGTACTTTGCGCATGCGCAGAGTACTTTGCGATAGCGTTGCGTACTCTGCGCATGCGCAGAGTACTTTGCGATAGCGTTGCGTACTCTGCGCATGCGCAGAGTACTCTGCGCATGCGGAAAGTCCGTTTTCGGGCCGTAAACTCCGAAATTTGACCAGAAGCCTAATTTTCATATAGGAAATCACATACAGGAAGTGGGGGACAGGAAATACATCACAGGAAGTTGATGACAGACATTTAGTGTTCATTCTGAGTCATCCTCTCTCACCGATAAGATCCTGTGACATCCTGCTGCTCTCATCAACCTCATTTCCCCCAAAATGGCTGAGGGTTATGAAGAGAAAGCACCCCCTTTCAGTGAAAGGGAATTGGACATGCTATCTGAGGGGGTGATAGAGAAATATCCTCAGCTATATGGGGGGCCAGAGGAACAGCTGAGCAATGCAGCGCGGACCAGATTGTGGGCCAGAATTGGTGAGCGCTGCAGTACAGTGGGTGTGCACACCAGGAACGCGAGGGCATGCCGCAAGCGCTGGGAGGACCTGAAACGCTGGGCCCGGATCAAGGCTGAAGAGCTACTGGGCCAGTCTTCCCAGCACCATGTGCATCGGCCTCGCCTCTCGCCACTGTACAGGAGGGTCCTGCGTGCAGCTCTTCCGACCCTCCATGCTCAGCTGGAGGAGCAAGAGCAGCAGAGACATGGTAAGTGCATTATAGGCTAAATGTGTCTGGAAGTATGATGCAAGTGCAGACAGAGCTGTACCATTCTGAGTCCCATGCCTCCAGTCTCCTAATCTGTGTGTAAGCAGCACTCATCATGCAGCAAAAAGCTCAATGTAGCCCATTTGCTGGACTTGGCTGAGTGCATCCTGGGACGTGTGGTGTCATCATGACAATTGGGGATTTGAGACACACATTTGGATTACTGATGAAAGTTCCACTGCCAGCACCACTAACTGTGAAACAAGGGAATCATGACTGATGTGTGCATTGGATGATGCATGTTACAGATACTGTCCAGTGTGTGTTTGTGAGGCCAATAGGAATTGTATGCTGTGACTTACATTGCTTTTGCTGAGTTTGGGTTCTGATAGAGACAGATCATCATGTGCCATTGAGTCAAGACAGACTTTGAGAGCCTTGCCACACTCATAAGTGTTGCAAATCTAGACAAGTGTGTCCACAGACACACGTCGTACCCCCAGGAGCTTGAATGCCATTTCCCATGTACAGGTCGCTGTAACAACGAGCCACTACTGTTCATCAGTGCACAGCACTACCTGCTCAACCTCCAAAGGCAATATGTGGCAGTGGATTGTCAGCTTGTGAGAGAGGATATCATAAGCTCAGACTCACAACTTAACAAACATAATTGCCCAGACCCTAAATGGATGTGTTACCCCCAATCGGCCTTAGTGTTGTCCCATCCAATACTACACAGCAGATAACATATGTCCAGACGTGAAAGTGCAGACACTCCATATCACAGGCTTTTTCCAATTTCATCTGGACTCTCTCTGAGCTCCTTTAGTGGACAGTGTTGTAGAACCTGCACATGTCGCAGTGACAGGACACACAGGTCACAACAATGCCATAACTGAGGGTTGGCAGTACAGACGTGCTAACCACCAATGATCTTGTGAGGTGTCCATGTCAGACTCAAATCAGGAGATGACAGTGAACATGCACGTAATTTAAGTTTGTAAACACACACAACTCGATAGTGTGATCAGAGGAGAACAAAGTCTGACCTTGGCTCATCTTGATATGTGTTTGAAGTTGAAGTTGATTATATTGTACAGTTAATTAACACCTTTACAATCATGCATTACATTATTTGGCATTTTCTATGACTTAAAACAGATCAGTATTAAAACAACATAAAATGTCAATAATATGTGGCCCACAAGTGATGTAAAACAGCTGAAAAAGAAAATTAGAAAGTGAAGTGCAGAGTGCAAGGCAGCAGTTGTTGCCTCTGCTTGATTCTTGTTAAAGTCAATAGTGTTCTACTTGTCTAATGGCAAAAAATGAATACTGGTCACTTGCTTGCTGAGGTTTTACTGTGTAGTAAAGCGATGTACACGTAGGGCCATGGGGTGCTTGGGGGAGCTGAGAGCTGGGCGGCTATGGCTGTGAACTTGCTATGGAGAGAGACAAGGGAGCAGTGCATGCTTTAAAAGGCAGCGTAGGTTGCCTGGCTACATTGGTCTAGTGCCAGGCAGCGAGTTAGAGTGGAGGGGCGGAGATGGATAAGTTGCTTCGTGCAGATAGAAAGTGGAAAGTGCTAGGCATCTGCAATGTGTTGTTGAGGGACGTCAGTTTTCAGCCTAACTAGCAGCAGAGTAAAGTGCTGAGTGCTGGATCAGTGCTGAGAATACTGTATTCCAGATATGTCACAGTAGGGTAGGAAACAGTGCGTTAATTGGAGATTGTTGGATAATAAATGCTATGATATATACAAGGACTTACAGTAGGATAATGGGACTTTGGGTGTTGGAGGAGGGTGATTTGAGCATCATAAAAGGGAGTTGAAGAGGGCTTTCTGCCTGGTGCAAAACCCTGAAAGTGCATGGTGTGCCAGTCTTTGACATTAATCAAGGTTCCCATTTGCTGCGCCTGCTCAGTTCTTTAAGATGCGTGAAGTACCAATCTTGACATGCTAATATTCCCGTATAGGGCAGCAGCACAGGCAGTGACTAATAAGAATTCCTTCAAAGAACCATAGTCCGTTCAGCTGTAGTGCAGTCTGCTAACTGGATGGCCTGCCTTTTTATGGTAGTTACTGCATCGGATAGGTATCTTACCAGCCGGCAGGTTAGTTGAACATCCTCGCCAGAAAAGGATGCTAACACTGCTTGTCTGCAAGTTCTAATGGATGTCGTATTGAAGAGGGGTCTTAGCAAGATCCGTCATTCCCCTTTTAGGGCCTTGCAAATAGTCAGCAGGTGCACTATATCCTCCTTCCCCTCCCTGCAGAGTCTGCAGATTGCTGGAATCTGTGGGCGTAGCCAGGGCAGCATGTGATATGCAGATGGTAGTATGACTAGGCGGAATCCCAGGAATTTCTCATTTGTTGCACTGGAAAAGCTGGTAAGAAGATAGGCTTGCGGTGCTGCCTTGCTGTTAGTCTGCAAGATGACCCAGCCATGAGCGCGCTCTGTCAGGGCAGCTTTGTCCTGTATGAGTGATTCTTTTGTGATCACATCACTTACTTTTTCTTTTTTAAGCTGAGGATGGTCGCTGGTAGCTACCAAAGTTCCTGCAGTCCCAGTTGATTAAGTGAGTTGTCCAAGTAGCGTTGGGCTGGACATGCCACCTTACTGTTCAGGTCTTCACACAGATGCATGTTTAGTGTGTCAGGTGGACCCCTTTTGAATTTGATCCAACTTTTGATGAACGGCCCTTTGCTGGCAAGCTCTTGCCTTTGTATCCCGAGCTCCAGACTACATTGTGTGGGGGATGTGTATCCTGGTAGGCCAAAATTGCATTTGAATTGCTCTTGTTATTGTACGATCCAGATTTTCAGTTTCTCTCCCTCGCATAGCTTCGCTTACATAACTGATTGGTGGTATAAGTTTTGCCTGATTCACTTTGCTTAAGGGGAGAAGATTTGGACCAGAGATATTAATCTTGAGGTCTCTTAGTGCCACAGCGGTCGTTACGCTTGATATGTGTCTTAACCTTATGTGTACACCAACTACATAATGATTTGTCTCACATTTCAGTGGACTCAGCTGGCCAAGAGGACCGGGTTCGGAGCAGGACATCTGTGGTGCGCCGGCGGCTACGACCTCTTTCCAGTACTGAGGAAGAGGACGATGAGGCGGGACCCTCAACATCAGCAGGCATGGGGATTGCGCCCACCCGGACTGACCATGAGGGCAACTCTGGTGCCACAGACCGGGTGGAGGCTGAGGACAGTGAAGGGGGGGGTGATGAACTGGACACCTCTGGCCAGGCTGGGGTGGAGAGCCACTCACCCACGGACCATGCCGAACATATTTATTCCGAGGTGTCCACAGGGCAGGCCACTAT